>CM035163.1:78178691-78739650 GCA_020205615.1 Panax quinquefolius
CCAACAAGGTACGATTTTCATTCGGATACATCAATCAATTATTGCGTGTCGATGTGTCCATTATGAGAAAACCATTTGAGATGATCTAGAAACTTATTGCACAAGTATTTATTCCTTGATCTAATCAAAGAATCTAAATACATTGCCAATTTGTTTCACTTCAATTCTTTTGAACCTTTCAAATAATTCACACTTGTATTTCAAAGAAATACACACATTCAACTCTTTGAATGATCATCTCCTTTTCTTATACTAATTTGTTCAATATTAAAATTATTTTCATGTAAGTCAAGTATACAAAATTTATTAAGTAATATTCAGGTTCTATACAAAACATTATCATTATAAATAGAACAACAATTTTTCTTAATTATAATACCAAAAATTTTATTGTCCAACAATAAAATGAAAATAATGTTTCTAACAAGAATTGGAATACAATAACAACTTATTGACTTAATAGATTTGCCAGTAGGCATTGCTAAACTATAAGTTTCTATGGCTAATATGGCAACCTTTGCTACATTTCCCGCACATAGGATTACTTATATTTGTTTAGCTTTCTACTTCATTGGTCCCTTCATAAATCTATATTTATGATAACCAAAGTCGGTATCCAATACCCAAGTAGAACCTTGACTTAAAGAAAAATTTA
The DNA here is from genome assembly GCA_020205615.1 of Panax quinquefolius. Lineage (NCBI taxonomy): Eukaryota > Viridiplantae > Streptophyta > Magnoliopsida > Apiales > Araliaceae > Panax > Panax quinquefolius. Next base: position 78,179,347 of record CM035163.1, read on the forward strand.
TTTCAATCATGAACAAAAAGCGATTATAATAGAAAAACTTCACTAAGCTTCTTTGGTTAGCCTCTCGAAGATGCTTCTCGCAGCTTCTTTCCAAAGGTCGAGTGCTTATTGCGGTGGAAGCAAACTCCTTTGCTATCCGTGACGCTTTTGCTTTTATTATCCTTTGTTTACGCCTTTCTATTTACCTTCTTTGAATCGTTCTTCTTTTGGAAGATCCTTTGAACCCTACCAAGAAGACTTGATCTTTCTTGGTTGGAAAGTGACTCTCAACATTTTTCAATATGTTAAGCAAATCAAAGAAAGTCGATATCTAGCTTGTTCATATGAAAAATTCACAACAATTGTGAAAGGAGTCCGGGAGTGAGTGCAAGATCAAATCTTGGCTCAACTCTCCATCCATGACAAAAAGCGGTTGTCCTAATTGATCAATCAAATTGATTATGTTAAGAACTTTTTATGCATCATATACTATAGTGCCATTGGCCATTCTAGATCGGAAGAGCTCCTTAGATATCCGATATCTATCGGTCCTACTTTCCTCACCATCAACTACTTGGCGTGCGGGGAGTATATAGTAGAAGTATCCATAGTTTCAGTCGACGTGAAGCTTGTTACTCATGGATACGAGCATGATGCGTTGAGCTAATCAGTGCATCATCTTCGCCACTTTTTAAAAGTAGCAATCTCTTCCTCGTGAGGCATTATGCGCAACCATTACGAGGATAGGCGATAAAGACATAAGATAGCTTTTCACTATGAGAACTATTCTCATATTCCTTAACCAACCGTTAAATTCGGGTCTAGTTAATTTAGCATCTAATATGCTACTCAAAGATAGTAATTTAGACATTGTAAAATTCTGTAAATGAATTTGTAATTAACAACATTTTAACATACATTCTTTTATTAATTACCAAAATAAATTAGGTCTTGTTTTAAATTGGTATCTCCCACTATTTTCTTCAAACTATATTACCCTCACTTATATAATTCGACAAAATCTAATTAAAGATTTGCTAGTGAGAATAAGGATCCCATTTCAAATGTATATAGCCTTGTGGTGACACAACAAACTATATATAAATAAATAGGTAGACAACTTTTGTCAATTACATCAACTATCTGCAACTCCTTGTATTTTGCCTCTTAGATTATTTTGATCAGTGGTGGCACATCCGAATCAAAATTATCCAAGTTAAGTCCGACCTAGCACTCCATATATTCAAAAAAGAAAAATATCATCCTTGTGGTGACACAACAAAACAATATTGTTCAATTTTCTTTATAAGCATCAAATGTGATAAATTAACATCTTAAATACTTAATACTTGCCTTGTGGTGACACAACAAACTCATATTAAATATTTAATACTCTATTAATTTTATCATGCTAGAAGCTTACGCTCGATATTCCAAATATCTTTGAACGCTTAGGACTTAATATAAAAAATTGAGGGTTTGTTATTAATTTGTCTCATCTTGTTTAGCGCATTTATGCATATATATATATAAAATACGCGTCATATTTAATGAACATGCGAAGCATGTTTGCATAATATATAATATATATAGTATAAGCATGCACATATAGAATACTATATTCTACCCGGATTGATTATGGACTTTTATTCTAGTTTGGTTCACTAGAGCCACCAAGTGAACCAAAAAGTCAAACCCTAGGGTGCAAGAAATAATATTTAAATATAACTATTACATTTAAACCTAACTCCATTACAAATGGGTCTTCAAGCGCTCCTTGATCCTTGATCTCTAATTCTTCAAAATTAATTCTAATTATTCCTATTACATAACTATTTAAAATAAATAGAAACCTTGATCAGCAGTCAAGGGGAAGTACATAGGAGGAAGATAGAATTTACATTAAGAAAAATTAGAGAAGACGAGGTACGCAGACCCCATTTAATAAAACCCATACATTCATGCATCCAACTAAAATAAAATCCAATCAGTTGGTCAAATAGTCCATAATCAATCCCATTTATTATCATACACATCACCATATGCATCAATAAATAACATTCATCTTATGAATAATAAATATTTAATATATATATTGATATCATTTAATGGGCAAATTTAGTTAGTATAAAATCTAATTTTGAATCAAAATAAACTCCTTTATTTTAATCCAAATTTAAATCAAAATAAAACTATTTTATTTTAATTTATCCTATTTTGAATAAAATAAACTATTTTATTTTAATCAAAATCTTTAATCAAAATAAACTCCTTTATTTTAATTAATTATGGAATCCAATTCCATATATATATAAAAAAGTCTTTAATTAAAATAAACTCTTTTATTTTAATTAATTATGAATCCAATTCCATGAAAAAAAAATATTAAAGGAAACACGGATTATCTTTCCTATTCACAAATAAACTCCTTTATTTTGAATAATATGAAATCTTATTTCATATTTAAATAAACTCCTTTATTTAAGGAAACATGGATTCTCTTTCCTATTCACAAATAAACTCTTTTATTTTGAATAATATGAAATCTTATTTCATATCTAAACAAACTCCTTTATTTAAAGAAAGTAGGCAATCCAATTTCAACTCTAATTAGTTATCATGGAATCCAATTCCAACTCTAATTAGTTAGCATGAAATTTAATTTTAATATTAAAATAAACCCTTTTATTTTAATAATAAAATAAATCTTTTATTTTTAAAATTAAAATAAACTTTTTATCTTAATTATAAAATAAATGAAATTATATATATATAATAATAATAACCGAAACTGTTATTATATATATATATAATAAAGCCGAACGTTCCTAAAATAAAAAAAAAAAAAAAAATTCACGTTGCCTGTTAACTTTTGAAACCTTGATTTCCGTTTGTTTTTTTTTTTTTTTTATATGAATTCCTTGTTGCTTTAATTACGTTGTTGCCCTTACTGCGGACTACACCATACCGCACTGCTGCTTTCACACACCTCAATGCCACTATACATTATGTTCTCTATATCGTTCATTACGCTACACACTAAGCAACAGATTTTCGGTTTTCAAAAAAAAAAAAAAATTGCAACGTTTTTTTTTATTTTTATTTTTATTTATTTTTATTTTTTTAAAATTTTATACAATAAAATTATGCCCAATTAAATTGTTCTAAACACATATCAATATAGATATTAAATTAAAACAATTAATAATTCGCATAAAAGTTTGGCTCGATGCCAATCGTTAGGTTTGTAATATTCAAGTCTTGTGATCAAATTGCATAAATTAAGCGAAGCGTGTAAAATCGAGTTTAAAAATTTTACAAACCATATACCCGATCACCCTTTATGCATAATTATTAATTAAACGAAAAGATATGAAGAACAAACATACCCTTGAAGATCCGAGCTTCCTCAGGTACAAGTTCACCTCCAATCCTTTTCGCATTCAACTTGAATCCACCGGGTTTGGTTCCTTCCTTTGATCAACGTTAGCCACCCAAGCGTTTGGCCTCTAGAGGTGATCCACCAAGGAAGAAGAAAATTCAAGAAGAAGGATGGTTGGCTAAACCCTAGTTTTTCTATCTCTATAGAAAGGGTGTACTCTCCCAACAATTGAAATTATGTCGTTGTTAAAAATCAACAACCCCCTTTACACCCATAATAAGACTCCTCTTATTTATAGATGTGGGCAACCCACCTTAACAATTAAGGAATCGGGATTTATTTTAATTAATTAAATTCTTTTAATTAATTAAACTCCCTAATCTTATTAGGGATAATTAATTAAACTCCTTTAACTAATTTTCCTTCCTAATCCAATTAGGAATAAATGAGAGTACTTATATTAAATTAATTCCTAAACTCTTTTAGAAATTAAAATAATAATAATTGTAATAATATTAATAAGACTCTCTTATTAATTTATATTTAATATTTCTAAAATATTAAATAATAAATATTAAGCTATTTAATTTATTCTATCACCATAGATTAAATTAAATATACATAACATATTATTACGATTATGCCATTAACTTCTTAAATAATTATTCTTCCTTTTATGGTGTGACCCTTTAGGTTCTCCATATTAAACCTAGGTTGTGAATAAATCAATTAGAACAATTCTAATCTTATTTAAATAAATAAATTAAATAATTAATTTATTTAAATAAATAATGTTTATTCTACAATAGGGATAAGCCTCCTAGCGATCAAATCGACTTTCCGGATAATATAGATTTCAACATTAATCATTAAAGAACCTTTGAGTAAATAGTTACCGCACAATTCAATCCTTCCACCATACAATGTCCCAATTAAATATAAGACATGAAATTACTTTGTCAAGTCTTATTTTATTTAATTATATGTATTTCGATCCTTAAATGCACAACTCCAATAATGCAAATTAGAAACTCCTTTCTAATTTCATTCTTACCGCCAAGGACTACTTTGGGTTGTCATTTATCGAATCACATAGACATTTCTCTTCTTTTATTAGAAGTGGTAGATTCTTTATTGATCATACATTATCTCCATGTACAACTTATTATACCCAAGCATACCCTTTGATATACCCTAAGGGTCTTAAGGAATAAGTCAAAGTATAACTCATCATACACAAGATACTATGATGATCTCAAGTCCAAGGATTACTTGTCTTACTATCACTACTGAAATTATTGATTGACAGCAAATAAAACTCCATTAGGTATTCCTTAGCGAGCCAATGCGTTCAATGAACTTATTCTCTAATAAGCACCTACATACTTGCTTTTTGGTGTCTCCACACAAATGATCATGAGATCAATCATCCTCATCCAATGAGCAAGCAACGTATGTACCAATCTATCCGGATTCACTAATCCCCAATTTAGTAATCCAATGATTGGGAACTATTTTAGTTTTAAGCTTTCTAAGAATTTAGATCTCATTAGAATGATCATCATCATTATTCTAAAAGCATTGCTTAAAACTATGGGTTTATCACATATAAAACAGCATTATGTAGATAATTAAAAGCCTTTAATAAATTAATACATTTTATTAATAAATGAATAAGATTGTTACAAAGTATATGCTTTATCATCAAACATGATTGGCTTGTGTGCATACTACTTTCAGACTTGCCTACCATTCAATGGTAAATTCAACCATTCAATGGCGAATTAATTGTTCTGGAGTTCTCATGGTGTTTGGAGGATCGGGTGGACTCATTTGACCATTCGATGGTGAAACACATATTGTTCGGAGGAATTTTTAGGCCCTTCGTTGGTAAACAAAGTTCTTATGATGAACAAGCACATTTGGAGGTTCGGCTAGAGCTATTCGTCTTAAAGATGGCGAATTGATCTTTTGCAGATCTGTCTCACACTTCGGTAACAAATAAGTATTACATTACTTCATTACCTTATTTCTTTTAAGTGTTGAGTTCGGATTGTGTTATTGCTTAATCTTAACTGTTATATAATTCACCTAATTATTAGCTAACAATTTAAAGTTAAGTTTTAAAAAAAAAGGGCTTGTACATTTTTCAAGATAGTTAATATTGAATTATTGACAAGAAACAATCAATAAAGGAGTACTAAAGAACGAAGTTAACGTTTCATTAATATTAAACTATTACAAAAATGATAGAAATTTTTAAAAAATTCCTAATTCTTAAAATAAGGAAAGCCATCTTAAAGCATCGTCATCGCCGTCCGATGAGTCGAGAAGAGATGGATCTACCTTAGCTTCGACAAGTTTTGCCTTGCCTTTGCTTCGGCATTCTTCGTACCCTTCTGAAAACATCCGAACGATCTCCTCATTCAACTCAGCTAATCTTCAGTAGTTCATCTGGATGTCTTTGCGGAGATCTTTGGTCAGTGGTGGACCCAAGTCTCTAAGGGCTCAAAGCTCTTGAACTTCATCGTCGAGCTTTTGGCGCTCTTTCAGATGTCGTAATTCCCTGGTTTCAAACTCATTTACTTGCAGCGCCAGACTTTGGTTGGTTTTGGCGAGGGTCTCACTTTTCAGAACGAGGGTTTCGTTCCTTTGAACTAGATCCACGTTCATATCAATGATCATCCGTTGGTCCGCCTTAACCTTCTCTAGTTGTTCCTTGGTCTGAGCAAGATCTTTCCTAAGGCACTCATTATTAAACTGGGTGATGTTGTGATCATCTCTTTCCTTCGCCAGTGCAGACTTTAGTATGGCATTTTCTCTTCGGGCAGCATCCTCTTCAGCTTCAGCTTCTTTATATTTGGGACAGAGGCTCCCGAAGAAAGCGTTTATCTGAATGTGTTCAGCCTTAGTCTATCAGTTTTAGATAAATGAGCAAGAAGATAAGTAAGGAAGTTAAAAAGTAACTTACTTTTGCCTGGTACTTCATACCCTCATCTATCAAATTCATGATTGAACTATTGCCAAACCGATGGTCATCGGTATCACGGAAAAATGAATCATAAAGTTGAAAGGGGAATTTTTCATTTAATTCAGGCCAGCTCGTAGGGGATGCCATGGCATCGTGTCTGGTTTCAGAGGAAGATGGCCTTGGTGGAGAAATTATGGGTTGTTCGGGAGGCGGTGGTGGCTGAGTATATACAGTTCTGGGTAGTGATGGCTGGGTAGGTATAGCTTCAAGTATTAGTTCTGGTTGATTACTTGAAGAGTGTTTTCTTTTTCGAACAAGTGTTGGAATAATATCAACTTGTTCCTCAGGCTCATCTTCAGAAACCTGGATTTCTACGGGGATTGTGGGTGGTTGGGAAGTTTCATTAGAAGGAACTCGGAGGTCATCGGCAGATAGAGGTGTTACCTTAGTTCTCCTCTTCTTGGTATGAATGACTTGAGTCCGTTCATTCAAAGGCATGTCGAGCAAAATCTCATTAAATGCTGGGGGAAGAACCGGTTTGGCTTTTCTAACAGCTCTTTTCTTCAAACAAGGCGGAACAGATTCTATTGTAAGAGGGGGTTCGGCAATTTGGGGATCAGTTGGTTGAGCTTCATTAGCTAAGGGTTCAGCCGTAGATTCCAAAGCTTTTCCAGACAGAAATTCTTCAAGATCTCTTATGTCTGAAGAGGTCGGCTTGATTAGAGACACTGCGAAGGATGAGGAACAATTGTTTAGAATAATTATTAATAGAAATTGGTAAAATTATATGCCAAGTTGGGTTCGGGACTTACATTTATGGTCATACAACCATGCTTGCTTACTCAGAAGTCCGAAGCTCCATTCCTTCATGGGAATCTTCTCTAGAAAACTTGTCATCTGTCTTACACGTTCCTCTGAAATATCTCCGAAGTCAGCGGAGATACGATCAGAAATGGTCCAATCAGAAAGGGAGGAGATTTCAGGTCCTTTGACAAAGAACCATTCTTTGTGTCATCCCTTGTTGCTCGAGGGAGTGTCCATCAGAGGTCGCTTCTCGAACTTGGTTTAGGTTTGGGAGATTGTTTTCTCAACATCTTGAAACCTTGTTCCTGAGATTTACCGGTTAAGAAGAGAGTAAAGAAGAGGTCCACAGCAGGGGGAATCCTTAGCTCATGGCAGAAGGCTATAAATGTCAGGATGTGAATATAGGAGTTGGGGACTAATTGGGAAAATCCCACGCCTATGAACCCTATTAAGGTAACGACGAATGCATGGAGGGGTAGGCGAACTCCCTTTTCTAGAAGGGTCACTGGCATGGCGATCCAGCCTTCAGGTCGCTAGTACATTCATTCCACACGAGTTGGAGCCCTTACCAAGTGAGTATCTGGAATCTGGTAACAGGTCCGGATGTTGCGTAGCTCAGTCTCAGTAATAATGGATGGGGTATTATCATGGGAAAAGTGTTCTTCACTCTTGAAGAACTCTGAAGGGTTTGGTGAGGGTTTTGATGGTGGATTTTTGCTTGTGGTCGCAGTCGATTTGGGGTTAGAGCCCAAAGCCCTCTTGGTAGCGCTTGGGCTAGGAGGAACAGAGGTAAGGGGGCTCACCTCAAGAGGGATGTCTTGACTGGGTTCTTGGGACGCCATTGCTGAAAATCTGCAAATAGAGAAAGAGTTCGAAAGAGAAGACGAGAGCTCAAGAGTCTGAAATATCGAATTGGCTGGTAAAGCTTTCAAATTAGGGGGAAACGGCTTTTATAGGGGCGGCCTTTTCATCTGTTCATAAAGCTCGAGGGCGGCACATTTAATGCCAACAATCATGATGAATTTGAAAAGATATTAAACGGAGTGGGCCTCTCATTTGGACTTCCGGTTTTAATATATCTTGTCATGTGAGATTTACCAGATGGGCTTCGGTTAGTTTCACATTGAGCCTCTTTTAATTTTATTATATTCTCTTATATCATGGACCATTCGTAGTCTTCTATTAAACAGTTCGTTTAATAGAAGACTAGGGGCAATGTTGGGTCATGATATTTTATACATATTGGGTCGAATCTTTGGGCCAAGTCCTTTGGGTTATTTCTGTTATATCCTAAAAATTATTGGGTCGGATCATTGGGCCTGACCATTAGGAATGTAATGGTGTAAATTGGGCTTTAACCGGTGATGATGATAAAGATAACTGTTGATCGATATTCTGCATCGCATTAATGAGGATTAGACAGAATCGATCGGCGGTGAAAAAAGGTGATGGGATCAGCAGGTAAGCTACCTGCAGTGGGATGGTGTCAGGCAGGTCGGTTGCACACAAAACTGGAATTAGAGTATATGAAGACCGAATACAACACAATGAGAGGTAACCGATATTTTTCATCCTATCAAAACACTAGAATTCTTATCCTCTGTGATAAACTTTGTATTTGCTTATACCGACTCTCACGCCGAAGCTATTCTCCGACGGTCTAAATCATCAAGCTTTTGGTATTGACCTATTAAATTGTGTAGGATTGAACGCATTCTTATGTAATTAAAATACGTAAAAAGATCTTGGCGTTAACAGGTATAAATATCTATCCAGCGCTAGAGATGTTTGCAGCCTAAATTTAACAATTTTTCTTGATTTGACGTGGGAATCAAAAAGTATAAATAAACAAAACACCTAAAAGTTCGCATAAGTTTTAACTTTTGGGACTCTTTAAGCAATCTATGCTTAAGTCGGTGAAATGAGAGAGGAGAACAATGATTATATTTAATCTCATGATTAACTATTCGTACTTGAACTTGTGAGTGTTGTTGAGATTTATTTATAGTACTAATGTTTATTGAATGAGTTAACTAGGGATTGAATTTTTTTTTAATTTTCTCAGCCCCGCATCGTAACAAGATACTTGAATGTGTATATAATAATTCAAGTTTTTATTATTAATATCTTAAGTTATAATTTTTTAAACGAGTCTGTAATGAATTAAGATTATTTAAAAAATATTATTAAGATAAGTATATTAAATTTTTATTATGTTATGATTTGTTTTGAATTGGGAAATTTAACCGGGATTCTTACATATGGTAAGATTGTGTATTCCCTTTGTTGAGTCAATCTAAGAACCACTTTTATAAGGGAGTGGAATGTGCTTTACCATAATTAGTTAATTTACAGTTTGAGAATTCAGCAAGACTGCAAAGTCAGAAAAGGCCTAAAGATTAATATATATTGTCTTGCCTTGAAACATTCTCTAAGTTGTCAAGAAACATATTCAAAATATTTTTTATTTATTTATGCACATAATATTACTCCCTCTATTCTTAAAATTTAAAAATGATTTGAACTATTCTTTGTTTTGAAAACAAGTAGTTTTAAAATTAGCAGTGTCATTAGATAGTTTACAATATACACAATCTACAATTTTGAGGAGCGGTCTAATAACATAAGAAATTCGTGATTAATAATAAAATAAATAAATTAACTTACTTTGGAAATTTTATAGATTTATGGAATCCATTACTATTTATGAATCTCAAAAAAGAGCTACAAATAATTGAGAATATTATGTGATTGGTTGCTATTGTAAATATAAATACAATATTTCAATAATCAAGTCGAGAAAGAGATAGTTGAATCAAAATAATTTTTTTAAAGTTATATTTTTGTCAGTGAGCAATATGAATTGATAATAGTTAAATGAATTCATTTTGAATTTGCAATTGTTGCCAATTGAGTTCAAAAAGCCAAATGAGATATTTTTGGGAACTGAGAGAGTTCATAAACAACATTTACTGGTTAGATGATCTTCTAATTAGAAATTTTAATTTGTGAAGCTAGAGAAATAACCTCACAAACCTTGAATTTCTGTCTATTGATGTTGTATACAACTTGTTTAGTTTAATTTGTGATTGAAGTGCATTTGAAACTTCAAACGCGCCATTTTCAGTGCGATGAGTTTGTTACATTTGTGATTAAATAAGCTGCGTTTAAAAAGTGCATACGTGAACGAACAAGGTTATCAAGTGCATTTAGCCTCCAAACGATTCAAATGCAGCAAGCACTGCTAACCAAACATGCACATAACATAATGCTGCCAAGGAGAAAATGCAGCTTACAAGCATCCTATTGAGGCTGGAGGATGATAATCTTGTTACAAAGTAAATGTGATTGCTTCATACAGGAGACAAAAGAGATGATTTCCAACCCCATTGTGGCTCAACGGCTCAAACCAGAATTACCATATACTCTTATTGACCTAACAAACTGCATATTTGTACTTGCGTACCCAAACATGATTTAACTAAAAATCGTTTGTAAAATTTAGGTTTATTACGTATTATTTTAAAAAAGACCTAATTATAAGCGAGCCTAGCATACCGTGCTTTTTTAGCTATGTAATAACACGTAGCTATATAGTTTCAAAACTAAAATGAATCACGTTACAAGTAACATTGGGCTCAAAAAAGAACTATACTTGTATTCCAGGCATTACAAATATTGGATTGTATACAGCAAGACATGGAGATTGTAGCCTTTATGATGCTACTAATAAAAAAGAACATGCTATTACACACCTTGATGAATCCAAAAAATTTACTCGTATTTACTAAGCAATGGCTCAGCATATTTGCATGACAAAACTCTATCCCAGAGAAGAAGCACACGGCGTGCTAGATGATAATTCTTCCATTACCACTGCAGTTGGAACTTGGTTGTTATTTTGTAATTGCATTAAATGTCCCCTTAAACTGCAGTCTCCCACCTGAAAGTCAATATATCAGCCTAAAAACTACTCCCTCCGTCTCAGGATAAAAGTCCTGGTGGACTTTTCACGCATATTAAGAAAATGAATGAAATGATAAAATTGCCCATAATAATATCATTAAATATGGAGAGAGAATTAGAATAAGAAAAATATGAGATATTTAATGCTACGGTATAATAGGAAAATATGTGTAAAAGTTTGGTTATTAAAGGAAAATGGACATTTAACATGGGACTACCTAAAATATTAATAAGGACTTTTATCATGGGACGGAGGGAGTATAAAGTAGCGAGCGGATGTTATCTCACAGCGGTGGCCATGAATAACACAAATGATTTTACATAAGAATGACTTTCGGCACGACATAATAAAAGCGAGTGCATTGTTATTACGACAAGTAAACATGATTTTTCAATAAGGTCTTCTCTCACATAAATGTGGGACCATTTAATATTTCATGTGAAAAGGACCTTGTGGAAATAGGGAACTGATAATTCCACATGAAAAATTGATATTTCCACGGGTTCCACATTTATGTAAGAAAGACACGTGTAATATCATTGTTCCATGTGGAAATATCAGTTGCCTAGAGAAAAAAGGTCAACAAATTAATCCAAATCTTCACTAAAAATTTGATATTGAACCAGAATTCCGAAATTAAAACCTTTGGAATGAAATTTTGAGAGCATATTAAGAAAATTAAATGGATGTGATAAAGGCAATATTATCAGGTGGAACTTCTTAGAAGCTCCAAAACTTTCCTAGATTTTCAACATAAATAAAAGTGAATTATTTTGAGTTTTTTACATCTTTACATTAGCAATCTTCTCTTATAAGCGATAACTGATAAGAAGTTCATGTCATCATAAAACAGTTGTAGAACTAAAATAGAAATGTGAAAAGATAAAATAAAGTTGGAATATTAGTTATGATGCTATAATCACTAAGTAGAACACATAAACTAAAGTCATATAGCACCACACTTAGCAAAATTTAAGTATCATCCAATACAAGTAAAAACCTACTATTATCACCTGCAAATGAGACTAATAATAACAATGGTTCTATAATATTACTATCGTAAATCACTAAGTAGAACACATAAACTAAAGTCATACAGCACCACACTTGGCAAAATTTAAGTATCATCCAATACAAGTAAACCTACTATTATCACCTGCAAATGAGACTATAATAACAATGGTTCTATAATATTACTATCGTAAATCAAGGCAGACAGATATATAACAATGCCATAGTCAATATATAAGATATTTATGGTCGGTATCAAACCTGTGATGTAAATGTCTTGAACAACAGATCTCCACATTCCTCAATAAGAACTCTTTCCCCACCAACCAACCTGACTAGTTCGGTGATCACGGTATCCATTTCGTTGGCCTGCAATGGAAAAATCTTTTTTACTAGAAACCTCAAAAGTAGAAATTTACACGTACATCTTTTTCATCTGAAATGTGTCAGCACAAACTATCTACAAATCAGACACTCTAAATAGCTGAGTTAGGTTTATTTGTTCCAAAAATTTGTTGCTCACACAAATCTCTTTGGCACTATAAAGTAATATTTGAAAAAAAAATTGTAATACATGATTGCTAGAATGCTATTGAAGGGAAAGAAAGTATTTTTCATTATTGTAGGGGAACAACATGTGAACCCCAAGGGAAGGCAGCGGGTGTAAAACATATGGTGGGTCCGTCTGGGTCTCTGGGGTTTATGACAAGAGTGTAATTTTACCAATTTGTTGCTTTTAAGGTGGGCAAGGGCCTTCGATGTTGTCAGTATTATGGTCTGTGTTGGAACTGGCCGCAAGATAAGTTTCATTTTTATATGTATTTTGTAGTCTTGAAGTTGATAGAGAGCTCTGTAATGGGTTATGCTCAGTTAATTAGGGGTTCATGCAGTTGGGAATCTTAAATTCCGAAAGTACTCTTGGGTTTAAAACTAGAGCCTGCAAGTTTTTTCTTGAGTTCCTCATATTTCTACTCCAAGAGATTAATAAGGGTTTTGCTAAATGTTTTTCCCCCTTTTTACGGTAAACCTTGTCTTTCTATCTCTCCTGCCTCCCTATCCCAGGCTCAAGGAATTGTATCAGAACTCCCTATCCAGTGTTGAAGAGGTGTATATAACTCACTATACCTGGGTTAAAGAGGTATTAGAACTTTTATCCCATTTGTGGATTTTTTTATTCTTCGGGAACATTGTTTGTGAGAAAATCTTACTGATCCAAATTGCCGAATCACTCATGAGTAAGCGAGGTTTGTTTTCCCTTGGGGTAATACTTTTGCCTTTTTCTCCTCTTCTCTAGTTTAGACGCTCTCTGCATTATTTAGTTGTGCTTAGTTCCTATATAATCCATCTGTAAATAAGTTATCCCCTCCCTTTCTACCGCTTTCTATACACCATTTTACTTTTAGGAAAGGAATGGCTCACTAGGCAACTACTTCTAGAATCGGTGTTGTACTTGTACTTGTATGCTTCTGTGCTGTGTGCACCCATAAATAATAAGTAAAATAAAATATATACACTTCCATTTTATAACACTTCTAAAAAGTTCCATCACTAATTATGTACCTTTGGCATAAAGCTTTGAACATGGATACATATCATTTCCATCACATTTATTGCGGAGTTCAAAGATTCCCCTACCTCCCTTATATCAGCCTGCAAACAAAATAATCTCATGGATCAGCAGTGTATAATCAATGAAGAATTCACACGCAAAAAATATATGATAAATTCATTAAGTTATGGATCCTATGAAAACCCATGTTACCTGAACATTCCCACCTACTGGAAGCCGGACCAAGGAGTTGGACAGAGCATGAGTTGTTGCAGACAAAGAAGTAGAGTACTCCTCCTCCAAAGCAGACCATTCATCTAGATATGGCATCTGGCCATCATTGAGGTGAGTAGAAAAAATTTGTAAAATAATTAAGTGCATTTGTAAATAATTAAGTGCATGTATTTTCACACTATTGGGCCTATTCATTCATAAACAAAGGAAAAGACTGCAAATGTTTGTGTGAAATAACAGGCAATTAAAACACAAGTATCAGATTAATACCATTCACATAATGCTATCTGCTGGCTATCTGACAATGTACGGCTACTGAACCCATTATTTCCCAATAAACTGGTCCGATCAAGAACCCATTCTTTTGTTCAACTTTTAAGAAGGGCTCCAACACTCCCATGTCTTTAAATAAGCCAATCAAGCCACTACTGGTTACTGCATCTGTATTAGCTATCTAATTGCATGGAAACAACTACTAAAACTTCTTTATCAGGGTCAAAAAATTAAGATATAGCCTAACCAGATAACAGAATAACGACATCAAGTGCTGCATATAGAGTAATCCTAACATCATCTCTTGGGGGATCCTTAGAAAATGAGGTCTGATTGTACTATTTTATCCCTAAATAATATTATCTTCTGTTTTACAATAATTATTTCCAAAAAAATAAAAGGAAATAGTATCTCATTGCTAACACAAGGGTGTAAAGAAGCCACTAGTTAACACATCTACATATTTGCTATCTAATTGCATGGAAACTACTATTACTAAACTTCTTTTTTTCTTAAATTGTTATTGCAATTAAGGGAAATTCACACTTCTCAACAAATGAAAACTGGCAGACGACAGAGTCTCCATTGCTCTTCTTCGTTATATTGTTGAATATTAATGTGTATATATGCTATTTTTTTAAGTATTATATTTAATTACCTTTGAGAATGATCTTGTCCTAGAATGTGGATTGGTATTTGATACAATCACAGATCATGCTAGTTATTAATGAACAATTTTTTCTTGAAGTGCAACGAAGCAAACTCCTCATTTCTCATAATGAAAATTGGCAGATGACAGGGTCAACATGGATTGGTTAAGTTTCTCCCTTTTACATAATTGCATGTATTATAACTTATGTTATGCACAACTCTTTGTTTGGCCTGAACTTCTAGAAACAACATATTTTCTCTTAAAGTAAATTACCAAAAGATGCTGCTTATTATATCAGAGATTCAGAAGTCACTTAGGTGCACAAACATTGCTTGCCCTGGACTTCTAGTATAAAAAGGTGCCACTAACAAGTCTAAATTTAATTCCATCTGCATTTATTTACTCAACTCTATGGTGTTATTTAATTGTAAATATGTTTTTTATATGTAACAGTAACTTTAGTTTTTAACTTTTATCAAGATTTTGGACTTACATGAGTTTCAACAATGGTGGATAGAGTCTTTGTTCTTTGCAATAAGCCAAGTTCAATGCGTTTCCTTTCCACAGCATCACATAAATCTGATATTTTGACTCCAAGAGAGTGAAGCTTTCTCTGAAATGAGTAGGACTAGTTTCAGTAAGAAGTTTGGCTCAAGTGTTTCGATGATCAAACGAACACAGAAATATGGCATACTGAAAAACAAGAAATAGAGATACGCAACTGAATTATAGTTCGACTGTCATTTGATATAAACAAGATTTTCTTGATATCAACTAAAATCATGATCGCAATGGAGTGCAAAGGAAGTACATAGGTGATGCAGTATCCCGTATTGAAGTAGTTATGATGGTAGATCATCATGGCATAATCCACAGGAGTTGAAAGGATTAATTCAAGCTCATCATGGTAAGAGTGTGCCAAAAAAAACCCTCTATCCAATCTTTGTATTCAATGCCTAATTGGTATTAACAATAGTTGAATTTCTTTTTGTTGATGCAAAGTCAAATCCTTAAAAATTTAAGAACCATAAGCTTTTACTTTCATATTGATGGTGAAAGATGTATAATAAGAATATCAACCACATAGTGTGGAGTGATGATATAAATTTGAAATAAATAGGGGGGAAATCAGGTGATAGCTACCTCAATGTGGATATAAATGCCAAAAGTATTCCAGAATTAATATTATCCATGAATACAAGAATCACAATGTGAGACAAACCTCGGTATCGCTTGTTTGAGCACGTAAGGAGGCCTCAGCTTTTGCATTTGCAAATCTCCACTGCAAGTAATTGTTATGAAGCAATCTTAAGGAATGCACTTGCTCTTGATGATTGAAAATCTTCCTTCCCTTCCTTGCAACATCTGCAGCAGGTCCCGGTTTTGTGCAGGCCGGGTGTGGAGGAGGCAGAGAAAGGCTTTCCCCCATCATCTTAACAGAGCTTGAGAGTGGCAAATTGAGAGATCGGGAACAAGCAGAAAACTTTAAATTCAAGTGGGAGTCACCGACATTATTGACAGTGCTGCTACTGGAACTTGTCTCTGCAAGAAGCAATCTGGTGTCTGGCATGGAGGAGCGTGTATCTGAATTAAGGGACCGGGTTCTGCTGATGTTTTGGGAAATAGGGGAATTTGGGAATGTTTTACTACTACACCCCAATCCGTGCTCCTGAATAGTGGAACTTGATGTGAGAACTTTAGCATCATCACCCACTAAACAAGGGCTTTCTGGACCAGAAATGGCAGACGTTGACAAGCCGCTTGATTGTAGTAGCTTGGCAGCCGCAGACGCTGGGATTATTAATTTGTTGGTTTGACTTGGATGAAAATTTTGGGAGGAGGAGGTGGAGAGCTGCCTGAATCTTGATGGTACAATCCTATTAGCACCAGTAGTTATTGGGGTATCAGGCCTTGAGAACGAGGAGGACTTGCCAGTGCCCGTGCCAGTAGTAGTTATTTGGGTATCAGGCCTTGAGGAGGACTTACCAGTGCCCATGCCTGCGCCAGTAGTAGTAGTTATTGGGGTATCAGGCCTTGAGGACTTGCCAGTACCAGTAGCAGTTTCTTTAGACTGCTGCAAACCAACATCATCATCATCTGATAGCTGCTGCTCTTCTTTTCCTCCTCCGGCCGCGGCTGCATTCTTGTTCTCCTTGAATAGTTTCACGGCAGCACCACGCTGCTGCTTGCTCTCTCTAATATTAGTATAACAGTAATTATGTGATCCCAAGGGAGAGAAATCTGAGTAGCTTCTTCGAATAATCGGCGTCGATACTCCGGCACCAAACTGCTTAGATGACTTAACAGGTGGCCGGATTTGAACATCTTCTCCTCCCGGAGTACTCAACGAAGAAGAAGACAAAAATCTAGAGCTCACCTCCCTCACTCTCGGCCGCCGATTAGGCGGCGGAACCACCAACCCATCAGCAGCAGGCCTCGGAGTATCATTCATATTCCCCAACCCTTAATTGATAGAATGAATCAAGAGTATGTGAACTGGATTGGGATCTACTGCAATGAATTGAAAATTGGAAATTGGGATTGGAGAAAAAGATAATAGAATTGAAAAGGAATTAGAAGAAGGAAAACCCCAAAAGCTAGCCGTTGTGACCTCCAAATCTCGATTGGTAACGGTCGGATCCTTAATTTAAAATGATAAAACAGCACTTTGCTGTTGTTGAAAAGGGGGGTTTGGTAATTCACCTCTTTTCGTGGTGAGAATATTTGTAGAAAACTAATATTTCACCGTCACTTCTTCGTATTTCAATATATTAGTTAATAAAAATTCAACACATCAATTAATATGTGTTTCCTATATATAAAAATATTAAAAAATAATATAAAAATATCAATTTTCTATTGGTAGCCTAATCCCTCAAAGATCACTATTTTCATGTTTGTTTTTAGTATCAACAAGTCTTGGCGATTACTTCTTATTGGATATTAAATATGATCCATTTTATTTATTTATTTATTTTTGTTTGTGACTTTCAAAAAATGTATAGTATTTATTTCAACAAAATTTTTTATAAAATATAGTGTTTTAGGTATAATTTAGATACATATACAAGAACAAGGTTGTACATTCAGTCACAAGCCAAAAAAAAAAAAAAA
Source organism: Panax quinquefolius (assembly GCA_020205615.1). Lineage (NCBI taxonomy): Eukaryota > Viridiplantae > Streptophyta > Magnoliopsida > Apiales > Araliaceae > Panax > Panax quinquefolius. The sequence goes on from CM035163.1 coordinate 78,197,283, forward strand.
GAAAATGTTCCATATTCATGTCCATGTAAAAAGACTCTTTTAATATTTTCATATAATTACTTCTTATATTATAGACCGGGAAAAAAATAATTTCTTTCTTTTCTCTGTGTTTGTAAATTGTGAAAGGAAATTTAATTTAAAATAATATATTATTATTTTATACTTGTGAGATTATATTTAAAAATTATTATGAGGTTAATTTTGATTTTTCTAATGCGTCGTTTAAGTCTTTAATAAATTTCTTTTCAAATCTTACTTTTTATATAAAACAAAATCCTTTTTTTTTCTCTTTTTCTCTTCTCAAAAAACTTATAACAAAGGGGGCTTATGCCCATGTTGCTCCGATTTAATAAATAGTAATACTACAAAATGATGTGTTGAATTATAAATAGTTGATATTCCAACTTATATGGGTAGGTTCAATAGTTATAACCAATCACTAGCATTCACATCATTTTGTATCATTTTTTATATACATTCTTTTCTCATCAAAGCATTATTTTTTGATAAAAACGGTAGTTTCCTTCTCATTTTTTATTTTATTTTTAAAACTCACAAACACAATGTCAGTTCTTATACCCAAATTGCTACCATTTGATAAAACTATGTAGTTACCTTCCTTGATTTGATTCCTTGTCATAAAGTTCCCAATTTCATTTGATTAATTCCGCAACTTTGAGGATCAACTGGTAGCGAGATAGGAGATTGTGTTTTTCTTTGGACAATTCTTTTCCAAAAAAAATTCACATTGATGAGTTATAATAAAATAATTCATAGTTTAGATGCTTAGTAAGTTAAAAATAAAGAAGTAATAAGCAAATTGAGTTTGCAAATTTATTCAAGTAAGTTTATGGGCCAATAAATAATTTTTATCTTCGAAAGCCCATTGAAAGTTGAAAGGGGGAGGGAATACACGAGAAATCAAATCATATAGAAATGATCGAATCGATCAGGAACGGATTCAGGATCTGTTCTTAGTAGGGGTGGATTTTTTGGGCTGAAGTTTAGCGAGTTAGAGAGCGAGACTTTGAATAAATTATACACATTGTGTTTAGGTTTATTTTATAGAGCGATAGTAGTTTAAGTTTTTTTTCGCCCCTTAAGTTTAACTTTTTCATAAATCTGACCCCTTAAGTTTATTAAGTTTTATTTTTGTCCATGTCCCTATACCTATTGTTGGATCTTGTGTATCCAATTGGGGCGTTCATGGAGGGTCCGACCCATTTGGGTTAATTAACCGTTCTTTAATTGACAAGGTCAATAGAGACGTTCATGTTTTTGAACGTGAGTTGACTGATCGTGGAGAGAAAGTGGAGAAGTGGTTCAACCACTTCCGTATTAAATACCCATATCCCCTCAGTCGATCAATTAACATACGATTCATTCAGTATCAGTTTGGCCATATACAGTGCGCTCCTATACAGAGACCAAACCCTAATTATTAAGTACCGTGAGTTAGTGCTCCGTTCTCAATCGTAGTTCGGAGTCGTTGTTGGGTTAAAGAGAAACGTAGCTTTACAGGAGGTTTTTCACATCAAACTTCAAGAGGTAAACCTTTGATCCTCCTGATTATATGTAAATATGAATAGCATGCGTAATAAAATCTCTACATATTTAACGATCTATTGTATGCTATGTATGTTATATTTACACATTATGTCATGATTGTATGTTTAAAAGATTGGAAAACATCATTAATGACATCTCTAGGTACACTAAATATTAGGGGCTAATATTTAAGTATGTTTTAGCCCAAATACAGTGTATATGATCTCCATAATTTAGGTTTAATTGGTTATGTATTTTAAGATTAATTTAAAACCCTAATTTGCAAACAACCTATTTTGAACAACCATAACTCTTTCTATCATTGTCCATTTTGAATGATTTTGATATGTATGCATAGTATATCTTATAAGCTTTCCAACAATATATTATAGAACTAAATTGGAGTTATATGGACTAAGATATGGCTTCTCAAAGTTTGGATTGTAGAATGACATTTCTATAAATTTTTGTGACTGAAGGTTGAAGGTGACCCATGCGCTCGACCCGTGATTCTGACCTGCTTTGGCAGAATTTTTCTATTTAATTTTCAAAAATTAATTTAATAATTAATAAATTCGTGGAAATTAATTTAAAAATAGTTATATTAATTATTAAATTCCAAAAATTTTACAAAATTAATTATTGGTGTATAATTAATATTTGTGCTGGAATTTTGAAATATTAACCATTTTTGATATTTTTAGTTAATTTTCTATCTATTAATTATGAAAATTAGCAAACATATCACAAAAATTCGAGAAAATTTCCAATGACTATATGATGATGCTAAGTTACTTGTTGTAATTTTTGTAAAAGAAAATATATGTTTATGATATTTTTGGTTAATTTCTAATTAATTGTATAATGGTTTATTAATTATGAAAATTAGTAAACATATCACAAAAATTCCGTGAAAATTACGAGTTACTATTTTATGATATTAAGTTATTGTTGTGAATTTTTCAGGAGGAAAATAACAATTTTGGATAATTTTGATTAATTTCCAATTAATTATGCGATAGTTTATTAATTATGATAATTAGCTTGACTATCAAAAAATTCTAGAAAAACTACAAAGAACATTTTAATGATGATAAGCTATTGTTACCAAAAAAAATTTGGAAGAAATTTAATAGATTTGGATATCTTTGATTAATTTCCAACTATTTATGCATTGATTAATTAATTATGATAATTAGTAAAATTATCAAAATAAATTCCAAAAAATTACAAAGAATGTTTTGTGATGTTAATATCTTGTTGAAAATTTTTTGGATGGTTTTAATGTTTTTATAGCATACCTAATATATTAATTGAGTAATATAGCCTATTATTTAATTCTTTTGTTAATATTTATGGGATACTACTTGTTGGTGCTTGGAATTAAATTACTATATTGTATTTACATAAATACCCATGTTCATAATGGGAGTCATTTAGGTTGTAATAATTTAATTAAATTATTCCCTAAATTACAATGTCTTGTGCATTGGAAAATTAAATTTAAATAATTAGACATTTATATGGATTGTGATTCCTAAGCTTAGCCAAGTCTTCCTTCCATATTTATGTGTCATTATTTTTTATGTTAATTTGGTTCATATGGCAAAGATATCTTATATACTGTGGTGAACATTGAATATCTCTAATACTTCTCATATAAAAACAGAAAATGGCTTAAAAACATATTATCACAGACCTTAACCAAGGAAACAAACTAGACGGAGATAACTATGACGTCTGACACCGAAAAGTCAGGATGGTTTTGGAAGAGCAAGTGGTTGAAGAAACCCTGCTGTCCAAAGTGGCTAAACTAGAGGGTGAAAATGCAAAGGATCCGATCAATGTTGCTGCTTTTGAAAGTTGGTGCAAAAAGGATCGTATCTCTCGCATAACGTTGCTGAGCTTCATGAACAATGACTTTCTGTTTGAGTATGAACAATACTCTACTGCACACAATATGTGGGAGGCTCTCAAAACTAAGTTGTATGGCACCTCGTTGACAAGGATGAGGGAATTAGCCATAAGGTTCAATGGTTACAAAAAGAAAGATAACCACACTATGAAACAACACCTTCAAATCATAGCTAATATGATCCAGGAGTTGAAATCTGGAGGTACTCAATTGTCAGACGAACAACAGATTTCAGCGGTGGTTCGCTCCCTTCCCGATAATTGGGAACATATGCTGGTCAACATGACGCATAACGAGAATAAGACCTTTGATGATATTCGTTATCACTTGGAGCTCGAGGTTGAACGCCTTGATGTTTTTATGACCTCTAGGGCATATGTGGCTGAATCAAACTCTCATAGAGGGTTCAAGCCAAAGAAGGGGAAAAAGCATGCTCATTATGTTGCGCCTAAAGGGGCTGCGAGTGGGAGTGATGTCAAACGAAAAAGAGACAAACGAGGTTCTGGTAAGAAGGACAAAACCAAGATGACATGCTACAATTGTGGCAAGGCGGGACACTTCGCTCGTGAATGCATTGAGCCAAAGAAGGTAATTCCTAGTCTTAATTTATCTATATGCTTAATATCAAGTATTATTTTTGTTGCTCATTCTCTCCATATGTGGATTGTAGACTCCGAAACAACGGACCACATAGTTAGAGATATGAGTGGATTCGTGAAATACCGCCACATTTCAGCTGACAGAAAAGTATACACGGGGATTGATTCCAGTGTAGACGTGTTAGGCATTGGCACTTACAAACTGAAAATATGAGGTTGCTCAGCATTGATCCTTTATGATGTACTTTATGAAAGTATTATGCATACAAGCCAATCATGTATGATGATAAAGCATATACTGTGTAATCAATCTTATTTATTTATTAATAAAAGAATTATTTATTAAAGGCATTTATTATCTACATGGTGTCTGTTTTTTAATAATATGATAAACCCATAGTTTTAAGCAATGCTTTTAGAATCATGATGAGATCATGCTAATGAGATCTAAATTCTTAGATAGCTTAAAACTAAAATGTTCCCAATCAATGGATTACTAAAAAATGGGTTTAATGAATCCGGATAGATTGGTACGTACGTTGTTTGCTCATTGGATGAGGATGATTGATCTCATGATCATTTGTGTGGAGACACTAAAGCAAGTATGTAGGTGCTTATTAGAGAATAAGTTCAATTGAACGTGACTCGCTAAGGAATACCTAATGGAGTTTTACTTACCCATCCAATAGGAACTCCCAGTAGTGATAGTAGTACAAATGATCCTTAGACTTGAGATCATCATAGTATCTTATATATAATGAATTACACTTTGACTTATTCCTTAAGACTCTTAGAGTATATCAAAGGGTATGCTTGGGTGTAATAAGTTATATATGAAGATAATGAATGATCAATAAAGAATCTACCACTTCTAGTAAAAAAAGGAGAAATGTACTATGTGATTCGATAAATGACAACCCAGGAATCCTTGGCCAAGGTGGAATGAAATTTGAAAGTAGTTTCTAATTTGCATTCATTAGGAGTTGTGCATTTAGGAATCGAAATACTTATAATTAAATAAAATAAGACTTGACAGTAATTCCATGTCTTATATTTAAATGGGACATTGTATGGTGGAAGGATTGAATTATGCATTTGTAACTATTTACTCAAAGGTTCTTTTATGATTAATGTTGAAATCTATATTATCTGGAAAGTCGCTGATCGCTAGGAGGCTTATCCTATTGTAGAATAAATATTATTTATTTAAATAAATTATTGGTTTAATTTATTTATTTAAATGAGATTAAATTGTTCTAATTGATTTATTCACAACCTATTTAATATGGAGAACCTAAAGGGTCACACCATAAAAGGAAGAATAATTATTTAAGAAGTTAATGGCATAATTGTAATAATATATTAAGTATATTTAATTTAATCTATGGTGATAGAATAAATTAAATAGCTTAATATTTATTATTTAATATTTTAGAAATATTAAATATAAATTAATAAGAGGAGTCTTATTAATATTATTACAATTATTATTATTTTAATTTCTAAAAGGTTTAGGAATTAATTTAATATATGTACTCTCATTTATTCCTAATTGAATTAGGAAGGAAAATTAGTTAAAGGAGTTTAATTAATTACCCCTAATAGGATTAGGAGCCCATTTAATTAAAAGAGTTTAATTAAATAAATAATATCTTATTTTAATTAAAATAGGGTTACATGATATCTTTATAAGAGGAGTCTTATATCAGATATCAAATATACGTAATTCCAAGAGTTGAAGAGTCGCCTCCTTTTTCTATACGAGATAGGAAAAACTAGGGTTTGAGCCAACAATACCCTTCTTCTTGAAAATTCTTCTTCTTTGGTGGATCACCTCTAGAGGCCATACACTTGGGTGGCTTACATTGATCAAATGAAAGAATCTACCCGAGATTCAAGGAGATCATGCGAAGTGGGAGGTGAACTCGTACTTGAGGAAGCTCGTTTCTACAAGGGTATGATTTTATAATTTCTTATTCTTCGTTTAATTAATAATATGCATAAAGGATGATCCGGGTAATTGGTTTGTGAAAAATTTTAAAATCTGATTTTATTTCGCTTCCGCTAATTTTTCAATTTGATTGCTACTTTGATTTTCACAAAACCCAACAGTGGTATCATGAGCCAAACTTTATGCGAATTATTAATTATTTTGATTCCATATATGTTTGGGTATGTATTTTGAATAATTTATTGGGCATAATTTGTTGTATAAAATTATTATTTTATGAAAAAAAAAAAATTATTTTACCGAAAAACTGTTTTCGGAAACTTTTTTTTATGAATTCGTGGGTGACTAGTTTTCAATAGGAATCCGTGGGTAACCTTTTTTTTCTTTTTAAAGGGCATGATCGCCGAAAAAAAAAAAACCGTAACACCTGCTAATTGCTATGTATACTCACGGATTACTTTGAAAACCGTAGCTTGAATCACTTTTTTTTTTTGTCGCCTGTTAAGATCCAGTATTGGTATATATATTATATATTATATATATATGTTATATAAATCTATTTCATCAGATTATATATATATAATATATATATAAACCGTAGGTTTTTTTTTGGTACGGTTAATATTATATTATATTACATATATATATATATATATATATATAATATCTTAATAATTTTATAATTAAAATAAAAGAGTTTATTTTAATCTTGAAATTGGATTTCATGCAACATAAAATTGCCCATTAAATGATACTCATATATACATGGAATGATTTTATTTATTGATACATATGGTGATATGTATGATAATAAATGAGATTGATTATGAACAATTGACCAAATGTGATTGGATTTATTTTAGTTGGATGTTTGAATGAATGAGTTTTATTAAATGGGGTCTGCATACTCGCCTTTTCTTCGGTTTTCTTTTTGATGTAAATTCTATCTCTCTCTATGTACTTCCCCTCGATCACGATCAAGGTTTCTATTAAAATTAAATAGTTTAATGTAATAGGATTAGTTAGAATTTTTTTTGAAGAACCGGAGATCAAGGAGCAAGGAGCACATGAAGACCCGTTTGTAATGGAGCCCGGGTTTAAATGTAATAGTTATATTTAAATGTTTATTCTTGCACCCTAGGGTTTGACCTTTTGGTTCACTTGGTGGCTCTAGTGAACCAAACTAGAATAAAAGTCCATAATCAATCCGGGTAGAATATAGTATCTATATGTGCATGCTAGTATTATATATATTATATATTATGCAAACATGCTTCGCATGTTTAATAATATGACGCGTATTTTATATATATATTTGCATGCTACTAAAACAAGATGAGACAAATAATAACAAATCCTCAAAGTTTTTTTTTATATTAAGTCTTAAGCGTTCAAAGATATTTAGAATATCGAGCGTCGCTTTCTAGCATGATAAAATTAATAGAGTATTAAATATTTAATATGAGTTTGTTGTGTCACCACAAGGCAAGTATTAAGTATTTAAGATGTTAATTTATCACATTTGATGCTTATAAAGAAAATTGAACAATATTGTTTTGTTGTGTCACCACAAGGGCGATATTTTCTTCTTTTTGAATATATGGAAGTGCTAGGTTGGACTTAACTTAGATAATTTTGATTTGGATGTGCCACCACTTGATCAAAATAATCTAAGAGGCAAAACATAAGGAGTTACATGTTGATGTAATTGACAAGGAGTTGTCTACCTATTTATTTATATATAGTTTGTTGTGTCACCACAAGGCTATATATATTTGAAATGGGATCCTTATTCTCACTAGCAAAAACTTTAATTAGATTTTGCCGAACTATATAAATGAGGGTAATATAGTTTGAAGAAAATAGTGGGAGATACCAATATAAAATAAGATCTAATTTATTTTGGTAATTAATTAAATGAATGTTTGCTAAAATATTATTTTTTATATGCGAATTTTGAAAATGTCACATTCACTAATTTCATCACAGTAGCATACTTGATGCTTAACAACCGATTTGGACCGAACTACACTGAATTTGGTTAAGGAATTTGAGAATTGTTCTCATTTCTTTGAAAAGATTTCTTATGTCCTAAATTCGGCCGTACCTGCAAAAGTTGCAGAGACAGCCTCTGAGGAAGAGATTGCTACTTTTAAATAGTGGCAAAATGATGCATCCGCGGTGGCTCAATGCATCATGCTCGCATCCATGAGTAACGAGCTTCAATCGGTCAATGAAAACATGGATGCTCTACTTGCTTCTTGCACCTTCGAGAGTTGTATGGTGAGCAAAGTAGGATTGTTAGATATGAAATATCTAAGGAGCTCTTCCGATCTCGGATAACCGAGGAACTACCGCTGAGACTCATGTCCTAAAGATGATCAATCTGATTGAGCGCCTGGATAGCTTGGGTTCGCATGGATGGGGAATTGAGTCAAGATTTAGTCTTGCAGTCACTCTAGACACCTTCTCACAATTTGTTGTGAATTTTCACATGAATAAGTTGGATGTCGACTTGCACGAATTACTTAACATGTTGAAAATTGTCAAGGTCACTTCCCATCCAAGAAGAACCATGTCTTACTGGTGGATGGTTCTTCCAAGAAAAGGAAGAGGCCCAAGGTATCTTCTGAAAAGAAGAAATCCAAAAAGGCTAAGGGAAAGGAGAAAGTGAAGGATCAAAAGAAACCTGATCCAGCTAGCAAAGGAATTTGCTTCCATTGCAATAGGCCGGGTCATCGGAAGAGGAACTGCAAGGATTATCTTGCGTAACAAAAGCGTAAGAAGCTTGAGAAGCTTGAATCCTAATCAAGGTTTGTTTATGATTGAAATTAATTTTTCGAAAAGTCAATCTTCTACTTGGGTATTGGATACCGGATGTGGTTCTCACATATGTAATAATATGCGAGGACCGTCCGTCAGTAGTAAAAAGTCGAGCAAGGATGAGGTCGTCTATGGTGGGAAATGGAGCAAATGTTCACGATTAGGCAATGAGGGGATTTATTGTTTAGCACCCGCTACTGAGCAAGTTCATTAATTTAAATAATTGTTATTTTGTTCCAAATATCATTAGAAACATTATTTCTATCTCTGTATTGGATATGGATGGTTTTAATATTATAATAAAGAACAACAGTTGTTCTATTTATAATGATAATATTTTATATGGTGTTGGTAATTTGCGAAATGGACTTTATATACTTGACTTGCATGAAAATATATTTCAAATTGAACAAACTAAGAAAAGGAAAAGAGATAGACTCGGTCATATTAATGAAACAAGATTATCCAAGTTGCATAAAGATGGGCTCCTAGAGCTATCTGATTATGAATCATATCCAACCTGTGAATCTTGTCTCATGGGTAAAATGACTAAATCTCCTTTTAGTGGAAAAGGAGAAAGAGTTCTGAGTTGTTAGCATTGGTACACACGTATGTATGTGGACCTATGACAACGACCGCATTACGAGGAGGGTATTCTTATTTTATTACATTCACTTTGATTTACCACTCAAGATTTGGATATGTGTATTTAATGAAATACAAATCAATCATTTGAAAAGTTCAAAGAGTTCGAAGTGAAGTTGAGAAGCAAATGGTAAGAGTATTAAGATTCTTCGATCGATCGAGGAGGAGAATACTTAAGTGATGAGTTTCTCAATTGTCTCAAAGAAAATGGTATAATCTCAAATGGACTCCACCAGGGACGCCACGGATGAATGGTGTATCTGAAAGGAGAAATCGAACATTGTTGGACATGGTTCGATCTATGATGAGCTTTACCGACCTTCCAGTTTCCTTCTGGGGATATGCCCTAGAATCGGTACGCATACCTACTTAACAAGGTACCTACAAAATCCGTCCCCAAGACCCCATATGAGTTATGGATGGGGAGGAAACCAAATCTTAAGCATGTTAAGACTTGGGGTTGTCCAAATTTATGTCAAAAAGTTTGAAAACGATAAGTCGCAGACTAGATCGACAAATGTAGATTTGTGGGATACCCTAAAGAAACATCGGGGTATTATTTCTATCATCCAACCGATCAAAAGGTGTTTGTTGCAAAACATGCGCCTTCTTGGAAAGGAGTTTATCCTTGAAGGGGTCGATTGGAAGTAAGATATATCTTGAAGAGGTTCAAGAACCACAATATACTACGAGATCAAAGTGAGGTACCTAACCAAGTAGAGATTCCTTCATGCACCACACCCTATTCAGAAATCGGAAGAGTACCAAAGATACCGGACGGTATGGACTTGTCATAGAAGATGAAAATGAGGTACGATCATAGATGATGATGATCAATTGAATTACTGAACAAAGCTATGAGTAGTAAAGACTCGTAGAAGTGGAAAGAAGCCATGAAATCAAAATGGACTCCATGTATGAGAACCAAGTATGGACTTTGGTCTCACCACCTGAAGGAATTAAGCCTATTGGGTGTAAATGGGTCTTTAAAAGAAAGACTGGAGCAGACGGCAAGGTAGAGACCTATAAGGCCCGAATGGTTGCAAAAGGTTTCAAACAAAGACAAGGAGTTGACAATGACGAAACCTTCTCACCAGTAGCAATGCTCAAGTCCATTTGGATTTTGTTTGCGATTGCAGCTTACCATGACTACGAAATCTGGTAGATGGACGTGAAAAACGTGAAAACGGCCTTCCTCAATGGGAAACTTGAGGAGGATGTGTATATGACACAACCAGAGGAATTTTTTTCAAAGGTTGGAACAAATCAAGTCTGTAAGCTACAACGATCCATTTATGGATTAAAGCAAGCTTCTCGTAGGTGGAACATCCGTTTTGATGAGACAATCAAAGAGTTTGATTTTATCAAAATGAGGATGAACCATGTGTGTACAAGAAGGTTAGTGGGGAGCGCTGTTTCATTCCTTTGTATTATATGTTGATGATATATTACCGACAGGGAATGATATTCCTATCTTCGCAATCAATTAAAATCAAGTTATCTAAACACTTCTCCATGAAGGACTTGGGAGAAGCATCCTATATTTTGGGGATAAAGATCTATAGAGATAGATCTAAAAGGATGCTTGGCTTGTCCCAAGGAACGATACATCGACTTGATGCTAAAGAGGTTTAGCATGGAAGATTCCAAAAGAGGTCTTATCTTGGAGATGAGCCATGGAATACATCTCTCCAAGAAACAAGCCCCAAAGACATCGAGGAGAGAAACCAGTATGAGTAAGATTCCTTATGCTTCAAAGAATAGGATCTATCATGTACTGGATGATATGTACTAGACCGATGTCGCTCATGCACTTAGTGTAACAAGCGGATATCAGTTGAATCCGGAGAAGAACACCGGAAGGCGGTGAAAAATATCCTAAAGTACTTAAGAAGAACTAAGGATGTATTTCTTGTCTACTGGTGGGTCCGAATTAAAACTAGTGGGCTTCACGACTCAAGTTTTCAAACAGACCAAGATGACGATAAATCCATTTCGGTATATGTTTACCTTAAACGGTGGCGCGGTGAGTTGAAGAGTTCTAAGCAAAGAAACGATTCTTGATTCAAAGGATGAGAGGCAGAGTACATAGTGCAAGTGAAGTCTGCAAAGGAAGTCGTTTGGATGAAGAAGTTCATTCTAGAACTTGGTGTGGTTTCTAGCATTAAAGGACCAGTGCCTTTATTCTGTGACAACACTGGAGTTGTTGCGCAAGCTAAGGAACCCAGGTCTCATCAAAAATCCAAACACGTGTTGCGACGATTTCATTTGATCAGAGAGATCATTGAAAGAGGAGACGTCACCCTAGAGCGTGTGGACTCTCAAGAAAATATTGCAGATCCATTTACTAAAGCGTTAACACAACATCAGGTTGATCGTCACTTAGAGAAGATGGGTATGAGATACCATGGCGATTGGCTTTAGTGCAAGTGGGAGATTGAAAGTATTATGCATACAAGCCAATCATGTATGATGATAAAGCATATACTGTGTAATCAATCTTATTTATTTATTAATAAAAGAATTATTTATTAAAGGCATTTATTATCTACATGGTGCTGTTTTAATAATATGTGATAAACCCATAGTTTTAAGCAATGCTTTTAGAATCATGATGAGATCATGCTAATGAGATCTAAATTCTTAGTAGCTTAAAACTAAAATGTTCCCAATCAATGGATTACTAAAAAGGGGATTAATGAATCCGGATAGATTAAATGCGTCGTTGTTTACTCATTTGGATGAGGATGATTGATCTCACGATCATTTGTGTGGAGACACTAAAAGCAAGTATGTAGGTGCTTATTAGAGAATAAGTTCACTGAACGTGACTCGCTAAGGAATACCTAATGGAGTTTTACTTACCTGTCAATAGGAACTCCTGTAGTGATAGTAGTACAAATGATCCTTAGACTTGAGATCATCATAGTAACTTATATATAATGAATTACACTTTGACTTATTCCTTAAGACTCTTAGAGTATATCAAAGGGTATGCTTGGGTGTAATAAGTTATATATGAAGATAATGAATGATCAATAAAGAATCTACCACTTCTAGTAAAAAAGGAGAAATGTCCTATGTGATTCGATAAATGACAACCCAGGAATCCTTGGCCAAGGTGGAATGAAATTAGAAAGTAGTTTCTAATTTGCATTCATTAGGAGTTATGCATTTAGAATCGAAATACATATAATTAAATAAAATAAGACTTGACAAGAATTCCATGTCTTATATTTAATTGGGACATTGTATGGTGGAAGGATTGAATTGTGCACTGTAACTATTTACTCAAAGGTTCTTTTATGATTAATGTTGAAATCTATATTATCTGGAAAGTCGTTGATCGCTAGGGAGGCTTATCCCTATTGTAGAATAAATATTATTTATTTAAATAAATTATTTGTTTAATTTATTTATTTAAATGAGATTAGAATTGTTCTAATTGATTTATTCACAACCTAGGTTTAATATGGAGAACCTAAAGGGTCACACCATAAAAGGAAGAATAATTATTTAAGAAGTTAATGGCATAATTGTAATAATATATTAAGTATATTTAATTTAATCTATGATGATAGAATAAATTAAATAGCTTAATATTTATTATTTAATATTTTAGAAATATTAAATATAAATTAATAAGAGGAGTCTTATTAATATTATTACAATTATTATTATTTTAATTTCTAAAAAGGTTTAGGAATTAATTTAATATAAGTACTCTCATTTATTCCTAATTGAATTAGGAAGGAAAATTAGTTAAAGGAGTTTAATTAATTACCCCTAATAGGATTAGGGAGCCCATTTAATTAAAAGAGTTTAATTAAATAAATAATACCTTATTTTAATTAAAATAGGGTTACATGATATCTTTATAAGAGGAGTCTTATATCAGATATCAAATATACGTAATTCCAAGAGTTGAAGAGTACGCCTTCTTTTTCTATACAGATAGGAAAAATTAGGGTTTGAGCCAATACCCCTTCTTCTTGAAAATTCTTCTTCTTTGGTGGATCACCTCTAGAGGCCATACACTTGGGTGGCTTACATTGATCAAAGGAAGGAATCTACCCGGAGATTCAAGGAGATCATGAGAAGTAGGAGGTGAACTCGTACTGAGGAAGCTCGTTTCTACAAGGGTATGATTTCATAATTTCTTATTCTTCGTTTAATTAATAATATGCATAAAGGATGATCCGGGTAATTGGTTTGTGAAAAATTTTAAAATCTGATTTTATTTCGCTTCCGCTAATTTTTCAATTTGATTGCTACTTTGATTTTCACAAAACCCAACACTTTATGCGTTGGATGTCCAGAAGAATTTATTTTCATTTTTATCAGTACTTCTTTTAGGCTATTCTGTTAGTTTTGAGAATAATTCTGTAATAATTTTGCATGGGATGAATTTTTTTGGACATTATTTTATGATGAATGGTTTTATGATTTTGGATACTATTGATTCTAAGAGTAATAGTAGTGATTATTATTCTTTACTTGTTAAAAATGATCACGGTGGTTCAATTCAATGGCATGCTAGATTAGGCCATATTGGACAAGATAGAATGGCCTGGTTATCTCGAGCAGGTCTTTTAGGCCCATTCTCTAAGGTCAATCTACCCACATGTGAACATTATTTGGCAAGAAAATCAACTAGAAAACCATTCGGTAAAGCTACTAGGGTAGAAACACCATTGCAACTCATTCACTCAGACATCTGTGGCCCTATAAATGTGAAAAAAGGCATGAATGTTCCTATTTTTTCACAATGATAGATGACTATACGTGCTTCGGGTACACTTTCTCAGTCTTTCATAAGTCTGAGGCATTAGATTACTTTAGACGTTATTTGATTGATGTCGAGAATCGGTTAGATAAAAGTGTTAAGGCACTTCGAACTGACCAAGGCCGCGATTATCTGTCCGATCAGTTTGAAGAAATTTGTGAGGAAAAAAAGGATAATCAGGCAATTGACAATCCTTAGAACTCCGCAACAAAACGGTGTAGCGGAGAGGAGGAACCAGACATTATTAGACATGGTTAGGTCTATGATGGCGCAAGTAAATTTTCCTATCTTCTATTGGGGTGATGCATTATTAACTGCAACATATATACTTAATCGTGTGCTTTCAAAATCAGTCCAGTCCACCCAAATGAAATGTGGACCAACAGAAAGCCCGAATTGGGCGAAATGCAGCCTTGGGGATCGGCATCTTACGTGCACAACACTTCTCATCAACATGGAAAGTTGGGCTTGAGGGGTAAGAAATGTATCTTTGTAAGATATTTTGAACACTCCATGGCTATATGTTTGTAGGAGAGCAGCCTGATGGGACTGTATCTGAAATAGAGTGTGATATCGCCAAATCTGGGTACTTCATTCCCACAAGATTTGGTGTTCACTGTCTAAGCATTCATTTCTAACTACCCAATCATAATAAAATTTAAACAATAAATATTCCCATTAAAGGGTTACATCAATAAATCCAATAAAATCTCCCAGGTTATCTAACCTTTAAAACAAACATCAAGTACGAAAATTAAATGATACATCACAATATTTAAAATAAAGTCTGACATCAAAAAAGTCAATAAATTTTACAAGTCTTCAACACTTGTTCAATTTTCCTTTCCCTTTGCTAGTGGTAGGTTCATCGATCTTCTCAACTTTAGCTGCAAGAATTATATATGCAAGAGTGAGAAAAATAAATTCTCACTTGAAATGACAATGAATAATAACATCGCATCATCTGCCAATGAATAGGCTCAATAGAACTGAATAATATTCTCTTTCAATAATAATTAAGAACTAAAAACAGATTTTAAAATGTATCTGAGGGTCACAAGACCACGAACTATGT
The DNA here is from genome assembly GCA_020205615.1 of Panax quinquefolius. Taxonomy (NCBI): domain Eukaryota; kingdom Viridiplantae; phylum Streptophyta; class Magnoliopsida; order Apiales; family Araliaceae; genus Panax; species Panax quinquefolius. Next base: position 78,212,625 of record CM035163.1, read on the forward strand.
AAACAGTTATAAGTATTCTTTCAACTTAAATCTAAACAGTCCTAAGACTGTAGGGACTTCCCGTACTTAGGGGGATCAACCCTTCGTTCCATGTATTGTGCACAAACAACTAAACACTTACGCGCAATAAATCCCCTATAATAGGGTTGTTCTTCTCAGTTTTAGAATACAAGTTCGCACCAAAGTAAGTTTGATTTGGATAAGCTTCAAGGGTAATTTAGAGTTCAACGAACATCAACTAAGGATTAGTTGAATCAAAATTTAATAATGCTTCAAGGGTTTGACAACAACACGTTATGGAATAGTTATGAACTACAATTGAATAAACATAATGCATCTGTGAGATCCCAAATTTTATGAAATGAAAGTATTCAATTTTCTTATAATTATTATGTTATTTAGTAAATGGTTAAATTGATAAAGGTTAAAGTTAAGGGTGATATTTGAAATTTTTTGCAAAGTAAGCAAGTTGAAAAATATTCGTTGTGTCGGGAAATATTCGATTGGTTGGGGAATATTCGTTTTAACAGGGAATATTCGTACGACGACACAATCATTAGTGGACCCCAAAACAGAAGTATTTTCGTAGTTAAAAAATGACAGAAATATCTTTTTATAAAAATAACGGCGAAAGTTTTACCGTTAAACTGTTGAACTACCCGGTGGTAAAAGTACGATGTCTACGTGGTTGCATAGTAGCACACGGTATTGATTATTGATGCTTACGTGAGAAGTCACTCAGTTATACTCAATTATTGCTATAGTAATTGCTGCATAGTATCTCACGTTATTTGATTCAATTATTGTCACAATATTAATATTTTATATTATTAAATCAATAATTGAGACGACAAAGTTATTCATATTATTATTTGCAATATTGACGATGTCTAGAAAGTTCTGTCGAGGAGAGGTTTGGTCACCTAATTTCGCGCCAATAAGAAAAAATTCTTATCGAAAAGCCCCCTCTTTCTTGGGAATGATCTGGTTGTTAAATATTATGAGTTATAATATTAATGATGAATAATTGTTAATAGATTAAAAATGTGTTTATTAAAGATAAATAATTTGTGGTAAATATTTATTCAATTTTTGATATAAATATAGGGATTGTTATGAGGCGTTTGTTGTAAGTTTGACTTAGTATTCTATGGGAAGATTTACTAATTTTATGGACCATCAATGGTGGTTTTAATAGATAACCAATCTGGACCATTGATGGTGGTTTTAATAGTTAATCAATCTGGACCATTGATGGTGGTTGTAATAGTAAATCAATCTGGACCATCGGTTGCAGTTTTAATAGTAATCAATATGAACCGTCCGTTCTAATAGTAAATCAATCTTAACCATTCATTAATTAGTTACTATTTAGTCCATTCTCCTATAAATAGAAGCTTAATTCTTCTTTCATTCTCACTAATTCACTGAGATTCACAAGAGACACTATAGAGAGAGAAACTATAGAGAGCAAGAAGAAGAGTATTCTGTTACTTCACTATTGCAGTATCTAGCCTTCTACTAAGGTAAGGGGTATTATTTCTTTCGTATTCATAAGGAATACTATTTTTCGTATTCATCCTTTAATATATTAGAATAACCTGTCTAAGCAGATTACGTACCGTATGACAGGTGAAAATCCATTTGCAATTTTCGTATGTTAATTCTTTTCATATTCTTAAATCTAAACTTACTATGGTAAGTATTGCTTCTATAATCCTTGAAATTAATGGAATATCCTTGAGTTTTGCGTTTCATCCAGTATCGTTTTATTGGAATATTGATCTAAACTTTTTTTTATTAAATATCAATATTTTCACCCGGGGTACTATTCATAGATTACTATTCACCCACTTACTATTCACTAGAATATTATTCACTCGGGTATTCGGGGAACTTTTCATGCCGGGGTATTATTCACGAGTTACTATTCACGGGTTACTATTCACCTGGTTACTATTCACTCAAATATTGTTCACTCGGGTATTCGGGGCACTTTTCATGCTGGGGTACTGCGACGCCCCCAAAATAGGTCCATTCCACCCAACCTATTCTGAGTCGCCAAACACATGGTACAGAAACAACTACAACTTATTATTACAATTGTCGTGCAAAATACGACAACACATATACTATGAGTTTAAATACAAATATTGTCTTCTAGACAATATCCACACTCAAATAAGTCCTCATTAAAATTATTGATACACTATTTTACAAAATAGTGAGGACTACTAGAACAACTATCTTGAAACATCACTCCACACCCCGACTAGTTCCTACTATATTCTCGCCTCTTAAGAAGAAAAATGGAATAAAAAGGAAAAGGGTGAGCTCAACTAGCCCAGTAAAGAATATTATGACTAAGATAATATACAACAAATTATCCTTAGTCTTCAATAGGGAAAAATCTGATAGAACATAATAGACAACAAGTTTTAGATCAACAACTGCATCGGAAACAACAATTCATTAGAAGAGTTAAGTAGAGAATGAAATCTACTATCATCTATCAATTTAAAAGTCCATCATCAATATTTTATCCATGTAACATCAATCAATATACATCTTGAATCAAATATTCATCTTTGCACTACGGGCCAAAGATATTCATTTGTATCACCAGTTGGTCATATTCATCTCAACACCTGTTCATCTTTGCACTACGGGCCAAAGATATTCATCAGGTAATCATACAGCTTTGCACTACAGGCCAAAGATATTAATCAAGTATCACCATTAAGGACTGAGGATGATGAAAAACATTTTAGAGAACAAATCCAGTAAGATAAAAGGATAAAGATTAAGGATTCATACTTTAGATAATCCAAGTTCAAAAATATTCCATAATAAACAATAATGGAGTAAAATTCAAGAATAAAGATCAAAACATGGATACAATCAAAGATAGTAACCATAATAGACATCTGGGACGAAAAAGAGAAAATTTTTATTTTTCGATGAATAGTGTCGTATTCGTGAATTTTGCCGTATATGTGAATAGTAACCCCGACACAAAAAGGTAAAAATTCCACAATAAAATTCATATCAATATTTCGGCATAATGATATTAAAGAAAATAATATCATTTATGAAGAAAATAGCATCCCTTACCTCAAAAGAACAGTATTTTTGACCGGAATATCGGATGAAGTGTTGAAGGAAACTTGCATTGAATAGCAACTCTCAAAGTATATAAATATTTACAAAATACGCTCAATAATATAGAGAGAAAGAAAACTTGTTTCTGGTGTGATTTTCAATTCTAACTAAGCACCCTATTTATAGGAAAATGCTAGAACGCCAAAGCAGAATTGACCTGCTACCTGATTGCTTTACCTGCTACAACGCCCACCCACCATTTTTGAAATAAAATTTTAGCACATTTCTCACCAACCAAAAGTGGGGCCCACTCATTCTAGAATTTTCCACCAAAATGATAAATTCAGAAACTTCAACAATTTCTGAACCAATCACCTCTTAAAATTCATAACAAATCATACGTTCGTTTTTAACGGTTCAAAATTCGTGGACATATACTCACCTTATATATGTATAACATATCCAAAAATCACAACGATTCAACGGTCGGATTAAAATTATAACTCATGAAATAGAGCTTTAAGAACACTGATTTGATTTTTTAATGCCTCCATTCCGACAAAATAATGATAAAACACCTCAACATTAATTCCTTCATTTATAACCACATAAAATAAATAAATCCATCATTTATATCCTCATCGAATAAATATTTCCTTATTAATAATTAATTATTCACAAATAATATTACAGAATCACAATAATGATAACCAGGCAGTTCCCAGGAAAGAGGGGGCTTTCCGATAAGGATTTTTTCTTACTGGCGCGCAATTAGGTGACCAAACCTCTCCTTGATAGAACTTTCTAGACATTGCCAATAATTCTATCTAATAATATTATTCAAATAATATGAATTATTAATCTGATAATGGGAAATACTGTGCAGTGATAATTATTGAAACAACAATAATAGAAAATATCAACGCAACAATTATTGAATTAATAAAATAAAATATTAAACAAAGAATTATTTGTAACAATTATTGAGTAGTGCCTTCTTACGTAAGAATCAATAATTCAAAATACTTATACCTGGTGTGCTATCTTTAACGACTTTACGCCAGACATCGTATTTTTACCATCGGTTATTCCAACAATGTTAATCTGATAACGATTACGCCAGTTATTTATAAAAACTCAAACTTGTCATTTTCTTCATCCGATGCTTATTACATTATGGGGCCACAAATGGTCATGCTGCCACATACATACAATTTTCTTCGACAACAAGAATATTCCATGACTAAACGAATATTCCCCGACAAAAATGAATATTTTATAACCACTTGCTTATTTTGCAAAATTTGTACATTTCACCCATAATCAAAATATTATATCAAATTAACACCTTATTATTCACAATAATATTTAGAGGAAATTAGATTTTATTTAAAAAAAAAATTGGGGTCTTACAACCTCCTCTCCTTATGAAATTTCGTCCTCGAAATTGACGTACCTACCTGGTGTTTCAAAAAGGTGAGGGTACCTCATTTTCATTTCCGATTCCAACTCCCAGGTCATTTCCTCAATAGCATGGTTCCTCCACAAAACCTTAACTTGTGGTATAACCTTTGTGCATAGGACATGCTCTTTCCTATCCAATATCTTGACAAGTACCTCTTTGTACGTTAAATCTTCGGCTATTTCGTCTGGTTCTAACTCAATAATGTGGTTTGGGTCGTCCACATATTTACGTAACATCGATACGTGAAAAACGTTATGAACACGCGACATACTTAGCGTTAAGGAAGCGAGTCTATAGGCCACGCCTCCTACTCGATCGAGGATTTCAAATAAATCGAAGGTTTGAGCTTTCTTCTCATCATCGACTCTTACTTCTAGAATAACGCCTTCTTGCACCTTCTTCTTTATATTCATCAGCTCCGGTGTGTAGCTTGAGCGATTTTAACTTTATCAATTAAAGTCGATTCTACTCGTATATTTAACATCATAACGTGGGTCCCTAGAGACTTTAACACTATCTTTATCGTTTATAAATTATAAAAAATAGGTCTTTGTGTTCAACAATATCGCACTCGTACTCGCGTATGATCTTCTACTCAACACGTCAGCTACCACGTTCGCTTTTCTAGGATGGTATGGTTAGAACAGGTGCCAAAACGAGTCGCCTCTTGAGCTCTTGGAAAATCTTCTCGCATTCCTCGCTCCATACGAATTTTGTATCTTTCCGAGTCAGCTAAGTTAACGGAGTAGCGATTCAAGAAAATCCTTCCACGAATCTCCGATAATAACCAGCTAAGCCCAGAAAGTTACGTACTTTGGTAACCGACTTTGGTTGCTCTCAACTGTGAGTCATATCCCAATCTTGGATATCACGTCACAATAGCACCTATTGTGAGACCCCAGATTTTATGAATAAAGATTTAAATTTCTCGAAATATTTTTTTTATTATGTTGTGGATTTGATATAATGTTATAGTTGTGGGTAGTATTTATAAATTTTGAAATTATGCAAGTTGTTATAAAATATTCTTTTGGTCGGAGAATATTTTTTTTGTCGGGAATATCCGTACGACGGCACAATCATTGGTGAACCCACAACGGAAGTATTGTCGTAATAATAAAATGACAGAATTATTTTTATGAAAATAACGACGGAAGTTTACCGTTAAAACTGTTGAACTACTCGGTAGTAAAAGTACAGTAATACGCGTGGTTTCATAGTAGCACACGGTATTGGTTATTGATGCTTACGTGATAAGTCATTCAGTTATACTCAATTATTACTACATAATTATTGTCATCATATCTCTCTCATATTATTGATTCGATTTATTGTCACAATTATCATTTGCATTATATGATATATTATTAAATCAATAATTGAGATGACAAAGTTATTCATATTATTAAATTGCAATATTTACAATGTCTAGAAGTTCTGCCAAGGCAAGGTTTGGTTCACCTAATTGTGCGCCAATAGGGAGAAATCCTTATTGGAAAGCCCCCTCTTTCTTGGGAACGACCTGGTTGTTAAATATTGTGAGTTATAATATTAATGATGAATAAATTCGTGTTGATTAAAGATGAATTTGATAGTTCCATTGTGTTGGAATTATTTGTGTTAGTAGAAATCGACATTTATTTCGATAATAATTGATATCTGGAGATTATATTGTTCAATCGGGTATTCAGGGCACTTTTTATTGTCGGAGTACTATTCACGAGTTACTATTCACGAGTTAATATTCATGAGTTACTTTTGAGTCACATTCACTTACTATTAGGGGAGTTGGTGCAAGATTGATGATACTTGCATGACTAAGTTAAAAATGGAGGTATAGATGGAGGTACTATACTATAATTAATTTTTTCACATGTTTAGAACTATTGAGTCACATGATTTACTATTGATTCACATGATTTACTATTAGGGGAGGTGGTGCAAGTTTGATAATACTTGGATGACTGAAGTAAAAATAAAAGAAAAGTTGGAGGTAATGTACTGTAATATTTTGAGCCCCAAACGTGCAATTATCGAAACTATATTTTTCTACAAATAGAAGCTCATTCTTCCTTCATTTCACATCAATTCACAAAAGCTATAGAGCAATTATTATAGAGAGAAATTATAGAGAGAAAGAAGAAGAGAAGTCTGCTACATTTCTAATCCAGTATCCAGCTTTATTCTAAGGTAAGGGATATTATTTGTTGTACTCGTAAGGGGTATTATTCTTTCGTATTCATGAAGAGAATTATTTCTTTCAATACTCGTAAGAGTTGTTATTCCATTCTTTGTTATTCTGTTGGAATAACTTTGTTTATATCTGGCACCGCATACATGCCGAAAATTCTTCTATTATTCCGTTCTTTATTATTCTATCGAATATCCATGCATGTGGTTTACGCCTTTAACTGGTTCCATTATTTATTATTACGTTGGAATAACACATGCATGCGATTCATCGCATGTATGGTGATTTCATTATTATTCTATTCTTTATTATTCTATCTAATATCACATGCATGCGTTTACGCCTGAACTCGGTTCCAATATTTATTATTCTGTTGGAATAACATGTCATGCAGATGCCTATCGCATGCATGGTGATTTCTGTTGTTATTCCATTCTTTATTATTCGTGAAAATATCACAATACGTGCGTTCTGTGCCGACCGGGTTCCATTATTTATTATTACATTGGGAATAACTTTTCTGCATGCGCCTATCGCATTACATGGTGAATCCTTCATTATTCCATTCTTTATTATTCTGTTGGAATAACCTGCCTGTGTGGATTACCACATGCATGGTGAATGATCCTTTGTATTCATTCCTTATTAAATTGTGGAAATGATCTGTTTACATTGATTATGATGAGAGTCATAATAAAAGCATTGGAAAGATAAAATCATGGGTATATGAAGTATTAGTAAGTGTTATGAGGAGTTATGTTGGTTATTATGTGAAAACATGAAAGTTTCTTAAAAATCACAAAGAGTTGAAAATCAGATTTTGGTGAAAATAGAACATGAAATTCAATTGACCATATCTCCTATTATATTTTGAATTTTTAAGTGTGGTCAAGTTTTAGAGTTAGATCTATGAGTTTCCTAACTTATCCAAGTGGAATCACTGGAAAAAGTGTTGTAGATTTTCGTGTGGACTGATTTTAGCAAAGCACGAAAAAGTGAAAAATGGGAAAAAGCTACTGCCCAGATTTTTAAAAGGGCATTTTTGGCCACTTAATTTGTGAGAAAAATTTTGGCCTTTTGGGACATGAAAGTATATGGTATAAAGAATCCCCTATCCAAAAATGAGCTCATTCTGACTTAAAATGAGCAAGTTATGACCATTTCAATATTTAGGTTTTTTCGACGAAAAATGCTATAACCGAAGTTCTATAACTCCGATGACCATGAAATTTAAACTGGAAGCTCATGTTAACATGTGTAAGATCCTGCCATGATTTGGGAATTTTTGGAGTTAAACTTAAGGTAGCTAATTTCTTAAAGAATTAATTAGAAATTGATTTTTGAAAAATAGTAAATTAATTTTAAAAATTCCGAGAAAAATATATGTTCATTATGGGACTATATTCTGGTAAATCCCAGGAAAAAAATATTTTTGGGACTGATTTGGTATTTTTCATGAAAATGGTTTAGTTACGAACATATGAGTTAAATATGTTATGTGAAGTAACAAAGATGGAAAATAGGATTTTATGGCTTGGAAATCCTATATAAGGTATATGCAGATTTTTGATGAGGGATTTGTTCATTGTTGATGAAATCTTATGAGTATAGCATTTTTGAATGATTTAAATGCATTATGTGGTAAAGTGTAAACAATTGAAATAAATTATTTATAAGTTTAAAAAGTGATTAAAATATTGTTATAATATTAACAATATTAGATTATGAGTTATTTAAGTGATGGGTAATATTTGGATAAATTTAAAGTCTTTAATATTTATCCTTGTTTTCGTTTGATTAATGCTTATATCATTGTCATCATCTTCATGCTTATATGGTGATGAAAGTAATCTTTGGCTTACGTACAAAGATGGACTGTTGATTATTGAATTGTATATCTTTGGCTTACGTGCAAAGATGGATTGTTGATTATTGGTTTTATTGTTGTATATCTTTGGCTTACGTGCAGAGATGGACTTGGTATGATTATGACCAGGAATTATTCGGTATAGTCATGACCATTGATGATTTAATGAATATCCTTGGACGTAGTGCAGGGATGATTCGATGATGTGGTTTATTTATTAAGCTAAGTCTCAGCGATAAAAATTGGTGAAAACATTTTTTTTAAATTATAGAAGATAGTAGATTTTATTCTTTACTTGACTTTTCTAATGAATTGCTTGTTCCGCTGCAGTTAAACTTGATGTCTATTGTATTTTATCAGTTTAACATTGTTGAAGACTAATGATAATTTATTCTGCATTATCATAGTCATAATATTTCTTACTGGGCTAGTTGAGCTCACCCTTTCTTTCACTTCTCTCTTCAGGAAATGAGAATATATCTGGGATGAGTCGGGGAAAGGAGTGACAGTCCAGATGATAGCATTAGTAGTCCTCACTATTTTGTTAAATAGTGTGATAATAAATGTAATGAGGACTTCATTGAGTTTGTATACTGTCTAGATGACAATATACGTATTAAATCTCGTAGCATATGTTTTGTCGTATTTTACACGACTGTTGTATAATTAAGTTTTTATTTGTATTTTGTACCATGTATTTGGTGACTCAAGATGGGTGATGTATTCCTGTTTTGGGGACGTCACAGTTGGTATCAAAGCTTAGGGATATGATCCTTGGCTGAGATTTGAGACTAGAACTAGGAGGGGAGAGACGGGGAATTCTTTCGCTAGTATGACCTACCTGAGTTTATTTGATATTTAATTGGTCGGTCAGAGTATAGGGATAATATGTGATATGTTAATTAACCCTTGTTTTGTGACAATGTTTGAAAATGGCATCTGAAAATGTTGAGATAAGCAATGGAGAAAAACAATATAATCGTGTCGCAATAAGAGGCTAAATTTGCGGAGTTATCTCAATTTTCATCCCATTTGGTCGATAATGAGGAGCGAATGACGCGAATGTTTCTGCGAGGTTTGAAACCCGATACGTCAATACCTCATTTCTCACAAACTTTGTTTATAGTTAGATGTAGTGAATAAGGCTCTATTATTGGAGCGCGATAATGAACCAGCCCAACCAAAAGGTAACGACCAACAACACGATAATAATCATACCGGTGGCAACGGCCATCAGAACAATGATGACCATCGTGGGGGAAATTATCATGCCAAGAATGCTAACCACTTCGGTGGTAATCATGGCCAAGATAATAGAAGTGAAAATTTCAAGACGAGAAGGTCATTTAGCTCGATTTTGTCGTATAGTGAAGTCAAGTCCAGCTAGGACGATGGCACCAAAGGAGAATACGGACAAAACAAAGTCGGTGGTTTCAGGAAGAGCATTTTTCGTGACTTCTCAAAAAGAGAGTAACCCAAACGAAGTTAGCACGGGTTAGTTTATTATAAATTTTTACGAAGTCTATACCTTATTAGATACCAGTTCTACCCATTCTTTTATCTCTCTTGCTTGCGTTCAACGTTTAAATTTGACTTACGAAGTTAAACTTTGACTTATTGGTTGAAACTTCGTTAGGAGAAACCTTCGTTACCTCCACTGTTTATAAATCTTGTTGATTCAAATCGACACTTTCACGTTACCTGTCGATCTTATCTCTTTGAAAATACTTGCCTCTGATGTGATTTTAGGAATTGATTGGTTAACTGCTCATCATGCTTTTTGTAAGGTTGTTAGCTCTTATATTCCTAACCAACCTGTTATGCGAATTCAAGCAACCAAATCACTAAAGTCAATCACTGTTATATCAAGCCATAAGTAAAGAGCCCTGATCCTTTCGTTGTTGACTTCCTTGTGTGGAATGAATTGAAGCCAGACTATCCGTAGGGGATGTCGTGAATAACGGTGGCAAGTTGATAGATATAAATGTGACGTGTTATCCAAGTCTTGGATGAGGGTCACAGTTTTGAATGATATTTCTATTATTAATAAATTTCCTGACATATTCTTGAAGACTTCCTGGCCTACCCTAGAGCATGAAATCGAATTTTATATTGACCCAAGTATAAAACCCATTTCTAAAATCATCAAATATTTTTCTTCACCGAAAACGAACGTCGCATGCGCCAAAGACGTTGGCTCGAGCTGTTGAAGATTACGATCGTACCATTCAATATCATTGTGGAAGAGCGAACGTGGTAGTTGACGTGTTGAGTAGAATATCGTATGCGTTTACGAGTGCGATGTTGTTAACATAAAGATCCATTTCGTATAACTTACAAATGATGAAGATAGAGTTAAAGACTCTAAGGACCCACGTGGTGATATCAAATATACGAGTAGAATCGACTTTAATCGATAAATTTAAAGCCGCTCAAGCTAAATACTCAGAGCTAATGAATGTGAAGAAGAAGGTTTAAGAGGGCGTTATTCTAGAAGCAAAAATTGACGAAGAGAGGAAATCTCAACCCTCAATTTAATTGGCCCATTTGAAATCCTCGATCGAGAAGGAACTGTGGCTTATAGACTCGTTTTACCGCCAAATATATTGCGTGTTCATAACGTTTGTCACGCGCCGATGTTATGTAAATATGCGGACAACCCAAACCACATTATTGATTTAGAACCGAAAGAGATAGCGAAAGATTGAACGTATAAGGAAATACGTGTTAAAATCTTGAATAAGAAGGATCGTATTCAACACTCAAAGGTTATACCTCAAGAGTTAGAATCTGAAATGAAGTCAAGGTATCCTCATCTGCTACTACGATACCAGTACGTGACGTAAATTTCGAGGGCGAAATTTCATAAGGAGGGAGATCGTGAGACCCAGATTTTATGAATAAAGATTTAAATTTCTCAAAATATTTTTTTTATTATGTTGTGGATTTGATATAATGTTATAGTTGTGGGTAGTATTTATAAATTTTGCAAAGTATGCAAGTTGTTATAAAATATTCGTTTGGTCGGAGAATATTCTTTTTGTCGGGAATATCCGTACGATGGCACAATCATTGGTGAACCCACAACGGAAGTATTGTCGTAGTAATAAAACGACAGAATTATTTTTATGAAAATAACGGCGAAAGTTTACCGTTAAAACTGTTGAACTACTCGGTAGTAAAAGTACAGTAATACGCGTGGTTGCATAGTAGCACACGGTATTGGTTATTGATGCTTACGTGATAAGTCACTCAGTTATACTCAATTATTACTATAGTAATTGCTGCATCATATCTCTCATATTATTGATATAGTTATTATCACAGTATCATCTGCATTATATGATATATTATTAAACAATAATTGAGACGACAAAGTTATTCATATTATTAAATTACAATATTTATAATGTCTAGAAGTTCTTCCAAGGAGAGGTTTGGTCACCTAATTGCGCGCCAATAGGGAAAAATCCTTATTGGAAAGCCCCCTCTTTCCTGGGAACGACCTGGTTGTTAAATATTGTGAGTTATAATATTAATGATGAATAAATTCGTGTTGATTAAAGATGAATTTGATAGTTCCATTGTGTTGAGATTATTTGTGTTAGTAGAAATCGATATTTATTTCGATAATAATTGATGTCTGGAGATTATATTGTTCAATCGGGTATTCAGGGCACTTTTCGTGTCGGAGTACTATTCACGAGTTACTATTGATGAGTTACTATTCATGAGTTACTGTTGATTCACATTCTCTTACTATTAGGGGAGTTGGTGCAAGATTGATGATACTTGCATGACTAAGTTAAAAATGGAGGTATAGATGGAGGTACTATACTGTAATTAATTTTTTCATATGTTTAAAACTATTGAGTCACATGATTTACTATTGATTCACATGATTTACTATTAGGGGAGGTGGTGCAAGTTTGATAATACTTGGATGACTGAAGTAAAAATAAAAGAAAAGTTGGAGGTATTGTACTGTAATATTTCAAGCCCCAAAACGTGCAATTATCGAAACAATATTTTTCTACAAATAGAAGCTCATTCTTCCTTCATTTCTCAACAATTCACAAAAGCTGTAGAGCAATTATTATAGAGAGAAATTATAGAGAGAAAGAATAAGAGAAGTCTGCTACATTTCTAATCCAGTATCCAACTTTATTCTATGGTAAGGGATATTATTTGTTGTACTCGTAAGGGGTATTATTCTTTCGTATTCATGAAGAGAATTGTTTCTTTCAATACTCGTAAGGGTTGTTATTCCATTCTTTGTTATTACTCGTTGAATAACTTTTGTTTATCTGATCACCGCATACATCTTTGAAATTCTTCTATTATTCCGTTCTTTATTATTACGCCGGAATATCCTATCTCGTAACGTTCTGTGCCTACACCGTTCCATTATTTATTATTTTGTTGGAATAACCTGTCTATGCAGTCTATCGAATGCATGGTGATTTTTGTTGTTATTCTATTCTTTATTATTCTGTCGGGATATCCTGTCTGTGCGTTTACACCGGATCTGGTTCCATTATTTATTATTCTATTGGAATAACACATGCATGCGATCTATTGCATGCATGGTGATTTCTCGCTGTTATTCCATTCTTTATTATTCTCGCCGGAATATCACATGCGTAAGCGTTTACGTGGGACCGGTTCCATTATTTATTATTACATTGGGAATAACTTGTCATGCGATCTATCGTACGAATGGTGAATCCTTCTGTTATTCCATTCTTTATTATTCTGTTGGAATAACCTGCTTGTGTGGATTACCACATGCATGGTAAATGATCCTTTGTATTCATTCCTTATTAAATTGTAGAAATGATCTGTTTACATTGATTATGATGAGAGTCATAATAAAAGCATTGGACAGATGAAAATCATGGGTATATGAAGTATTAGTAAGTGTTATGAGGAGTTATGTTGGTTATTATGTGAAAACATGAAAGTTTCTTGGAAATCACAAAGAGTTGAAAATTAGATTTTGGTGAAAATGGAACATGAAATTCAATTGACCATATCTCCTATTATATTTTGAATTTTTGAGTGTGGTCAAGTTCTAGAGTTAGATCTATGAGTTTCCTAACTTATCCAAGTGGAATCACTAGAAAAAGTCTTGTAGATTTTCGTGTGGACTGATGGAATCACTGGAAAAATCATAGAAGATAGTAGATATCATGCTCTACTTAACTCTTCTAATGAATTGCTTGTTCCGCTGCAGTTAAACTTGTTGTCTATTATATTCTATCAGTTTAACATTTTTGAAGACTAATGATAACTTATTCTGCATGATCTTAGTCATAATATTTCTTACTGGGCTAGTTGAGCTCACCCTTTTACTTCCATTGTTCTCTTCAGGAAATTAGAACGTAGCCGGAACTAGTCGGGGAACGCAGTGATGGTCCGAGATGGTGTTATATTAGTCCTCACTATTCTATAAAATAGTGTGACAATAAATGTAATGATGACTCCATTTGAGTTTGGATATTGTCTAGAAGACAATATTCGTGTTAAAACTCTCAGCTCATGTTGTATAATTAAGTTTGTATTTGTATTCAATACCATGTATTTGGCGACCTAAGATGGGTGATGTATACTTATTTTGGGGGCGTCACAGCATCAAAGTCATGCTTTATGAATGAATTTAAAAGCATTTAAAGGTATACTAAACCTTTCTTGAACAATACAAATAAGCTAAGGTTACAGTCTCTTTTGATAATAACAGAGTTGGAAACTTTGTTCATTGTAAGAGTAGGTTTAGGAATAAAAACTTGTTAAATAAAATTGTAACTTGGAAATTGTTAATTGATTTAAGGTAATGAACTTGCTTAATAATAATAAACAAGATAGGATAAGGATCTTGTTCTACATGATGAAATAAAGTTTAGGGAACTCACTTAATAATAGTCATGATACGATAAATACTTGTTCGATAACAAAAGGTAAATAGAGATATAAAATTTGCATTTATTTTAAAAAGAATGAAGTTAGAAAGCTTGCTCAATTGTAAATAATTTTGGGTAACTCAAACAGATATTAGAGTCCAGAAACTTGCATCATGCATAATCTATTAAATTACAACTCACGATCACCTACACATATTATATGTAGTACAACATCTATTAGCTATACTAACATCAACTTTATAAGTTCCACCCACCATCTTAGTTAAATTATACCCTTTAATTTAAGGTCTAACCATATTGACCAATCACATAACACAATCACATACACGAATCTGAAAACTCCCTAACATATAACGTAAGTTATAGCATTCAATTCTCATCTCTAACTTTTACAAACATTAAGTTTTAATCGTTATAACTCATTAACTAATAACTTAAAAATCTTCATACTTGGTATTAAAATATATCTACAAGCTTATTACATCATATCACATTATTAACTTCCTTTTTATGTTCATAAGACCAAGTTATGGTTGCATGCCACGGACTGAACTTAAAAAAAAATAGTTTCAGTCAAGGGTTGGCGCGGCCGCGCTGGTGCGAAATCCTGGGTTCTGCAGTTCGCGATACATATAGTAGAAAGCCAATTTGGCCTACAAGCTACTTTCTAACAACCAATTTTTCACACACATAAATTACATAAACTTTACAGTAACATAAATTAATTTTTCTAACATATTTCTAACCATAAAAACTGTATAAACAACAAATTTAAAACCTCAAATTTCATTGTTCTTGCTAATACTTCACTTTAAGACATTTTTAGTGAAATTAAATATTGTGAATCCGTTTTTCAACCAAAACAGTTAGTTTAAAACCCATTGTTTTTGTTTTTTCATATATTTACACAATCAAAAATCAATTTATACTTTATACTATGAATTGAATATTAATTTTGACTCTAAAACAAGCCATATTCATATATACTTCAATTGTAATATAATTTTCTCCATATATATCATATTTACATGGATTAAACTACTCTAAACCACATACGAATTATATAAAAACAATATATGTTTATTAATTAACATATTTGAGCCATAACTTTAAAAATGATCATAGAATTCTAACTACAGAGAAATAAAAGCAAGTTTTTCAATGAAGAACAATAAGAAAACAAAACTAGTACTTTAAAAATTGAATTGCTACCTTCAAATTTTTGTTTAGCGAATAAAGATGAGAGCAACCTTCTTGTTTCTCAAATTCACAAATAGTTTTTCTTCTTTCTTCTTTCTTCTTTCTTTTATCTTTATTTTTCTCTCTTCTCTTCTTTGTTCTCTTCCTATATTAGTTATACATAACTTAATAAAATATAACTGATAAAATATAAACGTATAATAAAATACGTATTAATATCTATTCATAACTGATGTCAGTTTTTTTTTTAAAATTTAAAAGCCATAAGGCCTTGTTTGGCAAAACCAATTAAAATAATGACTTAAAATCCTTATGTCTTGTTTGGCAAAACCCATTTAAATTAAAGACACAACATTAATTAAACCTTGTTTGACAAAACTAAATTAAACTCTTTTAATTTATTTTCATAACTTATTTATAATACAGTTTATT
This sequence comes from Panax quinquefolius, assembly GCA_020205615.1. Classification (NCBI taxonomy): domain Eukaryota; kingdom Viridiplantae; phylum Streptophyta; class Magnoliopsida; order Apiales; family Araliaceae; genus Panax; species Panax quinquefolius. Next base: position 78,228,803 of record CM035163.1, read on the forward strand.
GTCCCACTTTATTTAAATTCCCATATTCACATTTAATAAAAAAAAAATAACTTATTAAACCAATTTGCCACATAATCCAATACAACAAAATTATAATTTTTATTATAATTTTATTTAATAAATTAACACATCACTTTAATTACTAATTCAAATTAAAACAACATTATAATAATTCATTTAATACTTATCAACTCTCTAATTTATTTATTCAATTAAATTAGAATATTATCTCATAATAATTAATTCATCACTCTTTTATTTACTTAAATTCAAAATACCAAATTACCAATTATCACTTAATTAACAAATTAAGCTAATTCTCCCAACTCATAAATTATTTATTTAACTAATAAATAATTAAATTAAACAAATATTTATTCAATAATAAATACATCAATTAAAATATTTATTTAATCCAATAAATATTTGAAATTTACAATTAAAATTCTGGATTATTACATCCTTCCCTCCTTACAAGAATTCTGTCCCCAGAATCACAACTCAAATAATTCATTCGTCACATAGAGTCACAAGATGTGGATTTTCTTGAAATGGATTTCCTTAACAGAGGTGATGTGAGCAAGGAGATGAACTTTTATGAGATAGAGGAAGATTTAGGTGCCCTAACTCGTACAGTAGAAGCCGGAAAGGTTATTCCTCAGGCTCCTGTAGAAAGTGGGAGTAACATGCCTTCAAGCAGTTCTCTTCCATTGAATGAGGAGTCTCTTGTTCCTCAAATGTGTAAAGGTCAAATGGGTAACATTCCACGTCGTCTCTTTGAGATTAAGGGGAATGCCTTTGTGGCTGATGCGCAGGATGACGAGGAACCTCGATCTTATCAAGATGCTCTATCATCTGTTATGAACGATAAGTGGATGATTGAAATGGAAGAAGAGATGGAGTCCATGAGGACTAATCAAGTTTGGGACTTGGTTAACCTTCCACCAAAGCGAAAGGTTATTAGGAACAAATGGGTTCTTAAAGTTAAATGCAAGGCGGATGGTTCCATTGAAAGGTACAAAGCTCGTCTTATAGCCAAGGGCTACACCTAGCAAGAGGGAATTGATTACGAGGAAAACTTCTCACCATTTATGAGGTTTGCCTCAATTCACCTCATCCTAGCGATTATCGCGTATTTGTATTTAGAGTTATATCAAATGGACATTAAGACAACTTTTCTCAATGGAGATTTAGCTGAGGAGATATACATGGATCAGGCAGATAGTTTCGTCATGGAAGGACAAGAACGCAAAGTATGCAAGCTCAAACGTACTATCTATGGTTTGAAACAGGCGTCCAGACAATGGTATCTGAGGTTCCATTGAGCCATCATTAGTGATGGTTTTACGATGATCGAGGATGACCATTGTGCATATATCAAACGATCCAAAGATAAATTCCTTATCTTATCTATGTATGTCGATGACATCCTTCTAATTAGGAACGATAAGGAGATAATTGTCCCCACCAAAGGGTGGATGTCCTATAAATCTGAGATGAAGAACATGGGGGAAGTAACTTATGTTCTCACAGTTAAGATCTTTAGAGATCGCTCAAGGAAGTTTCTTGGTTTATCTCAAGAGACCTACATTAAGAAAGTTCTTGAGAAATTCCAAATGAACAACTGCAAACCCATAGACACTCCTATCGCTAAAGGCAACGCTATTGGACCCGAAAAATGCCCTACTTCTCTCGAGGAAATTACGAAGATGTCCCATTATCCGTATGCTAATTTTATAAGAAAGTTAATGTATACAGTTGTGTGTACTTGGCCTGATATAGCATATGCAGTCGGTTATCTTGGTCGGTATCAGTCAAACCCTAGGATTGCTCATTGGAAGGAAATAAAGAGGATCTTGCGATATTTGAAAGGTAATTTGGACTACATTTTATGCTATGGATGACCGGACCTACAATTGATTGGTTACTCTGATGCCAGTTAGGGAGGTAACCAGGGGATTCGCATGTCAACCTCAGGATATGTATTCTTGCTACATGGTGGTGCATCACTTGGTGTAACAAGAAACAGACTTGCGTTGCTCTTTCTATGATGGAGTCGAAGTTTGTGGCTTGAATGTCAGCTGTTCAAAAAGCCATATAGCTGAGGAGATTCTTTAAGGATCTTGGTGCCATCTCTCATGCTTCGAATCCTGTGACTGTTTACTGTGATAGCATGGCGTCCCTAGATTACACTAAGGACCCCAAGTATCAAGGCAAGACGAAGCACATGCATTGACTTAAGGATGAACTTTATCAGAGATATCATAACAAATAATGAGGTGATATTAGAGTACATGCCCACTGGACTTATGGTAGTTGATCCTTTGACGAAGCCAATTCCTAAAGATGCCTTTTGTAGGCATGTTAGTTCTTTAGGCCTTCGTAGGGTTTAATGTACTTTTATATTTCCTTGTATATGACTCATTATTTGGCTTGTATTAGAGATATTCATTGTTATTTTGAGATATTTATCATTTATGCGAGATTCATTTATTTCCACTTGTGTTCGGTTATTTTAGCGCATATGATAAATTTTAGATGTTCACATAGTTTATTATGCATATTGGATATGCACACACAAAATATATGCCAACAAGTTGATTGGCTCACTCACACGATCAATCACCCTTGGCGCTCTGAAAAGCGAGCAAGGTTGAGACATATCATTTATTGGCGCTTTGAGTAGCGAGATGTTGATGCATTAAATAGCAATTAATTGGCTCTTAGTAGCAAGCAAAATGTACTAGATGTCGCCTTGGCATGAGCCAAGATGAGGTTAGCTTGGATTAACCAAATATAGTATACCCCACCATCTATATTAATTTGTACTGATAGCTGGATACAAAATTTTAGGTTTGGCGATTGGAAAGCGAGAAATCTAAAAATTTGAGTTAGGCGCTTATCAAGTGACTGAACTAAGATCTGTACGACATGACCATAGGATATATGCTCATGTAGATGAGATTTTCTGCCGTGACATGATAGCCAGACGCAAAATTTTAGTTTTGACGCTTGGTAAGCGAGCAATTTGAAATGTTATAAGGTCCGCACAACAAGGTTATAGAATAACATGTTGTGAGGGAGTTACATGTGCTCAGCCACCATATAAAGGTGGTGAGAGAATGAATCCTTGTTTACTCACCGTGTGAGTTCTGGAGGATAAGTTTTGTTCCTACATCAAGTGCTTTTTGTGATATTTGATTATACTACAAAGACATGGATTAATGTTGCTACTTTGGTTTTAATTCCTAAGGTCAAGATTGATGAGACTATAAGGACCAATTCTGGGAAAGCAGCTGATTCATTTCTGAGTAGTATTAGGGCAAAGGGAAGACAATTTGATTTCACCTCGTTCTGCACTATTGTCGACAACTATAGCGCTTTGATAACGACATAGTAATAAGTGAGATACAAAATGGACTTGGGCCCAAAGGTGGTTAATTAAGGCTCTCTGAGGGATTAGAGATACTTAACCTAGTGAAAATTTCAATCTGTCTTGGGTACTCTAAGTTTGTGGGTAGTAGCTTCTATGCGAACTAATTGAGTTTGGCGTGAGAGTTCTCATATTTTTTTCTTTGAAAGGGTATATGTCTCTATGTTGGCCCTAACGGGTTTGATGTAGAGCTCCCGCATTGCAGTTGAACTCAACGGTTGCACGCTTCGATAATTAGAGGTTTACATGTTTTGGTTTGAGCTGATTAAGGAAAATATGAGGATTACATCGTCTCCGCCATGGGCGAGTGGGAGATGTTGGATCTTGGGTATCCAATTGGGGTGCCCATGGAGGGTTCGACCCATTTGGGTTAATTAACCTTTCTCTAATTGACAAGGTCAATAGAGACGTTCATGTTTTTGAATGTGGGTTGACTGATCGTGGAGAGAAAGTGTGGAAGTGGTTTAACCACTTCCGTATTAAATACCCATATCCCCTCAGTCGATCAATTAATATACGATTCATTCAGTATCAGTTTGTCCATATACAGTGTGCTCTCATACACAGACCAAACTCTAATTGTTACATACCGTGAGTTAGTGCTTCGTTCTTAATCGTAGTTCGGAGACGCTGTTAGGTTGAAGAGGAACGTAGATTTGCAGGAGATTTTTTGTATCAAAGGTTATTCACGCTTCAAGAGGTAAACCTTTGATCCTCCTGATTATATGTAAATATGAATAACATGCGTAATAAAACCCCAACACCTATAAAAATTAAAAATCAATATAGGCGCTGCCTATTCTATCCTCCACATAGATTCACCATGCTATGAGGTGTTTGAGAATGATCGAAGTAGTTGAATGAGAAGATTACTATGACTAAAGCCTTTGATACATTTACTGAATACGAATGGGATTTATTTGCTATTATGGATTAGCGGTTAGAGAGATACCATATCATTTTTGTAGGCTAGTCTAGTTTAACGCAGAGTTCAAGTTTTGTAATTATGGGGAATGGAGCAGGTGGCCTTGAGTTTGACTCGGACGAGTTGGAGATTCAACCGATAGTTATAATCTCTGGCTTCAATTTTTTTGTCTATATTGCTTATCCATTTTCCATACAAGACCATAATTTTCTCTCCCCTACAAAGCTTTGAGCAACATAACGACTAATCAAATTATTCTTAAAAAATGTCACTTTATAAATTAATTTTTTAAGACTTTTGATATTTAATTATCAAGGTTACTTGAAAACTTAATTCAATGATAAAAATGTTTTTGGCCAAAGTGATCAAGATAAGTAAAATAAATAAGCAATAATTATATATGTGAGACCCCGAATTTTATGAAATAAAAGTATTCAATTTTTCTATTTTGGTGAATAGTTAAATTGATAAAAGTTTAAAGTTAAGGGTGACATTTGAAAATTTTTCAAAGTAAGTGATGATGAAGTTTTGTTTTATTAGTATTATTAATGTAATAAAATAGAAATGCTTTTTATATAAAATATAATACTTTTATAAAGTTATTTTATAAATAGAATATATTATATTCTATTATGCATAGTGTTTTTGCATAGTAAAATCTTTTTATATAAAACAAAATACTTTTATAAAGTTATTCTATAAATAGAATATATTATATTTTATTATGCATAGTGTTGCATAAATGCACCGCGATAGTGTTTTTACATAGTAAAATCTTTTTGTATAAAATGTAATACTTTTATAAAGTTATTCGTTTTATTAGATTATAAATAGAATATATTATATTTTATTTAAAAGATTTTGCTTTAAATATGGATCGTCCGATTAAAAGTAAATCAATCTGGACCGCTTCATGAATTAGTTACTATCGACCCATTCTTCTATAAATAAAGCTCATTCCTTCATTATTTCTTACGAATTCAATTTGAAACTCTAGAGAGAAAGCGTAGAGAGAATTCTTCTTCTATAATCTTGAGTATTTCTTTAGAGTTTAAGAAAGCTTTGAGCGTGAAGCTAAGTTTTCTTCAAGAATATCCTCGCCCTACCGTCAGAATACTCTTCTTTTTAAGGTAAGGGATATCATTATTGTAGTAAGGGATATTATTATTATAGTAAGGAGTATTATTTAGTTCGTATTCATGAAGAGAACTATTGTTATTCCATTCATTATTATTATGTTGAAATAACCTGTTTATGCGAAGTATCGCATACATTGTGAAATTCTTCTATTATTCCATTCTTTATTATTATGTTGGAATAATCTGTTTATACGAAGTATCGCATACATGGTGAAATTCTTCTATTATTTCATTCTTTATTATTATGTTGGAATAACCTGTTTATGTGAAGTATCACATACATAGTGAAATTCTTCTATTATTCCATTCTTTATTATTATGTTAGAATAACCTATTTATGCGAAGTATCGCATACATGGTGAAATTCTTCTATTATTCCATTCTTTATTATTATGTTGGAATAACTTTTGTCTATGCTAAGTCTCGCATACATGGTGAAATTCTTCTATTATTTCATTATTTATTATTCTGTTGGAATAACCTGTCTATGCGGTCTATCGCATGCATGGTGATTTCTGTTGTTATTCCATTCTTTATTATTATGTTGGAATAACCTGTTTATGCGAAGTATCACATACATGGTGAAATTCTTCTATTATTCCATTCTTTATTATTATATTGGAATAACCTGTTTATGCGAAGTATCGCATACATGGTGAAATTCTTCTATTATTTCATTCTTTATTATTATGTTGGAATAACCTGTTTATGCGAAGTATCGCATATATGGTGAAATTCTTCTATTATTCAATTCTTTATTATTATGTTGGAATAACCTGTTTATGCGAAGTATTGCATACATGGTGAAATTCTTCTATTATTCCATTCTTTATTATTATATTGGAATAACCTGTTTATGCGAAGTATCGCATACATGGTGAAATTCTTCTATTATTCCATTATTTATTATTATGTTGGAATAACCTGTTTATGCGAAGTATTGCATAAAGGCTGTTGATAAATTAATTATCTTAGCCATGATATTCTTTACTGGGCTAATTGTGCTCACCCTTTTTCTTCACAATTCCTTTCAAGTAATAAGAGTGCAGCTGGGTCGAGCGGGGATAACAAGGAAATAATGGGATGGTCTAAGACTGTCAAAGTTTCTCAATACATTATAAAACGGCATGACATACAACAGATAATTTTATTGAGGACCTAAGATGTGTGTGTCGTATTTTATACGTCACTTAATAATTGATTTTGGCGAACAACAATAGGGTGATGAGAACCCGACTTTGACAGCGTCAAAAGTGCACCTCATTAGAATGAATGTGATAGTAATCTTCTCGTTATTCTTTGGGGTCTATTGGGTCAAACAAGGATTATTCTGTGGACATATGATATCTATCATAACCTAGACGCATGGCCTCCCATGTACGAAGGTTTCCCATGTACAGTTTTTGAATGTACCTTTATGTAAGGTGCAATTGTGACATGATTCAGAGTTGGGATATGTATTTGTATTTAAACTCACAGTATACATGTCGTCGTATTTTGCACGGCAGTTGTATAAATGAAGTTGTAAATGATTTTTATAGTGTATTTTCTGGCGACTCAAGATGGGTGATGTATACCTGTTTTGGGGGCGTCACATTTGGTATCAGAGCTTAGGGATATGGTCGCTGGCGGAGATATGAGTCTAGAACTAGGAGAGGAGAGACGAGTAATATACTTCGCTAGTGTGTGACTTACCTAAGATAAAATTGTTTACTTGATAAGTTGCCAAATTATGATATGTCAATTAACCTTGTTTTGAAGTATATTCTAGAATGATATCTGAAATACAGAAGATGAGCAATGGGAAAATCATGATACAGAAGAAATAACCAAGAAGGTACAATTCGAAAAGAAAGCAAGGTATTCTCATCTCTTCGAAATATCAGGTACGCACGTAAATTTTGAGGGCGAAATTTCATAAGGAGGGGAGATTGTGAGACCCCAAATTTTATGAAAGAAAAGTATTCAATTTTTCTATTTTGGTGAATAGTTAAATTGATAAAAGTTTAAAGTTAAGGGTGACATTTGAAAATTTTTCAAAGTAAATGATGATGAAGTTTTGTTTTATTAGTATTATTAATGTAATAAAACAGAAATACTTTTTATATAAAATATAATACTTTTATAAAGTTATTCTATAAATAGAATATATTATATTCTATTGTGCATAGTGTTTTGCATAGTAAAATCTTTTTATATAAAACAGAATACTTTTATAAAATTATTCTATAAATAAAATATATTATATTTTATTATGCATAGTGTTGCATAGTGCACTGCATAGTGTTTTGCATAGTAAAATCTTTTTATATAAAACATAATACTTTTATAAAGTTATTCGTTTTATTAGATTATAAATAGAATATATTATATTTTATTTAAAAGATTTTGCTTTAAATATGGAATCGTCCGATTAAAAGTAAATCAATCTGACCGTTCATGAATTAGTTACTTATGAAATCCATTCTTCTATAAATAAAGCTCATTCCTTCATTATTTCTTACTTAATTCACCGAAACTCTGAGAAAGAAAATGTAGAGAGAATTTTTCTTCTATAATCTTGAGCGTATTTCTTTAAAGTTTAAGAAAGCTTTGAGCGTAGTGCAAGTTTTCTTCAAGAATATCCTCGCCCTACAGTCGGAATACTCTTCTTTTTAAGGTAAGGGATATCATTATTGTAGTAAGGGATATTATTATTATAGTAAGGAGTATTATTTATTTCGTATTCATGAAGAGAGCTATTGTTATTCCATTCTTTATTATTATGTTGGAATAACCTGTTTATGCGAAGTATCACATACATGGTGAAATTCTTCTATTATTCCATTCTTTATTATTATGTTGGAATAACCTGTTTATGCGAAGTATCGCATACATGGTGAAATTCTTCTATTATTCAATTATTTATTATTATGTTGGAATAACCTGTTTATGCGAAGTATCGCATACATGGTGAAATTCTTCTATTATTCCATTCTTTATTATTATGTTAGAATAACATGTCTATGCAAAGTACTGCATACATGGTGAAATTCTTCTATTATTTCATTATTTATTATTCTGTTGGAATAACCTGTCTGTGCAGTCTATCGCATGCATGGTGATTTCTGTTGTTATTCCATTCTTTATTATTCTGTTGGAATAGCCTGTCGATGAGTATTACGCCTGACCTGGTTCCATTATTTATTATTCTGTTGGAATAACCTGTCTGTGCAGATTACACACGCATGGTGAAATTCTTATGTTATTCCATTCTTTATTATTATGTTGGAATAACCTGTCTATGCGAAGTACTGCATACATGGTGAAATTCTTTTATTATTCCATTCGTTATTATTCTGTCGAAATATCCTTTCTGTGCGTTACGAATGACCTGGTTCCATTCTTTATTATTCTGTTAGAATATCACATGCGTGCGATTACGCACGACTGCTTCCATTATTTATTATTCTGTTGAATAACTTTGTCTGCGTGGATTACGCACGCATGGTGAAATTCTTCTGTTATTCCATTCTTTATTATTATGTTGGAATAACCTGTCTATGCGAAGTACTGCATACATGATGAAATTCTTTTATTATTCCATTCTTTATTATTATGTTGGAATAACTTTTATACATCTGCAATCTTTGCATACATGGTGAAATTCTTTTATTATTCCATTCTTTATTATACTGTTAGTTATTGGTTTTACAATTGTATGTCTTTGGCCTGTAGTACAAAGATGATATATTGTTGAATATCTTTGGCCTGTAGTGCAAAGATGATCTGTTGTTTGATAGCTTTGACCCGTAGTGCGAAGATGGACAAGTGTATGACATGATCATGACCACTAGTGATACTAACGAATATCCTTGGCCATAGTGCATGGATAATTCAGTGATGTGATTGGCAGGATCATGACCATTAGTTAACAGTTGAATGTCTTTGGCCGTAGTGCAAAGATAGACAACTGATTGGTATGATCATTGTTATTACATTTGAATATCTTCAGCCTTTGGGGTAAGGTTATTGAGTAAACGTTCTATTAAGCCTTTGTGGCAAGAAGAAACTGTTAATTCACATTATTGTAAATATGAATTATGAATTTAACTAACATCTTTGGTGGTTCAGGTGAAGACAAGTGTTGAAAGTTCTATTTATCTTAAGTATAACAAAGAACTGTTAATGAGTATTACAGGAATAAAATATCAACAATGGACTTTTAATTTAGAGGAGATAGTAGACATTATGTTCTACTTGACTCTTCTAATGGATTATTGATTCCGCTGCAATTATGGTTGAAAACTTTTATTATCTACCATATGTTATAAATCTCTGATTTATTCTGATAAAGGCTGTTGATAAATTAATTATCTTAGCCATGATATTCTTTACTGGGCTAATTGTGCTCACCCTTTTTCTTCACAATTCCTTTTAGGTAATAAGAGTGTAGCTGGGTCGAGCGGGGATAACAGGGAAATAATGGGATGGTCCAAGACTGTCAAAGTTTCTCAATACATTATAAAAGCGGCATGACATGCAAATGATAATTGTATTGAGGACCTAAGATGTATGTGTCGTTTTTATACGTCCACTTAATAATTGATTTTGGCGAACAACAATAGGGTGATGAGAACTTGACTTTGTGACGTCAAAAGTGCACCTCATTAGAATGAATATGATAGTAATCTTCTCGTTCTTCTTTGGGGTCTTAAAATATTTGTTCTTTGTATTTTTATATGGCATTGTAACAATTTGAGTTTGGATACATCCTATGAGATAGTATTGTATTAAAACTCACGACTTAATCGTAATTCGATATTACATTTACGCTTCAATAGTTGTATTAATGAAGTTTATATTTGATTTTTATAGTGTGATATCTGGCTACCCAAGATGGGTGATGTATACCTATTTTGGGGGCGTCACAATATAAATTCTAATTTAATATTTTCTTTTCCTAAAATCTTTTTATTTGTTATAATCAATATTAAACACTAAAAATGTAAGACCCATGGCCAACAATCTCTTTCTCTTTGATGATGATAAATATCTATAAATATTTCTTTTAAACTTCCCCAAGTTGATGCATACAATTTAGAGAATTTTAAATTTTGGAAGATCTTTTTATTTCTAAATTTTAAAAATATGTTTATAATAGTTTTAAAAATCACATGTGATGAATAGGTTTATGTGCAATCACATAGTAGTTACTATAATATAAGTAATCATATGACAATTATAAACACTTTATAATATAATTAATATTAATAAGTTTCTTCTCCTTTTTTATCATCAAAAAAATAATGAGGATAAAAGAAATAATATTTTAATACCTAAACTGAAATGGTAAGCACTATATAACTAGTTATTGTAGTATTATTATGTGTTACAGTCATTCTTATAATTATACAATCATCCACAAAGATCAAACAAAAGCGAGATAAGTTGAGGGAGAGAAGGTAATTAAATGCACGGGAGGGGTGATCATATATATATATATATATATATATATATATATATATATATATATAGGGGTTCCATCCACGCTAATCGGTTGTCATTGTGGAGCAACCCCTTTTTTAACTTGTTGTTGTAGCGGCTGGAGCAAAAAAAAAATTCAATAAGCCAAAAAAGGGGTTGATCCACAACAATTGGTTGCTGTGGATGGAACCCCATATATATATATATATATATATAATTAATAATCTATAACATGTATTTATTATGGATCAAAAATAAGCATACACCATCTTTATTGTTCAATATATAAATCAACGGCGGAGATTAGAATTTAAAAATTCATATCCTCTACTATTAGTAGTGGACAACAGGTTACGTCCGCCACTAATAGTCGGGGAAGAACATATTATTTTCAGCAGCATTCGTTATTATTAATATCGGACAACACCCGTCACCTGCTACTATTAATAGCAGACGTAACCCGTCGTCCGCTACTAATAGCCGTGAACGATAATCAGAATAAGAGTTTGACTTAATTAATTAGAGTTTAGGGTTTATAAATTATAATTTAGGGTTTACTAAACAAGGTTTAAGGTTGATTAACTCTTTTCTTAACTGGTTTTAAGGTTTATTAACCTTATTAATTTTTGATTAATAAACCCAAAACTAGTTAAAAATGAGTTAATAAACCCTAAACCTGATTAATAACTCCTAAATTCTTATTAATAAACCCTAAACCCAACTTAATAAACCTAAACTCTAGATTAGATGGGGTTGGTGTCTGCCATTACTGTTCTGAGTTGTTAAGATTTGGAAGTTTTGGTCTGAGAGAGTTGTTGCAGTGGGGAGAGAGGGAGATGAGTGCCTTTTGGGAGGTTTTGGATTTGAACTTAAAAATTGCAATTCTTTTTTGGGGAGAGGGGAGATTTTGGGCCAATTGACTTTCTGTATGCTCACGTTTCCCAAATTACGGCTAATAATGATGGGTGGTGGGTCCCACAGAGGACATGGCTTTCAGATTGAACTGTTTGGGTTCAACAATAGTTTGTTTATTAAATTGTGTACTCTCTTATTTTAAGATCCTTAAAGTAAGAGAGTGGGGGGTAATGTTGGGACATGGTTTTATGGACCCGAGGGATTCAGTGGGGTCTATCCTACATTGAGAAATCTTCCCACGTGGCAATATATTCTAGTTAGGAGGCTTAACTTTTGAGGGATCTAAAGTCCTAGTCGACTTATGATTCCCTTTTCCAATTTGACTTCCTATTTTTAAGGAAACCCAATCTAATTCTATTATGGAAGTGGTGTAGTCCGGATTAAATTTAACTTCCCATTTTTAAGGAGAATGGTAACTGCTGTTATAAGGTGTCCTATTCCTACTCAGGGAAGGGCGACAAAAATTGAAAAGGTGTGATCAACTATAAATACATGACCATAATTCAGGTTTCAGGTACCTTAAAATTTATACAACTTACTCTTATTCACTAGAGCAATTACATATCTCTAATGTTGACATTTTCTAGCATGTACTTATTCTTACACTGGAGCTATCCCTCGACAGCCCCAACCGTCAGGCTCCTCAGTGTGTTTGTTCGTTTCTGTGCAGGATTAATCTCGTTATTTGATGATTGGACGAGCGGACATATCTCGGCGTTAACAATGTCCAATCACATGCCAGTTATAATATAATATATGATCATATGGCAATTATAAATAGTTTATATTATAAGATTAATATGTTTCTTCTTCTTTTTTTGTCATCATAAAAAATAATGAGGATGAAAGAAATAATCTTTTAGTATCGGCAGAAAATGGTTAGCATTATATAACTATTTATTATAGTATTATTATGTGCTACAGTCATTCTTACAATTACAATTATGCAATCATCCACAAAGATCAAGCAAAAGTAAATAGGTTAAGGGGAGAGAAGGTAATTCAATGGAGCAGAGGGGTTGATCGTGTATGAGAAATGATCCATAACATTTATGTGACACCCCCAAATCCGGTACTTCCATTTCCACAGGATTTGGTGTTCACTGTACAAGCATCATCTATCTATCTACCCGTAAATAAATGCAAACCATGCAATAGAAATAAATAATAATAAAATCTCTCCCCTTATGGGGTTACATCAACTGAATAATAAATAAATCCCAGGTTACTCTAACCTTAAAACATCTGTGCAGAAAACATAAACAAATAAGTCTTAGTAACATCAATTCTAATTACATCACATAACCACAATAATAAAACAGTCTTCATTACTTGCTAAGCTTGCCCTTGCCCTTACTAATGGAAGGTTCGTCTGCTCTTTCGTTCTTAACTGCAATGTTATTATTACGCAAGAGTGAGCACGATTGCCCACAAGTATAACAATATAACAATGAATAATAACATGCGAGAGAAATAATAACTTCTGATATAAAGCTCAACTTTTAAATCAAGAATGGATAACAAGAATCAAAAGAAATTCTGAGGGTCATAAGACCTTGAACTATGTCCTAGGTTGTCAAGTGTTTTTACTTGAAACCTTTAACAGTCATAAGATTATGGACTCTTCTTCTTATACTTAGGGGGATCAGCCCTTAGTACCATACTGTGCACAATATCTTAACGCTAAAGCGTAAATAATCCCCTATACAGGGTTGTTCATCTCAGTTTTAACATTCGAGTCCGCACCAAAGGAAGTTTGGTTTGGATAATTCATCAAGGGGTTCTGAAATTTAGAATGCTCATCAACTATGGACTAGTCGAATTAATAAGGGTTCGCTAGGCTAACAAGGTTTAACAGTGAATGAATATTTAACTTTAATAACATATAAAAAGGTATACAATAGAATAATTATTGTATAACAACATCATGCTTGAAGATTAATAAGCTTTAATATATAAGACAGGCTTGATCAATAATAATGAGAACTTGCTCAATATCAAAAGATGAATTAATCAACTTAAATAACAATAACAAGTAGGATTAGAAAACTTGCTCAACGAAAGTTTAGGGTAAGAAACTTGCTCAACGTAAATGTAGAGTTGGAAAACTTGCTCAATGTAACAAGATAAGGTTTAGAAACTTGCCTCGTGTGTAGATTACACTTAAACAAACTCGTTCTTTGAATTAAATCCTACATATCAATTACGTTCACAATACCAGTCAATAATAACATACTAAACATCATAAGTTATTCTTTGTCTAATCTCGAATTCATGACTATACTTAGTCAAATTACCATACTTGTTTTAACATAATATAATACTACACGAATAACAAGTTAATTACATAATCAACGATTCAAATAACATGTAATAGTCTTATTAACTTGGTTAAAACTCATTTTAATATCTCATTATATGTCTAACAAGTCTTTATAATCATTAGACTAAGTTGCTATCATATTTCCATACTTGTACACTTTTAAAAACTCATTTCTGATATTCTTTCTAAGTGGCTGCCTTTCATTTCATTTTTTATACTTGTTGTTTTGGCTTGCCATTTTAGTAGCATTCTTGACTCAAGGTATGCATGGCGCGAAAATGAATCGGGAGTTAGGCGTCAATGCGAAACCCCAGACTTCAATTTCCGGTTCATGATTTAACACGTAATTCAACGAAAACAACACATCCTAAACACTAATTTCACCAAATTACACATGCCCACATGTTAAAATTCGTACATAATCTTTACTTAACATCTATGGAGTGATTTTAATCCATTAAAACACATAATCACAGGATTAAAACTTGAAAATTAGACTGTTCTTGATGTTCTTGAAGTTTTGAACATAAATTCTAAAATTCATCGCCATAGATTCGCTATAAGACCAAATCCAACCATTCAAATTTCGTTTTGTTCATTTTATCATGCATAATCATATATAAGTGGAAATTTTGCAAAACCATTTATGTTTGACATACTAAAAACACGTATAAGGCCATATGGCCATATAACATACTCTGAAATCTTTTACTGTATAATTTCATGAAGCTGAAGATATGGAAACCCATATAATATATATAAAACATGTTATGATGTTATATATTAACACATAATCACATAATTGTTTCCCTTTCCAACTACAGAAACTTTACAGAAAACTTAGGCCATATTCATGAAAACTTAAAAAGACGTAAAATAGAAATTTGGGTTGGAGTGAATTACCCAAAGCGTAGAATATAACTTGCAGAAGATGAATTCCCTCTCAATTCTTTACTAATCACACACCAATTACTCAAACTCTCTCTGTCACTTTCTAGACTTAGGAAAATTAATAAAGAAAAGGAAGGAGAAAGCGTATAATAAAGAAGACGTCTGACGAGTCGTGGTCAGTTACCCAGTCATGGATAACTGCCCTCAACTCCCTCTAAGGCCATGTTTGGCTAGTTAGAATAGGTTTTAAAAATCATTTAATTTAATAAAGCTTTATTATATAGTTTAAGTAATGTCACATCCATTATAAAATAAATCAATGTCTTATTTAATTTATTTAAATAAAATATAATAATTTCTCAATAATACACATAGTCACATAATTAAATTTCTCATTTAATAATAATATTAAATTATTAAATCTCTAATTAATAATTAAATTAATTAAAATAACATAGGCTTATTAAATATTTCTTTTAATTCAATAAGCTCACATAATCACATACTTCGAATAATAAAAATTCTCCACATTAATTTAATAAATATAACACATATAATTAAATTAATCTACCACAATTTCATCAATTAATTATTTAATCTAATAATTAATTCATCAAAAAAAATATTTATTCAATCCAATAAATATTAAAATTAAATTACAAAATCTCTGGTTGTCACATTTTGTATTATGGATCAAAAGGATGGGCATACACCATCTTTATTTCAATATAGGAACCTACGATTGAGATTATAACCGAAAAAATTCATCTATGCGTGAATTAATCTAGGTCGTTGGTTCCTATATTGAATGATAAAGATTGTATATATTCTTTTGATCCATAACAAATATATATTATGGATCACTCTCTATATATATATATATATATATATATATATATCAACCACACTCATCTAAACTAATCTTGCATTTGAAAACTAAAGGGATTCCATCATAGATTGAAAGATCTATAGAGATATATTATTATTATTTATATCTCACAGCTTTGAAACTTAGGGTATAAAAGATCTAACCTTAGATGTCAAAATGGAAGAAATTAAAAAGCAAGCCATATCTCATGCAGTTGTTCACAAGATAACAGTTAATTTTTAAATCAAGTAAACAAGAAGTATGACAATCCAATAGGTATACACTCAGTTAATTTTTAAGTCTCATGTGGTATAGAAAATTACCTGGCTTGAATTTGACATTCTTGCGTTGTGGATCGGCGTATTTCTTCTGTCTATCTTGAGCTGCTATCAATCTCGCTCGTATCACTTTGACTATCTCTGCTGTTTGTTGTACTAATTCTGGTCCTAGTAATTGTCTTTCGCCAACTTCATCCCAATATAGTGGAGTTCTGCACTTTCTACCGTATAACGCTTCATAGGGTGGCATTCCAATACTAGCGTGGTAACTGTTGTTGTAACCGAACTCTACAAGCGGTAAATGATCATCCCAATTTCCTTTAAAATCCATTATACAAGCTCTTAACATATCTTTCAATGTCTGAATTGTTCTTTCACTTTGTCCATCTAGCGGGTGATATGCTGTGCTCATTCGCAACTGTGTACTCATGTATTCCTGTAGCTGTTTCCAGAAGTTCGACGTAAAACGCGGATCTCTATCAGAAACAATTAACACCGAAACTCCGTGCCTTGAAACAATCTCTTTCACATATAACCTTGCCAACTGATCTAAGTTGAATCTGATTTTGATCGGAAGGAAGTGTGCGGATTTCGTCAATCGGTCAACAATAACCCATACTGCGTCGTAGCCTTTCTGAGTTGTTGGTATGCCAACCACGAAATCCATCGTAATATGTTCCCATTTCCATTCAGGAATCTCTAAAGGTTGTAGCAACCCACTCGGCCTCTGATGTTCTACTTTAACTTTCTGACATGTCAGACACTTGGCAACACATTCTGCAACCACTCGTTTCAAATTTGGCCACCAAAAGTGTTGTCGAAGATCTTGGTACATCTTGGTACTACCAGGGTGAATCGAATATCGTGAGTTATGAGCCTCACTCAAAATTTCTTCCTTAATCTCTGGTACTGGCGGTACCCAAATTCTGCTCTCAAATCTTAGTAGTCCCTCACTGTCTATTTTGAATCTCGATTCGGTCCTTGAGATATCTTTTTCTTCACTTTCTCACATTCTTCATCCTGAAGTTGAGCCTCCTTAACTTTATCCAGTAAGGTTGTACCAGCTTGCATCTGGAACAGTTTCTCGTTAATTTCCATAGGATACTTCACTTCCAATTCCAGCTTTTCCATTGCTAAAATTAGCTCCTCCTGAGCGGTCAACGTCATCAATTTCTCCCTACCTTTTTTACTCGGGGAGCTCGGCCACCACATTTGCCTTTACCCTTGATGGTATAGAATCTCACAATCGTAGTCCTTAATTAACTCCAACCACCTTCTTTGGCGTATATTCAAGTCTTTTTGTGTAAAATATATTTGAGACTCTTGTGGTCTCAGATATATTTCACACTTCTCCCATAGAGATAGTGCCTCCAGATTTTCAAAGCAAAAACCATCGCATTAACTCCAAGTCATGGGTTGGATACCCTTCTCATAATCTTTCGGTTATGCATTGTGACGATATCTGTGATGACTCTGCCATTATGCATAAGCACACGACCAAGTCCTTTATGCGATGCATCACTATAAACCACAAAATTTCCGTGTCATCCTAAGAGATAACATACAGGTCTTGCACTCAACCTCTTCTTTAATTCTTAAAAGCTTTCCTCACACTTCTCTCGTCCAAACGAATTTCACCGATTTCTAGTCAAATTAACAATGAGTTGTGATCTTGGAAAAATCTGAATAAATCTTCTATAATAACCCGCTAATCCAAGAAAACTTCTTACTTCGACGGCGTCTTCTACCGGTCCCAATTAATCACAACTTGACTTTGGAGGATCCACCAAATTCGTCTTTATCAATCACATGTCCAAGAAATTGTACTCTTTCAATCCAGAATTCACATTTCAAAAACTTAGAATACAACTTCTCTCTTCTCAATGTCTCTAATGTCAACCTCAAATGCTCTTCGTGTTCTTCCTTGGTTTTTGAATATACCAAAATGTTATCTATAAATACTACTACGAATTTGTCCAAAAACGGCTTGAACACTCCATTCATTAAGCCCATAAATACTGCAGGAGCATTCGTTAGACCAAAAGACATTACCAGAAATTCATAGTGACCGTATCGTGTTCTAAACGCTGTCTTCAGTACATCCTCTGGTCTCACCTTCAGTTGATGATAACCACTTCTCAAATCTATCTTTGAAAAATATTTTGCTCCCTTTAACTGATCGAACAAGTCGTCAATTCATGGTAATGGATACCTAATCTTAATCGTGACCTTATTCAGTTCCCTATAGTCGATGTAGAGCCGCATCGTCCCATCTTTCTTTTTCACAAATAAAACCGGCGCTCCCCAAGGTGATACGCTTGGTTGAATATACTTTTTTGTCCAGTAATTCTTGTAGTTGGACCATCAGTTCTTTCATCTCTCTGGGTGCCATTCTGATGCGGTGCCTTTGATATTGGGCCGTTCACGGAGCCAAATCAATAACGAATTCAACCGCTTCTGTGCGAGCAAGTCCCGCAAATCATCCTAAAAATACATCTGCGAAATCTCTCACTACCAGAATCTCATCTATTTTTGGATTCTCTTTACGACTATCGACTACGTAAGCTAGATATCCTACACAGCCTTGCCTTAACAATCTTCTGGCTTTCATCATCGTCAGACAACTCGCTTGTCTAGGCGACTTGCTACCATAAAACACAACCTTTGACGGAGTCATAAGGTTAATACGCTTCTTCTGGCAGTCAATTACCGCCCCATAATTGGATAACCAATCCATACCCAAAATAACATCAAATTCTCCAAGTCGAATAGGGATAAGATCTACGTTCATGATATTATCCTTAATATCCACTCTACAGTTCTTATGCACATACTTAACAGGGATAATTTCTCTATTCGTAATTTCTATGTTCATGGGGTATTCTAACTCGTCCTTAAGCAATTCTAAGTTCTTAGCAAAGTCATCGGATATAAATGAACAAGTAGCACCTGAATCAAATAACACATAAGCATTAACTTTATTGATCAAAATTATACCTGACACTACATCGCGAGACTGCACTGCGTCTTGCACTGTCATGTTGAATGTTCTGGCAGTTGGTCGGTTGGTTGCGGTTGGTGCTGCGATTGTCAGAATGCTTCCACCAGTATTTCCTCTGTTTCCTCCCGAACTCGTCCCTCCCGACCCCTTCTTAGGACAATCTCTTGCAAGATGGTCCTTTGATCCACATGTGAAACATGCACCCTTCTTTGGGTTCGGACAGTTTGGTGCTATGTAGCTTTCCTGACCACAATTGTAGCACACTCGCTTCCCCTTCAGACAAACTCCCAAATGCATTTTTCCGCAGGTTAGGCACGGTTCAATCTTCTTCTTCTGCCCCCCTGTTGACTTCCAGCCGACGAATTATCAGACCACTTCCTCTTCTGGTTGTGATTACCGCCAGTGCTACTCCCACCAGTCTTGTTATTACCTTCCTTCTCACTCTTCTTCTTCTTCTTCTTCTGCTCCTGATTATACTTCGTTACTGCATCGCTTCCACCCTCAGCGAGTATGGCCTTCTCTAACACTCCAGCAAAAGTGTTCAATTGGAACATTGACACTTTGCTATACAACCAGGGCTTCAGTCCCTACTCAAATCATCTCGCCTTCCTCTCATCGGTATGTACTTGGTACGTGGCGAACCTAGCCAACTCATTAAACCTTGCCGCATAATTAGCTACTGACATATTCCCTTGTTTTAACTCTAGAAACTGAACCTCCATCTGATTTTGTGAACTAGCCGGGAAATACATCTCAAAAAACATCTCTTTGAATCTCTCCCAGGATATTACACCTTCACCTCCTCTCACGTTGTTTGCCTGCACCAATAGCTGGCTTCGGACTTCAGCATAAATGTTGCATAAGCGGTCTTCTGATCTTCCCTTACCCTAGCAACATTGAACACCTTTTCCATCTCCATTACCCACATCTAAGCTTCAATTGGGTTTATGGAACCCTTAAACTCTGGCGGTCCCACCGCCTTGAAGACCTTAAATGAAGTATTTGGTGGAGCTTGGGGTTGATTATTAAGCGCTCCAGCTAAAAGGTTTACCAATTGCTGAACAGAGTTAGCATTGGCGTCGTTGTTATTGTTTGTTGACCCTTCCTGGGCTTGTTGACGATTTTGTCTTCTAGGCGGCATATTTCTATTAAGAATATACGCTTATTAGATCTTTAATCAATCTCTAAAACATTTAAGACTTAACTAAACATTTAATCATAACTCACTTAACACATTACTTCAAATAAACTTTGACATTTCATTTAATTCAAAAGTCTTTACATCATAAGATAGCATCACTGCTATTTACATCAACTATCCCGAGAAAAAGAATCTATAGGATTTAAAACATCACAATATTCCTTTATTTATGAATATATCAGAATTTACATCATTAACTATTAAATAGTTTTCACATATTTAAACTAATACTATCACTGTTTGTTAAGGCGTTGGATGGCCTTGCTACGTTCCTCCTCCGTGATGCGGCACATCGTTCTGCGATCTAGCATATATGATGGTACATCCTCAAACTGGATTGGATACTTCCTGACTCGATCTTGGACCGCATCCATTGCATTTTATAGTGTAGAGTACGTCTCCTCAAGTTTAGCCTTCTTCGCACTGCGATCATCTTCTGTATGATCAGCATGACGTGACTCTCGTACCCTGCCCTCCTCTGCTATGGTAAGCCTCTCTGAGCTCTCCTTCAGATCCTTCTTTAACTTCTCTATTTCTGCGGACTTATCCTCGGTTTGACCCTTCTCGTGAACCAGATCCTACTCCACGTTTCCTAAACGTGTGTGAAGAGTCACAATCTCTATCCCTCGCTTTCAATAGTAATCTCTTGACTAACAGCTTTTGCTTTCGATCAGATCCCGAAACAAGATCCTGCAACTCTACGTTACGATCAGAGAGTGCATCATACATCTCTGCATCAATGGAGTTCGGGGAACTCCTCTTCTTCCTCTTCTTCTTCCTCTTCCTCGGGATCCTCCTCTGGATCTGCTCCGGCTCATGCTCCCACCAAAGAATAGTGATCAAAGGAGATGGCTCTCTCTGTCTAAGTTGTTCCTCGATGACATGAATGTCTCTGGCTCCTCCTCTATAGGTAATCGGGTTCCTCCTCCCACTCGACAAGCTCCTCCAACATCCGACATCCCGACAACAAAATTTTAAGTTTTAGTTACTAATCCGTGCTAGCGAACACATAGATTAACACATAAACACATAAAGTCTTTTATTATCTTCAATGAATTTAGAAATTCATTTCTTAGAACTCGATAAGAGTTTACCACTACTATGTTCTCGATCTCCTACAAGGCTACTACCTAAAGTTGTTCCCCCACCTAAGGTTCATAACCTTACACTCGATAAACAACTCAGACACCCCCCCAATCCGGTACTTCCATTTCCACAGATTTGGTGTTCATCAGACTGAAGCATCATCTATCTATCTACCCGTAAATAAATGCAAACCATACAATAGAAATAAATAATAATAAAATCTCTCCCCTTATGGGGTTACATCAACTGAATAATAAATAAATCCCAGGTTACTCTAACCTTAAAACATTTGTACGTAAAAACATAAACAAATAAGTCTTAGTAACATCAATTCTAATTACATCACATAACCACAATAATAAAAGCAGGTCTTCATTACTTGCTAAGCTTGCCCTTGCCCTTACTAGTGGAAGGTTAAATACGCTCTTTTCGTTCTTAACTACAATGTTATTATTATGCAAGAGTGAGCACGATTGCCCACAAGTATAACAATATAACAATGAATAATAACATGCGAGAGAAATAATAACTTCCGATATAAAGCTCAACTTTTGAATCAAGAATGGATAACAAGAATCAAAAGAAATTACGAGGGTCATAAGACCTTGAACTATGTCCTAGGTTGTCAAGTGTTTTACTTGAAACCTTTAACGATCATAAGACTATGGACTCTTCTTCTCGTACTTTAGGGGATCAACCCTTAGTACCATACCGCACAATATCTTAATGCTAAAGCGTAAATAATCCCCTATATGAGGGTTGTTCATCTCAGCTTTGACATTCGAGTTCGCACTAAAGGAAGTTTGGTTTGGATAATTCATCAAGGGTTCTAAATTTAGAACACTCATCAACTATGGACTAGTCGAATCAATAAGGGTTCGCTAGTCTAACAAGGTTTAACAGTGAATGAATATTTAACTTGAATAACATCTAAAAAGGTATACAATAGAATAATTATTGTATAACAACATCATGCTTGAAGATTAATAAGCTTTAATATATAAGACAGGCTTGATCAATAATAATGAGAACTTGCTCAATATCGAAAGATGAATTAATCAACTTATATAACAATAACAAGTAGGATTAGAAAACTTGCTCAACGAAAGTTTAGGGTAAGAAACTTGCTCAACGTAAATGTAGAGTTGGAAAACTTGCTCAATGTAACAAGATAAGGTTTAGAAACTTGTCTCGTGTGTAGATTACACTTAAACAAACTCGTTCTTTGAATTAAATCCTACATATCAATTACGTTCACAATACCAGTCAATAATAACGTACTAAACATCATAAGTTATTATTTGTCTAATCTCGACTTCATGACTATACTTAGTCAAATTATCATACTTGTTTTCACATAATATAATACTACACGAACAACAAGTTAATTACATAATCAACGATTCATGTAAGACCCCGAAATTTTTAAATAAAAAGGAATTTCCTTTATTTATTATTTTGAAATAGTAAGGGTTGATTTGATTAATGTGGATAGTTAAGGGTTAAATAGGCAAATATTTCAAAATAAGCAAGTGGTTATAAAATATTCATTATCGTCGGGGAATATTCGTTTGGTCGTGGAATATTCGTACTGTCGGGGAATATTCGTATGCGGCCACGCACAGCCCATGTGTGGCCCCCATAACTGAAAGTGATTGGATGAAGAAAACGACAAATATAAGTTGTTTTTAAATAACTACAGTAGTTGTTACTGATTATCATTGTTGGAATACCCGGTGGTTAAAACACACTAATACGCGTTGTTGAACAAGAAGAAGACACCAGCGGTATTGCACCAATTATTGATTCTTACGTAAGAAGGCACTACTCAATAATGGTTACAGAATTTCTTTCGCTCAAAGATTTTATTGAGTTAATAATTGTCATGCGTTGATATTTTATATTTGTCATTGTTTCAATAATTGTCATTACACGTATTTTCATTATCGAAGCAATAATTCATATTATCTGAATAATATTATTAGATAACATTATGGGCAATGTCTAGAAAGTTCTGCTTCTAAGGAGGTTTGGTCATCTAATTGCTTGTACCAGTAAGAAGAAATTCTTATTGAAAGCCCCTCTTTCTCAGGAACCGCTCGGTTGTCGATATTGTGATTCTGTAATATTATTTGTGAATAATTAATTATTGATTTATATGATGAGGAAAATATTGATTTTATGTGGATATAGATGGAGAAAATTTTTAAAATGACAATTGTTGAAAATTAATATTTTATCTTTTTCCGATAAAATAATTCATTTAAATATATTATTTTAATAATATATTAATCTGTGATATTTTTACAAATCTAATGTGGGATATATGAGTATACGAGGAGGAAGAGTATTTTGTGTGACATTAAATGTTTAAAACATGTTAAACATGTCGGTGGACCCCATTTATTGATCGAAATTTGATTATAGCACATAAAATCGCCTCGTTTGGGATTTTGGTCAATTTCTATTTGGAATTTGGAAAAATTTTCTTCTGTAAAGTTGTAGAGAATTGAATTTCCTATAAAAACTCATGAGATTTGAATTTTCTGATGAAAGGGCTATTTATTATGAATTATTGAAGTTCAAAGCTCAAAATAATTGATTTTTGGGAGTTTAAATTATTTTTGTTAAGAAAAACGTTTTTTTGTATTTTTTTTTGGACATCATTAACATGTGTGGCTGGTGTTTTGACCAAAAGGTGGGCTAAGGAAAATTTGTATAATTATATTAATATTATATTAAATTTTCTGCTTTGGTGTTCTAAGCATTTTCCTATAAATAGGTGCTTAGGTTAGAATTGAAAATCACACCGTAAATTGAAGTTTTCTCTATTTTCTCTCTCGATATTTTGAGCGTATTCTTGTGAGTATTTTGAGTATACTTTGAGTATTGATATACGGTGCAAGTTCATTCAAATAAGTTATTCCAAATCGTAAGTCTTCGCTTCTCGAGGTAAGGGATATTATTTTTTCAGAATGATATTATTTCTTCAATATCATTATAATTGAAATGTTGATCTGAAGTTTTTATCAAATTTGGAACTTTTTCATGCTGGGGTTACTATTCATGGGTTACTATTCATGAGTTACTATTCACGAGTTACTATTCACGAAGTTACTATTCACGAAGTTACTATTCACGAGTACTATTCACGGCGTGAAGATGTTTTTGTGGAATTTCTATCTTTTGGTGTCTGAGTTATTATTCATTCACGATACTGCACTATTCACGATACTCAAGACTATTCACCAAAAAATAAAATTTCTTCTTTTTGTCAAAATATCTATTCGATACTAGCTCGATTGTATCCATGTTTTGATCATTCTTGAATTTTACACCACTATGATTATTTTTTTGAGGTATTTTTAGACGTGGATAAAACCAAGTATGAATCCTTAATCCTTAATCCTTGTCATTTTGTTTCACCGGATTCGCTTTTTTAAAAAAAATATTTTCATCATCCTCGGTCTTAAATGATGATATTATGGAATATCTTTGGCCCGTAGTGCAAAGATGAATGATTTCTTAAGAATATCTTTGGCACAGTAGTGCAAAGATGAATGATTTCTGAAGAATATCTTTGGCTGCGGTCTGCAAAGATGAATGTGTTTAAATGAACATGACCAATCGATGAATATCTTTGGCTCAGAGTGCAAAGATGAATATTTGATTCCGATGTATATTGATTGATGTTACGGGGATAAAAGATAGACGATGAACTTTTAAATTCATACATGAAGATAGTAGTTTGCATTCTCTACTTAACTCTTCTAATGAATTATTATTTCACTGCGAGTATTGATTTAAAATTTGTTGTCTATCAGATTCTATTAGATTTTTCCTGTTGAAGACTAACGATAATTTGTTGTATATTATCCTAGTCATAATATTCTTTACCGAGCTAGTTGAGCTCACCCTTTTCCTTTTTGTTCTATTTTTCTCGTGGAGGCGAGAATATAAATAGTACGCAGCCTGGGTATGGAATGAAGGTTTTAGAAAGGATTGCTTAGTAGTCCTCACCATTTTGTAAAATAATGTATCAATAAAGGTGATGAGGATTTATTTGAGTATAGATATTGTCTGAAGATAATATTTGTATTCAAACTCACGCTTTTTGTTGTAATAATAAAGTTGTAGTTGTTTACGCACCATGTATTGACAACTCGTAATAGGTGATGTATACCTATTTTGGGGCGCCACAAATGGTATCGAGCTTAGGGATATGATCTCCATGAGATCGGGAATAGAACTAGGAGGGAGAGATGAGTAAATCCTTCGCTAGTGTGTCCTACCTAAGCTTATTTGTTAGTTGGTCAAGATATAGGATATTATGTGATATATTGATTTCCTTAATTAACCCTTGTTTTATGACAAGATTTGAGAATGTCGACCGAGAATATTAACAATGGAGTAAATGAGACCGTGGAGATGCCTCAGATTTTACCAACGAGGAGAACGTGCAACAGTCGGGTAATGTACCTCCGTGAAACAACACCATGGAGCGATGATGAACGAGGGATGTTTAGAAGTTTTTTGCAGCTCATGCAAAATCGCATTTAGGAGACTTCGTGTTCAAAATACGGAGGAAATGATAGCAATTCACGGGTTGTCACAAACAAGCGAGCTTCAAAGAGTTGGGACCACCAATTCAAGGGAAAGCGAGATCCGATCATGGCGGAAACATGGGTTAAGCAAATTACCAAGATATTCGATGTCTTGGGATGCACGGAGGAACGAAGGTTCCATTCGCCACCTTTATGTTCCGTGGCGAGGCGTACTACCGGTGGGAGTCTCGTGAAGCGCACCCATCCACCGCACTCAAAGATGTCGTGGGAGACATTTCAGAATTATTTAATGACAAATACTTTCCGAAAAGTGTTCGTCATATGAAGGAAGTGGAGTTCATCGATTGAACAAAACAACATGACGGTGTCTCGAAGACGAGGCAAAGTTTGCAGAGTTATCCGTGTTTTCACCTCATTTGGTGGAGAATGAGGAACGATGACGCGGATGTTTCTTAGAGGTTTGAAACCCGGATACGCCAAGATCTCATTTCTCATAAACTTTCTCTATTTAGATGTTGTAAATGTGGCTCAATTATTAGAGCGAGATAACGAAATACGGTACCAACCGAGGACCACAACCGTGATCGTGATCGTAGATATAGCGATCAATGTAATAATGATAACTCATGAGAGAAAGAAACAGACGGACAAAATGGTAACCACTCGGTGGTAATCATGGCCATGAAAATGTAAAGAAGCGAGTCGGAGGAGATTTTAAAAAGAGGAGATTTAACAACGACTATATGAAGACGATAAAGTCTTGCAAAGAATCGGGTTCTAAGGAGGAGAAACGACCACCCCATTATATGCTACAAATGCGAAAAGAGGGACATATCACCAAACCGCCCACAACAGCTTCAAGGTATGCTATAGTTATGGAAAGGAAGGACATATCGCCGAGATTGTACGCAGAAGCGAAACCTAGTTCAATGGGGACGGTGACTCAAAAGATCGTCCCTGAAAAAGTCAAAGTCAACGATTCCGGAAGAGCGTTTGTTGTGATCGGTCATAATGCGAGGAACCCAAACGAGGTGATCACGGTAAGCTATTTATAAATTCTTACGAAGTTTATACCTTACTTGATACCGGTGCTACCCATTCATTTATCTCTCCCGCATGTGCTCAACGCTTAAACTTGACTCGGAGAAATTAGACTTTGACCTATCTCGTGAAAACTCCGTTAGAGAAACTTTCATCACATCCACCGCTTATAAATCTTGTTTGATTCAAGTTGGCACCATTACCTTACCCGTTGACCTTATCTCTTTAAAGATACTTGCTTTTGATGTGATTTTAGGGATTGATTGGTTAACTACTCATCATGCCAAAATTGATTGTTTTCGTAAGGTTGTTAGTTTTCATATTCCTAACCAACCTCGTTGTACGAATTCAAGCAACTAAACCATTAAAATCGATCACCGTCATATCTAATCATAAAGCTATTCGCTTATTAAAAATGGATGTCAAGCTTTCTTAGCCCATGTTATGGATTTGAATAAAGACACGCCAAATTTGAATAATATTCCCGTTGTTATCGACTTTCCCCGACGATTTTCAAGAACTTCCTGGCCTACCCCGTAACGTGAAGTTGAATTCTTTATTGATCTTGAACCCGGTACAAAGCCCATTTCTAAAACCCCATATCGAATGGCTCCTATTGAACTTCGTGAGTTAAAGGTCCAACTACGAGAATTGTTGGACATCGGTTTCATTCGCCCTAGTACATCTCCTCGGGGTGCTCCTGCTTTTATTCGTAAAGAAGAAAGACGGAGTATGCGACTTTGTATTGACTATCGGAATTGAACCATGTCACCATCAAGAATAGGTATCCTCTACCTCGTATTGATGACTTGTTTGACCAAATTGCAAGGGGTACAATTCTTTTCAAAATCGATCTTCGCTCGGATATCATCAAATCAAGATTAAAATCGAGGATATTCCAAAGACCGCCTTTCTAACTCCTAGTATGGGCATTATGAATTCTTAGTCATGTCTTTCGGACTAACTAATGCTCCTCGCGGCTTTCATGGATATGATGAACCGAGTATTCAAGGAATATTTGGATCAATTCGTTGTTGTCTTTATTGATGACATCCTCATATATTCCAAAAGCCGTGAAGATCATGAGCACCATTTGAAGTCGGTACTCCAAAGGCTTCGTGAAAACCAACTATATGCCAAATTGAAGAAATGTGAGTTCGCTTTGAGGAAGTAGCATTCCTTGGGCACGTGGTGTCGAAAACATGGAGTATCTGTTGATCCGGCCAAGATTGAAGCAATACAAAGTTGGGAGCAACCAAGTCGGTGGATGTAGTATGTAGTTTTTGGGCTTAGCTAGTTATTATCGGAGATTCGTGGAAGGGTTTTCTCGAATCGCTACTCCATTAACTCAAATTTAACTCCGGAGGATACAAAATTCGCTTGGAGAGCGAAGAATGCGAGAAAAGTTTCCAAGAGCTTAAGAGGAGACTTATTTCTAAGACTGTTCTAACAATACCATCCGTTCGGATGGATTTGTTATCTACAATGATGCTTCGTGCAAAGGGTTAGGATGTGTTCTCATGCAACGTGGGAAAGTCATAGCTATGCCTCGCGACAACTTAAAGAGTATGAGAGGAATTATCCTACTCATGATCTAGAGTTAGCAAGCAGCAAATAAGCTTTTCGCGCTAAAAAATATGGAGGCACTATCTATATGGGGAGAAAGTGGAGATATATTCGCACCATAAAAGCCTTAAATATTTCTTCACTCAAAAGAACTCAACATGCGCTACAAATGACGCTGGCTCGAGCTATTGAAAGACTACGACCACACTATTCAATACCATCCCGGTAAAGCTTAACGTGGTAAATGGACGCATTGAGTAGAAGATCATATGTGGGAACGAAAAGTGCGATGATGTCAAGTATACGACAGAGCCAACTTTAATAGAAAAGTTAAGGTTGCTTCAAGCCACCGAATCTTTAACCGATGCGTATGAAGAAGAAAGTACAAGAAGGAGCTATTCTTAAGCGAGAATTGATGAAGAAGGAATACTTGAGTCCACTCTAGACTTTGTGTTCCTAACGACTCGATTTGAAGTACAAGATTATGATGGAGGCACACAATACGCCATTTGCAATCCATCCTCGGAAGTACTAAAATGTATCGTGATCTTCGACATACATTTTGGTGGAACAATATGAAGAGAGAGATTGCAAAGTTTATCTCGATGTGTTTAACTTGCCGCGTGTAAAAAGGCGAGCATCTTGTACCTAAGGGTCCGCAGAACCACTTGAGATTCCTAAATGGAAGTGGGAACACATTACTATGGATTTCATTACGGGTTTTCCTACGGTTTCTCAAGGCATCAATGCTATTTGGGTTATTGTTGATAGATTAACCAAGTCTCGCTCATTTCTTGCCGATACGGAGACTTATTCCTCGAACGCCTTGCTAGTATGTACGTGAATGAGATTGTGAGGTTGCATGGCATGCCCAGATCCATAGTTTCGATCGTGACCCAAGATTCACTTCAAGATTTTGGGTTAGCTTGCAAAAAGCTATGGGCACACGGATTTACGATTTAGTTCGCATACCATCCCCAAACCAGACGGACAATCGAGAGAGGACTATTCAAACTCTTGAAGATTTATTAAGACTCGTGTCCTAGACTTCAAGGGTAGTTGGGATAAGTATTTACCATTGGTGGAATTCTCCTACAACAACAGTTATCAGGGCAAGTATAGGTGTGGCTCCATTCAAGCATTATATGGACGAAAATGTCGTTCTCCAATATGTTGGGATGAGGTGGGTGAAGCAACATTGTTGGGACCCGAGTTAGTACGTATGACTACCAAAAAGATCCAAATGATTCGACAACGATACAAACGGCACAAGATCGACAAAAGAGTTATGCGGATCTTCATCGAAAGGACGTGGAATTTAATGTAGGGATCATGTATTGTTGCGAGTTGCTCCATGGAAGGGAGTTACAAGATTTGGGAAGAGAGGAAAGCTCAATCCACGATTTATTGGTCCATTTCAAATTCTTGACCGAGTAGGAAATGTAGCCTATAGACTTGCGTTACCTCCGAGTATGTCTCGTGTTCATAATGTGTTTCACATATCTCAGATTTCAAATATGTGAAAGACCCGAACCACATTATCGAGTTAGAACCGGACGAGATAGCCAAGACTTAACGTATGAGGAGGTACTGTCAAGATCTTGGATAGAAGGAGCATGTCCCACGCCAAGAAAGGTCATACCACAAGTTAAAGTTTTGTGGAGGAATCATGCTATAGAGAAAATGACCGGAATTGAAAAGCGGAAATGAAAGCGAGGTATCCTCACCTTTTCAAACACCAGTCGTAAGTCAATTTCGAGGATGAAATTTCATAAGGAGGGGAGGTTGTAAGACCTCAAATTTTTTTTAAATAAAAAGGAATTTCCTTTATTTATTATTTTGAAATAGTAAGGGTTGATTTGATTAATGTGGATAGTTAAGGGTTAAATACGCAAATATTTCAAAATAAGCAAGTGGTTATAAAATATTCATTATCGCTTGGGAATATTCGTTTGGTCGTGGAATATTCGTGATCACGTCAGAATATTCGCATTTACGGCCGGCAGACCATGTGTGGGCCCCATAATGGAAAGTGATTGGATGAAGAAAACGACAAATATAAGTTGTTTTTAAATAACTGCGTAAGTTGTTACTGCATATCTCATTGGAATACCCGGTGGTTAAAACACACTAATACGCCGTTGTTGAACAAGAAGACACTGCAGTATTGCACCAATTATTGATTCTTACGTAAGAAGGCACTACTCAATAATGGTTACGATAATTATTGCTCAAAGATTTTATCGAGTTAATAATTGTCGTTGATATTTTATATTCATTGTTGTTTCAATAATTGTCATTACACAAAGATATTTTCATTATCGAAGCAATAATTCATATTATCCTAATAATATTATTAGATAACATTATGGGCAATGTCTAGAAAGTTCTGCCTAAGGAGAGGTTTGGTCATCTAATTGCTACGCACCAAGAAGAAGAAATTCTTATTGAAAGCCCCTCTTCCTGAACCTACTCGGTTGTCAATATTGTGATTCTCAGAATATTATTTGTGAATAATTAATTATTGATTTATATGATGAGGAAAATATTGATTTTATATGGATATAGATGGAGAAAATTTTAAAATGACAATTGTTGAAAATTAATATTTTATCTTTTCTCGATAAAATAATTCATTTAAATATATTATTTTAATAATATATTAATCTGTGATATTTTTACAACGAATGTGGGATATATGAGTATACGAGGAGGAAGAGTATTTTTGTGACATTAAATGTTTAAAACATGTTAAACATGTCGGTGGACCCCATTTATTGAATCGAAATTTGATTATAAATTTGTAAAATCGCCCGCTTGTGGATTTCGGTCAATTTCTATTTGGAATTTGGAAAAATTTTCTTCTGCAAAGTTGTAGAGAATTGAATTTCCTATAAAAACTCATGAGATTCGAATTTTCTGATGAAAGGGCTATTTATTATGAATTATTGAAGTTCAAGTTCAAATAATTGATTTTTGGGAGTTTAAATTATTTTTGTTAAGAAAAACGTTTTTGTATTTTTTTTTTTGGACATCATTAACATGTGTGGCTGGTGTTTTGACCAAAAGGTGGGCTAAGGAAAATTTGTATAATTATATTAATATTATATTAAATTTTCTCGCTTTGGTGTTCTAAGCATTTTCCTATAAATAGGTGCTTAGGTTAGAATTGAAAATCACACCGTAAACTCAAGTTTTCTCTATTTTTCTCTCGATATTTTGAGCGTATTCTTGTGAGTATTTTGAGTATACTTTGAGTATTGATATACGGTGCAAGTTCATTCAAATAAGTATTCCAAATGTAGTATCGCTCTCTCGAGGTAAGGGATATTATTTTTTCAGTAATGATATTATTTCTTCAATATCATTATATTTGAAATGTGATCTGGAAGTTTTATCAAATTTGGAACTTTTTCATGTCGGGGTTACTATTCATGGGTTACTATTCATGAGTTACTATTCACGAGTTACTATTCACGAGTTACTATTCACGAGTTACTATTCACGAGTTACTATTCACGTGCGTGAAGCGTGAAGATGTTTTTTTTGTGGAATTTCTATCTTTTGGTGTTTGAGTTATTATTCACGATACTCGGCACTATTCACGATATCTGCACTATTCACCTAAAAAATAAAATTTCTTCTTTTTGTCCAAAATATCTATTCGGATACTAGCTCGATTGTATCCATGTTTTGATCATTCTTGAATTTTACACCACTATGATTATTTTTGAGGTATTTTTTAGACGTGGATAAAACCAAGTACGAATCCTTAATCCTTAATCCTTGTCATTTTGTTTCACCGATTCGCTTTCTTTAAAAAAAAATATTTTTCATCATCCTCGCCTTTAAATGATGATATTATGGAATATCTTTGGCACCAGTAGTGCAAAGATGAATGATTTCTTAAGAATATCTTTGGCCCAGAGTGCAAAGATGAATGATTTCTCAAGAATATCTTTGGCTGCGAGTGCAAAGATGAACAGTGTTTAAATGAACATGACTAATCGATGAATATCTTTGGCTCAGAGTGCAAAGATGAATATTTGATTCCGATGTATATTGATTGATGTTACAGGGGATAAAAGATAGACGATGAACTTTTAAATTCATACATAGAAGATAGTAGTTTGCATTCTCTACTTAACTCTTCTAATGAATTATTATTTCCGCGAAGTATTGATTTAAAATTTGTTGTCTATCAGTATTCTATTAGATTTTTCCCCTGTTGAAGACTAACGATAATTTGTTGTATATTATCCTAGTCATAATATTCTTTATCGAGCTAGTTGAGCTCACCCTTTTCCTTTTTGTTCCATTTTTCTCGTGGAGGCGAGAATATAATGAGTGCTTAGCTCGGGTATGGAATGAAGGTTTTAGAAAGGATTGCTTAGTAGTCCTCACCATTTTTGTAAAATAATGTATCAATAAAGGTGATGAGGATTTATTTGAGTATAGATATTGTCTAGAAGATAATATTTGTATTCAAACTCACGCTTTCTTGTTGTAATAATAAAGTTGTAGTTGTTTCAGATATCATGTATTGACAACTCGTAATAGGTGATGTATACCTATTTTGGGGCGCCACAATTCAAATAACATGTAATTGTCTTCTTGACTTGGTAAAAACTCATTTTAATATCTCATTATATGTCTAACAAGTCTTTATAATCATTAGACTAAGTTCTTATCACATTTCCATACTTGTACACTTTTAAACACTCATTTCGACCATTACGCTAAATGGTATTTTACATTTCCACTTTTATACTATATCTTAAGCTTAATGCTTATTGCTAACGGCCACGCATAACCTGCATGGCTCAATGTTGTATTTATGGCTGCTGTACAGTATTCTGGCCATGAGAAAATGAACGGGAGTTGGCACTGCTACACGCGAAACCCAGACTCGATTTTCCAGTTCATGACGAACACGTAATTCAAATAAAAACAACACATCCTAAACACTAATTTCACCAAATTACACACCCACATGTTAAAATTTGTACATAATCATTACTTAACATCTATGGAGTGATTTTAATCCATTAAAACACATAATCACAGATTTAAAACATGAAAATTGGACTGTTCTTGATGTTCTTGAAGTTTTGAACATAAATTCTAAAATTCATCGCCATAGATTCGTTATAAGACCAAATCCAACCATTCAAATTTCGCTTTTGTTCATTTTATCATGCATAATCATATACAAGTGAAAATTTTGCAAATCCATTTATGTTTGACATACTAAAACACGATAAAAGCCATATGGCCATATAACATACTCGAAATCTTTTATTGTATAATTTCATGAAATCAAGATATGGAAACCCATATAATATATATATAAAACATGCTATGATGTTATATATTAACACATAATCACATAATTGTTACCCTTTCCAACTACAGAAACTTTACTGAAAACTTAGGCCATATTCATGAAAACTTAAAAAGACGTAAAATAGGAATTTGGGTTGGAAGAATTACCCAAAGCGTATAATATAACTTCGAGAAGATGAATTCCTCTTAATTCTTTATCACCACACACCAATTACTCAAACTCTCTCTCACACTTTCTAGACTTAGGAAAATTAATAAAGAAAAGGAAGGAGAAACGATAATAAAGAAGACGTCGATGAGTTGTGGTGGGTTACCACTCTACCATGGGTAACGCCTCAACTCCCTCTAAGGCCATGTTTGGCTAGTTAGAATAGGTTTTAAAAATCATTTAATTTAATAAAGCTTTATTATATAGTTTAAGTAATGTCACATCCATTATAAAATAAATCAATGTCTTATTTAATTTATTTAAATAAAATATAATAATTTCTCAATAATTCACATAGTCACATAATTAAATTTCTCATTTAATAATAATATTAAATTATTAAATCTCTAATTAATAATTAAATTAATTAAAATAACATAAGCTTATTAAATATTTCTTTTAATTCAATAAGCTCACATAATCACATACTTGAATAATAAAATTCTCCACATTAATTTAATAAATATAACACATATAATTAAATTAATCTACCACAATTTCATCAATTAATTATTTAATCTAATAATTAATTCATCAAAAAATATTTATTCAATCCAATAAATATTAAAATTAAATTACAAAATCTCGGTTGTCACAATTTATGTATTATGGATCAAAAATGGGCATACACCATCTCTATTGTTCAATATAGGAACCTACAGCTTTGAGATTATAACTGAAAAATTCATCTATGCTACTAACGTGAATTAATCTAGGTCGTTGGTTCCTATATTGAAAGATAAAGATTGTGTATTTCTATTTTTGATCCATAACAAATATATATTATGGATTATTCTCCTATATATATATATATATATATATATATATATATCAACCACACTCATCTAAACTAATCTTGCATTTGAAAACTAAAGGGATTCCATTGTAGATTGAAAGATCTATAGAGATATATTATTATTATTTATATCTCACAGTTTGAAACTTAGGGTATAAAAGATCTAACCCTAGATGCTGAAAATGGAAGAAATTAAAAAGCAAGCCATATCTCATGCAGTTGTTCACAAGATAACAGTTAATTTTTAAATCAAGTAAACAAGAAGTATGACAATCCAATAGGTATACACTCAGTTAATTTTTAACTCTCATGTGGTATAGAAAATTTCCTAGCCTTTTCTAATTGGGAACTGACGTTTAGCACTTAAGAACTCAAGACCAATCCTGAAGAATTTATCAAATAACAAGACATGCACTAGTTGATCAAAGGCAATAAACATATTTTACTTCAATTTTATAAATTTAAGCACAATATCACTTATCAAATGCATGAACGTATCAAACAGTTCATGAAAAGTGTAGAAATTTCGAGTAATTAATTATATATATAATATGAGAATAGAATTATGTTGGGTTACTCATCCAATTATATTTAGAAAAGAATTTTTATTATGGAAAGAAATGTGTCCTATTTTTAATAGGGTATTTATTATATGTTGGAGTCCAATTATGAGAAGGAATCTTATATTTGGTAGGAGTTTTATTTTGTAAGTGTCCTATTTTAAATAGGAAGAGAAGAATTGTGGGTACTTTATAAATATATTATTATGTTGATTTGTTAAAGGGTAACAGAATCAAAAGTTATGTAGCATCCTAAGAGTTAAGAGAGGGTGTGAGTGAGTTTTGTGTTTGTGTAAAGGAGATGATTTTTGCAGTTTTTATATTCCGTGTAAAAAGGTTGTATTATGGCTGGGAGGGTTTTGTACCTTTTAGTTCATGCAAAAAGTTATGTTGCGGTATTGCGGAATCTCAAATTTTAGGGCGTAAAAATTATGAGGATTATTGTAAGCCCATTATTTTGATATAGTGGAGATTCGGGAGTTTGGTATGTAGTTTTTCCATTTAAAGGTTTTTCCACATTAATTCTTGTGTTGTTTTATCTCTCTTTATTTTATTGTGTGGTTTGCGTGACTTAATTCCCAATAAGTGGTATCGGAACATGGTTGATTGGATCTAAGGTAGAGGGAAAATAGTCGCATTGGTGTGACAAGTAAAAATAGTGAATGAAGGACTTGAATTTGAGTTTCATCATGATGCAGATGAATAAGATATTTTCCATGTGACGCCCCCAAAATAGGGTCCACATAACCCAATTTGAGTCGCCAAAACTACATAATGCCAAATACAATTTTTTTTTATTTACAACTATTATATTGTCGTACAAATATGACAACACACATACTGTGAGTTTCAATACATACCTCATATAATACGACAATACTTAAACCCAAATATTACAATACCATATAAAATACGACAACACACGTTTTAAGTCCTCAGTACAATTATTGTTATACTATTTTATAACTTGATGAGGACAACTTCTAACTCGAACCATCATTCCATTCTCCGGCTAGTCCCAACTACACTCTCATTTCCTGAGAAGAACAATGGAACAAAAAAGAAAAGGGTGAGCTCAGATTGTTATTAAAGAATATCATGACTATGATAATATAGAATAAATTATCATTAGCCTTCAACAGTGATAAATAAAAGATTTAAAGATAATATAAGTTTTCAATGATAACTGCAGTAGAACAAACAATCCATTAGAAGAGTCAAGTAGAACATACCGTTTACTATATTTAAAAGTTAATCATCAATATTTTATTTCTGTAACACCAATCAAAATTTCTGTTCATAATCACAAAAATCAAAAGTTCATCTTTGCACTATGGGACAAAGATATTCATTTATAACACCAATGGTCATGATCATGTCAATCAACAGTCTATCTTTGCACTACAGGCCAAAGAAAACTTTTACCACAAGCCTTTGCTTGTAATACCAAAGGTCATGATTATATCAATTCACTGTTCATGATCATAATCATGTTAATCAACGGTTACTCTTTGCACTCTGACCAAAGAGAACTTTTCACCACAATTTAAATTAGAGAACTATGATAATGATATAAAGGATGAATGGAAATAATTAAGAACAATAATATCAAGAATAAAAATTAGAGATTTATAATTAATTTTTTCAGAGTCCAAGAAAGTCTAAATTGTCAACATGATATCCAGAAATTTGATTAGAGTTCAAGAATAGAATAAATAAGGTTTACAATTCAACTATAACGTGTAAAACTGATGAGTGAGTTTTATACCTATGAATCGGACACCTTTTGGAATTGATTCTTTGTTAACTTCAAAAAATTTTAGTATCATTTTACTTGTTTTCATGTTTCTGCTGTAGGAACCAGCTTTAGGTGGTGAAAACAGGAAAATTTGAACATAATGGCATTTCTGCAACTTCTAGGCTTTGATGAATTCACCAAGGTGAATCCATAATTCATTTGAATGCGCTGGGGCGAATTGGCATGACGAATTTTTCGGGGCAAATTTCTTAGAGCATTGAAATCGCTGGGGAGAATTGGTGGAAAAGAAGTTGCCATGTTTGAGAAGTTGAGTCTGGAAAGGATTCTGGTGGCTGATTTTTGGAAGGAACGAAAGAGATATTAAAGATATAAGGATAGATAGAGAAAGAGGATAAAAAATCCTAGTTTAGAATTAAGCTTTTTGAGAATTGAAGCAATTGAGCAAGCAAGAAGTATTTAAGGCGAGAGTGGAAAAAAAGAAAAAGGATTGCGAACCAGTTTTTATTCTCTTTCCCTATCTTCTAATCTTGTATTCTGAATGCTTAATCACTTGTGGATTTTGGATTTTAATTCAATGATGATGAACTAATTTTCTATTTAAGACTGCAATAAATCTTATTGTGTAACTATGATTGACATGCTTCCTTGTTAACTATTGTTGATTATTATCAAATTGTCTATTATGATTTGGATTTAATTGATTAATTTTTAGGCCAGTAATTATCATGATAATCTATATAAAATTGAGAAATGGATTATAAATTTAGATTTGATCATAATAGCATGTGATTGTATTTTTGTATGGCGATGGAATTTATCATTTGTATTTAGGATAGAGATATACCTATTCACTGCATATAATCTAATAAAGAACTTGGTCTTTAAATCCTCTTTAATTATAATTCACATAGAGATATAGTGAATTAGTTAATTAGGGTGTTCGTCTTAATTCTATCATCTGTGGATTTAAGTTGATTTGTTTCTGGTGCATCGAGAGATGGTCATAAATATTGATGTATTCTTGATTAACGATCCATAATAGTTAGCGTTAACAGGAAGTGTGTTGATCTAAGTGAAGAAATAAGTGAAATTATAGTCTTAAGTCTCCAACATCTGATTTAAATCTTGTGGTAGTTAGTGTTAATTTATTTAATCAGTAATTTTCATAAGTTTCACAAACTTCATCATTTGTTTAATAAAACTGAGATAATACAAAATTGGTAGTTGTTAGGATAAATTACATTTATTTTCTCTATGGGGCGATACTTTTTCTATTATATATTACTTGTGGATTGTGTATACTTGCATATTTTTGCTGGTATAGATTTAGAAAAACAAAAATGCAATAGGAAAATTTAGGTCAAAAGATATCAGATGAAGCACGTGTAAAGTGCAATAAGAAGATTTAGGTGAAAAGATATTATATGAATCATAAACTATTAAGGAAATTCTAAATAGTTTAAGACTTTTCACCGTTTAATGAAAAAGTTATAGATGTAAGACCCCAACTTTTTATAAATAAAGATTTAATTTCCTCTATTTATTATTTTGAAATAGTAAGGGGGTTGATTCGATTAATGTGGCTAGTTATGGGTAAAATACGCAAATATTTTAAATAAGCAAGTGGTTATAAAATAATATTCATTGTTGTCGGGGAATATTCGTTTGGTCGTGGAATATTCTTGCTTTGTCGCCGAAATATTCGCATGCACTGACAGCAGACCTTTTTGTGGGCCCCATAACGGAAAGCGATTGGATGAAGAAAATGACAAGTATAAGTTTTTTATAAATAACGACGTTGTTGTTACTGTTAACACTGTTGGAATACTCGGTGGTTAAAACACAGTAATATGCGGTGTTGCACAGTAGCATATGGTATTGCACCAATTATTGATTCTTACGTAAGAAGGCACTACTCAATAATTGTTACAGTAATTGCTGTTCAATATTTTATTGATTCAATAATTGCTACGTTGATATTTTATATTATTGTTGTTTCAATAATTGTCACTACACAGTATTTCCCATTATCAGATCAATAATTCATATTATTTGTATAATATTATTAGATAGCATTATTGGCAATGTCTAAGGAAGTTCTATCTAAGGAGAGATTTAGTCACCTAATTGCGCGCCAGTAAGGAGAAATCCTTATTGGAAAGCCCCCTCTTTCCTGAGAACGACCTGGTTGTCATTATTGTGATTCTGTAATATTATTTGTGAATAATCAATTATTGATTTATATGATAAGGAAAATATTTATTTATGTGGATATAAATGGAGGAATTTTTAGAAAATTGACAATTGTTGAAAATTAAAATTTTACCTATATTATTATATTACATTATAAATATATAATGTGATAATATAATAGTATAATAATGGTGATATTTTTACAATGAATGTGTGATATATGAGTAATTGAGGAGGAAGAGTATTTGTGTTACAATAAATGCTAAAAACATGTTAAACATGTTGGTGGACCTTATTTTTGACTAAAATTTGATTATAGCCTGAAAAATCGTCCGTATATGGATTTCGGTCAATTTTTGTTTAGAATTTAGAAAAACTTAAAGCTACAAAGTTGTAGAGAATTAAATTTCCTATGGAATAAACATAAGATTCAAATTTTTCTGATAAAAGGGCTATTTATTATGAATTACTGAAGTTTTTGAATTTATAAATGGTTTAAAATATTTTTGGTGGAGATTTCTAGAAGGTGGGCCCCACAATTGTACTTTTGCATGTGAGAAATATTGGAATCTGAATTCAAAGTAGGCGCATGAATTTTTTTATTAATAATATTAATTTATTAAATTTTCTGCTTTGGTGTTCTAAGTATTTTCCTATAAATAGGGTGCTTAGGTTAGAATTGAAAATCATATCAGAAACTGAAGTTTTCTCTCTCTATATTATCGAGCATATTTTTGTGAGTATTTCAATACTTTGAGTGTTGCTATACGGTGCAAGTTTTCTTCAGCGTTATATCCAATATTCCAGTCAGAAGTACTGTCCTTTTGAGGTAAGGGATGTTATTTTCTTCGTAAATGATATTATTTCTTTCAATATCATTATGCCGAAATGTTGGTAAGAATTTTATTATGAAATTTTTACCTTTTCGTGTTGGGGTTACTATTCACGTATATGGCAATTCACGTATACGACACTATTCACGAATACGGTACTATTCACGAAGTATGATTTTTCTTGTGAAATTTTTGCCTTTTTGTGTTGGGGTTACTATTCACGTATACGGCACTATTCATATATATGGTACTATTCACGAATACGGCACTATTCACAGAAAAATTAAATTTTCATTCTTTGTCCAAGATGTCTATTATGGGTATTATCTTTGATTGTATCCATGTTTTGATCTTCATTCTTGAATTTTACTCCACTATGGTTTATTATGGAGTATTTTTGAAATTGGATGAACTAAAGTACGAATCCCTAATCCTTGTCCTTTTATCTCACTGGATTCGTTCTTTAAAATATTTTTCATCATCCTCAGTCCTTAATGGTGATACTTGATGAATATCTTTGGCCTGTAGTGCAAAGATGAATGATTACGTGATGAATATCTTTGGCCTGTAGTGTAAAGATGAATAGGTGTTGAGATGAACATGACCAATTGATGAATTTCTTTGGCCTGTAGTGCAAAGATGAATATTTGATTCAAGATGTATATTGATTGATGTTATAGGGATAAATATTGATGATGGACTTTTAAATTCATAGATGATAGTAGATTTCATTTTCTACTTAACTCTTCTAATGAATTGTTATTTCCGCTGCAGTTGTTGATCTAAAACTTGTTGTCTATTATATTCTATCAGATTTTTCCCTGTTGAAGACTAAGGATAATTTGTTGTACATTATCTTAGTCATAATATTTTTACTGTGCTAGTTGAGCTCACCATTTTCCTTTTTGTTCCATTTTTCTTCTCGGGAGGCGAGAATATAAGCGAGGAAACTAATGCAAAGGTGTGGAGTGATGGTTCAAGATAGTTGTTTTAGTAGTCCTCACTATTTTGTAAAATAGTGTATCAATAATTGTAATGAGGACTTATTTGAGTGTGGATATTGTCTAGAAGACAATATTTGTATTTAAACTCACAGTTTATGTGTTATCGTATTTTGCACGACAATTGTATTAATGAAGTTGTAGTTGTTTCTGTACCATGTATTTGGCGACTCAGAATGAGTGATGTATACCTATTTTGGGGGCGTCACAATAGAAACGAATAATAATTTCTTACTATAATATGGAGTATGAAAGAAAATGATATCCCTTACCTCAATTAGCAAGTGACTGGATACTGCTTTCTATGAAGTAATTTATCAATCCAGCTATATATTTAAAATATAATTAGTAATTACCACAAATAAGTTTCATAGTGTACAGAAATTGTTAAAACATACTTGATAGTATAACTTTGTGTAGTGTAAAAAATAGAGTATTTCAAAATAACTTTTGAAAAAATAAATAATATTTCAAATAATCTTCCAGATGAAGCTTTTCAAAATAAATCTTCCAAAGAAAGAGTCTTCTAAAGGAAGAGTTGTAAGAACTGTGTGATGTGTGTGGGTGCTTATGTAACTATTATAAAAACTCACTAGAACAATTGGTACACCAAAACTTAAGACAATCTTAGCAATTCAAAAACACTTATACTAATGATTCAGAGAGTGAAAGGAAAGATAAGCAAGAGAGTTATGAAAGTCCTTCTGCTTAATCCCTCTATTTATAGCAAAAACTTAAACCACATCAACATCACCACACGTTACACATTTTAGCCACTTTTAATCTATATTTTTTTTATCACCAATCCACACGTTACACATTTTAAATAACTTTTAATCTACACCATCCATCACCAATCCACACGTTACACATATTCAGATCACACGTTACACACTTTAGGATTATTCTTACACACATTATGTAAGACCCCGAATTTTATGAAATGAAAGTATTCAATTTTCTTATAATTATTATTTTATTTCGTAAATGGTTAAATTGACAAAAGGTTAAAGTTAAGGGTGATATGTGAAAATTTTTGCAAAGTAAGCAAGTTGTTATAAAATATTCGTTTGGTCGGGGAATATTCGTACGGCGGCACAATCATTGGTGGACCCCACAACGGAAATATTGTCGTAGTTAGAAAATGACAGAATTATCATTTTATAAAAATAACGGCGAAAGTGTTACCGTTAAAACTGTTGAACTACCCGGTAGTAAAAGTACAAAGAATATACTGCAGCGTCGTTGCAAGAAGACACTACGGTATTGATTATTGATGCTTACGTAAGAAGTCACTCAGTTATACTTAATTATTACTACATTAATTTCTGCATCATATCTCTCATATTATTGATTCAATTATTGTCACAGTATCATTTGCATAATATGTTATATTATTAAATAAATAATTGAGATGGCAAAGTTATTTATATTATTATTTGGAATATTGACAATGTCTAGAAGTT
This sequence comes from Panax quinquefolius, assembly GCA_020205615.1. NCBI lineage: Eukaryota > Viridiplantae > Streptophyta > Magnoliopsida > Apiales > Araliaceae > Panax > Panax quinquefolius. Next base: position 78,271,663 of record CM035163.1, read on the forward strand.
CTGTCAAGGAGAGATTTGGTCACCTAATTGCGCGCCAATAAGGAGAAATCCTTATCGAAAAGCCCCCTCTTTCCTGGGAATGACTTGGTTGTTAAATATTGTGAGTTATAATATTAATGATGAATAAGTTCGTGTTGATTAAAGATGAAATTGATAATTCCATTGTGTGGGAATTATTAGTGTTAGTGGAAATAGACATTTATTTCGATAATAATTGATGTCTGGAGGATTATATTGACCAATCGGGTAATTCACTGGATAAATGAGTAATTAATTGCTATTAATTCACATGCTTATAACTATGTGTTCACATGTGTGTACTATTGATTCACATGATTTACTATTAGGGGAATTGGTGCTAGATTGATAATACTTGCATGACTAAGTTAAAAATGGAGGTATAGATGAAGGTACTATACTATAATTAATTTTTTCACATGTTTAGAACTATTGAGTCACATGATTTACTATTGATTCACATGATTTACTATTAGGGAGGTGGTGCAAGTTTGATAATACTTGCATGACTAAATTAAAAATGAAAAAAAAGAGGAAGGTATTATACTGTAATATTTTGAGCCCCAAAATGTGCAATTATCGAAAATATATTTTTCTATAAATAGAAGCTCATTCTTCCTTCATTTCTCACCAATTCACTAAAGCTATAGAGCAATTATTATAGAGAGAAATTATAGAAAGAAAGAAGAAGAGAAGTCTGCTACCTCACTATTCCAGTATCCAGTTTTCTTCTAAAGTAAGGGATATTATTATTATATTAAGGGGTATTATTTCTTTCGTATTCATGAAGAGAGCTATTGTTATTTCATTCCTTATTATTCTGTTGGAATAACTTGTATACGCGGACTACCGTATACATGGTGAAATTCTTCTGTTATTTCATTCTTTATTATTATGTTGAATAACTCATCTATCGCAATACCGCATACATGGTGAAATTCTTACATTATTCCATTCTTTATTATTACATTGGAATAACTTTTCAGGTCTGATGGTCTATCGCATGCCTGGTGAATTCTGTTGTTATTCCATTCTTTATTATTCTGTTGGAATATCCTGTGTGTGCGGATTACACATGACCTGCTTCCATTCTTTATTATTCTATTGGAATATCATGTCTGTACGGATTACGCATGACCTGGTTCCATTCTTTAGTATTCTGTTGGGAATAACCTGTCTGTGCGGTCTATCACATGCATGTTGAATTCTTCTGTTATTCCATTCTTTATTATTCTGTTGGAATAACTTATCTATGTGGATTACCGCATACATGGTGAATGATCCTTTGTATTCATTCCTTATTAAATTGTCGAAATGATCTGTCTACATGGATTATCGCATGGTGGGTGAAAATCCATTTGTAGTTTCGTATATTCTATTATACTCGTATGAGATATCATTTCTTTTGTACTCATCATGGAATATCATTTTATTTGGTATTTTTTTTACGAGTTACTATTCACGGGTTACTATTCACTCAGTTACTATTCACTCTAGTATTATTCACTCGGGTATTCGGGGCACTTTTTGTGTCAGAGTATTATTCACGAGTTACTATTCACCCAAATTACTATTCACCCAAATATTATTCACTCGGGTATTTGGGATATTTTTTATGTCAGGGTACTATTCACAATGTACTATTCCCGAAGTACTATTCATAGGGTACTATTGTGGGGTACTATTTACCCGAAAAATATATTTCTTTTCTGTCCAAATTATTTTTGGTACGTGAATATTATTCTTGAATTTTACTCCACAAAGCAGTATCATGTTGACAATTTAGATATTTTTAAACTCTGGATAAATTTAAAGTTTTTAATATTTATCCTTATTTTCGTTTGATTAATGCTTATATCATTGTCATCATCCTCATGCTTATATTGTGATAAAAGTCATATTTGGCTTACATGTATAGATGGACTATTGATTATTGGTTTTACAGTTGTATATTTTTGGCTTACGTGCATAGATGAACTGTTGATTATTGGTTTTACAATTGTATATTGTGACGCCCCCAAAATAGGTATACAACACCTATTCTGAGTTGCCAAATACATGGTACAAAAAGCAAACTACAACTTCAATAATACAATTATCGTGCAAAATACGACAACACATACTGTGAGTTTAAATACAAATATTATCTTCTAGACAATATCAACACTTAAATAAGTCCTCATTACAATTATTCATACACTATTTTACAAAAATAGTGAGAACTGCTAAAATATCTGTCTAGAACCATCAACCCATACCCCGACTCGATCCTGTTATGTTCTTACCTCCTAAGAAGAAAAATGGAACAAAAAGAAAAAGGGTGAGCTCAACTAGCCTAGTAAAGAATATTATGACTAAGATAATATACAACAAATTATCATTAGTCTTCAACAGGGAAAAATCTGATAGAATATAATAGACAACAAGTTTTAGATCAACAACTGCAGCGGAAACAACAATCCATTAGAAGAGTCACGTAGAGAATGAATTCTACCATCTTCTAAGATTTAAAAGTTCATCATCAATATTTTATCCCTGTAACAACAATCAGTATACATCTTTAATCAAATATTCATCTTTGCACTATAGGCCAAAGATATTCATTTGTATCACCAGTTGGGCATGTTCATCTCAACACCTATTCATCTTTGCACTACGGGCCAAAGATATTCATCAGTTAATCATTCATCTTTTCACTACAGGCCAAAGATATTCAGTAATATCATCATTTAAGACTGAGGATGATGAAAAATATTTTAAAGAAAACGAATCCAGTGAAACAGAAGGGCAAATATTAGGGATTCATATATCAGTTTATCAAAGATCAATAATACTTCATAACAACTAATTGTGAAGCAGAATTCAAAAATAACGATCAAAATATGGATACAATCAAAGATAGTAGCCAAAATAGACATCTTGGACAAAAAAGAAAATTTTTATTTTTCAATTGAATAAGTGTCGATACGTGTGAATAAAGGCCGAGATACGTGAATAGTAACCCCGATACAAAAAGTTCCAAATTTGATTAAAAAGTTCACCAATATTTCGTCATAATGATATTGAAGAAAATAAAATCATTTAAGAAGAAAATAACATCCCTTACCTCAAAATAACCGTACTTTTGACTGAATTTCGGATATAAAGCCTACAGAAACATGCACGGAATAGCAACTCTCAAAGTATTAAAATACTCACAAAAATACGCTCGATAATCTAGAGAGAAAGAAAACTTGTTTCTGGTGTGATTTTCAATTCTAACCTAAGCGCCTATTTATAAGAAAATGTTAGAACGCCAAAGGAGACTAGAATAATAGAATATTATTATTTCTTATTCTTTCTTCTACGCAAGCAAGCTAGCCACCAATTCTAAAAATTTTCACCAGCCCATATGCATTCAACACCAACCAAAAAGTGGGTCCCACCCATAATTTAATAAAAATTATTTTATTTTCTGAAACTTCAGTAATTCATAGAAAATAGCCCGTTTATCAGAAAAATATGAATTTTATGTCCATTCCACACGAAATCGAATTCTCTACAACTTTACAAAAGAAAGTTTTTCCAAATTCCAAACCGAAAAATATCCGAAATCCACAAATGGATGATTTTTAATACCTCCAATCCGACAAAATACTGATAAAATACCTCAGTATTAATTCCTTCATTTATAACCACATAAAATAAATAAATTCATCATTTCTATCGACATCAAATAAATATTTTCTTATTATATAAATCAATAATAAATTATTCACAAATAATATTACAAAATTACAATTATGACAACCAGGCAGTTCCCAGGAAAGAGGGGGCTTTCCAATAAGGATTTCTCCTTACTGGCCCGCAATTAGGTGACCAAACCTCTCCTTAGACAGAACTTTCTAAACATTGCCAATAATGTTATCTAATAATATTATTCAAATAATATGAATTATTGATCCGATAATGAAAAATATCATGCGTTGATAATTATTGAAAAAAATAATAATATAAAATATCAACGCAAAGAATTATTGAATCAATAAAATAAAATATTGAACAAAGAATTCTTCGTAATAATTATTGAGTAGTGCCTTCTTACGTATGAATCAATAATTCAACAATACTGTGCAATACCGTGTGCTACTGTGCCACCATGTGTATTACTATATTTTAACCACCAGGTATTCCAATAGTGTTAACAGTAACAATTACGCCGTTATGTATAAAAACTCATACTTTGTTGTTTTCTTCATCCGACAGTTATTCTGTTATGAGCCCCACGAATGGCTTCGCCGTCGTACGAATATTCCCCGACAAAAAGAATATTCCACGACCAAAAGAATATTCCCCGACTAAAATGAATATTTTATAACCACTTCCTTATTTTGTAAAATTTGCACATTTCACCCATAACCAAAGCATTATATCAAATTAACACCTTATTAATTTAGAATAATGAATAAAGAAAATTCAATTTTATTTATAATAAGTTGGGGTCTTACAACCTCCCCTCTTTATAAAATTCCATCCTCGAAATTGACGTACGTACCTGGTGTTTCGAACAGGTGAGGGTACCTCACTTTCATTTCTGATTCCAACTCCCAGGTTATTTCCTCAATAGCATGGTTCCTCTACAAAACCTTGACTTTTGGTATAACCTTCGTGCGTAGGACATGCTCTTTCCTATCCAAGATCTTAACAGGTACCTCCTTGTATGTTAAATCTTCGGCTATCTCGTCTGGTTCTAACGCAATAATTTTATTTGGGTCTTTTACATATTTACGAAGCATAGATATGTGAAAAATATTATGAACACGAGACATGCTTGGAGGTAATGCGAGTCTATAGGCCACATTTCCTATTCGGTCAAGAATCTCAAAAGGACCAACAAATCGTGGATTGAGCTTTCCTCTCTTCCCAAATCTTGTAACTCCCTTCTATGGAGAAATACGTAATAGTACATGATCTCCAATATTAAATTCCACATCCTTTCGATGAAGATCAGCATAACTCTTTTGTCGATCCTGTGAGGTTTGAATACGTTGTCGAATCATTTGGATCTTTTCTGTAGTCATGCGTACCAATTCCGGTCCCAACAAAGTTTCTTCACCCACCTCATCCCAGCATACTGGAGAACGACACTTTCGTCCATACAATGCCTCAAATGGAGCCATGCATATACTTGCTTGATAACTATTGTTGTAGGAGAATTCCACAAATGGTAGATACTTATCCCAACTCCCTTTGAAGTCTAGGACATAGAGTCTTAATAGATCTTCAAGATTTTGAATAGTCCTCTCTGATTTTCCGTCCGTTTGAGGATGGTATGCCGAACTGAATCGTAAATCCATGCCCATAGCTTTCGGCAAGCTAACCCAAAATCGTGAAGTAAATCTTGGGTCACGATCCGAAACTATGGATACTGGTATGTCATGCAATCGTACAATCTCATTCACGTATATACGAGCAAGACATTCAAGGGAATAAGTCTCACGTATAGGCAAGAAATGAGCAGACTTGGTTAATCTATCAACAATAATCCAAATCGCATCTATACCTTGAGAAACCTTGGGAAGATCTGTAATGAAATCCATAGTAATGTATTCTCACTTCCATTTCAGAATCTCAAGTGGTTACAATGGACCCTTTGGCACTTGATGCTCCGCCTTTACACGTTGACAGGTTAAACATCTCGAGATAAACTCCGCGATCTCTCTCTTCATATTGTTCCACCAAAATGTGTGTTGAATATCATGATACATTTTGGTACTCCCAGGATGGATTGCAAATGGGGTGTTGTGTGCATCCATCATGATTCTATGCTTCAAGTCAGAATCGTTAGGAACGCAAAGTCTAGAGTTGACTCAAAGTATTCCTTCTTCATCCATTCTTGCTTCTGGAATAGCACCTTCTTGCACTTTCTTTTTCATACGCATCAGCCCCAGGTCTGTAGCTTGAGCAGCTTTAACTTTATCGATTAAAGTCGGTTCTACTCGTATATTCGCCATCATCACGTGAGTCCCTGGAGTCTTTAATTCTACCTCCATCCTTTGCAAGTCATACAAAATGGGCCTTTGCATTGACAATATCACACTCGTATTCGCATATGATCTTCTACTCAATGCGTCAGCTACTACGTTCGCTTTTCCAAGATGATATTGAATAGTGTGATCGTAATCTTTCAACAACTCAAGCCAACATCGTTGTTGCATACTGAGTTCTTTTTGGGTGAAGAAATATTTGAGGCTTTTATGGTCCGTATAAATCTCCACTTTCTCCCCATACAAGTAGTGTCTCCATATCTTCAACGCAAAAACGACTGCTGCCAACTCTTGATCATGAGTAGGATAATTCCTCTCATATTCTTTGAGTTGTCGCGAGGCATAGGCTATGACTTTCCCATGTTGCATGAGAACACATCCTAACCCTTTTTGCACTCAAGCATCATCAGAGATAACAAATCCATCCGAACCAGATGGTATTGCTGAACAGTGCTTAAATGAGTCTCCTCTTGACTCTTGGAAACTCTTCTCGCATTCCTCGCTCCATACAAATTTTGTATCTTTCTGATTCAGCTGAGTTAACGGAGTAGCGATTCGAGAAAATTCTTCCATGAATCTCTGATAATAACCAGCTAAGCCTAAAAAGCTACGCACTTTGGTCACCGACTTCGGTTGCTCCCAACTTTATATTTCTTCAGTCTTCGCCGGGTCAACAGATACTCCACGTTTTGACACCACGTGCCCAAGGAATGCTACTTCCTCAAGCCAGAACTCGCATTTCTTAATCTTGGCATAAAGCTTATTTTCACGAAGTCTTTCAAGTATCAGCTTCAAATGGTGCTCATGATCTTCACGGCTTTTGGAATAGATGAGGATGTCATCAATAAAGACAACAACGAACTGATCCAAATATTCCTTGAATACTCTGTTCATCATATCCATGAAAGCAGCAGGAGCATTAGTCAATCCAAAAGACATGACTAAGAATTCATAATGCCCATACCGAGTTCAAGGTAGTCTTTGAATATCCTCGCTTTTAATCTTCAAATTGATGATATCCGCGAATCTAAGATCGATCTTTGAAAAGAATTGTGCTCCTCAGAATCGGGTCAAACAGTCATCAATGCGCGAGGTAGCAGATACCTATTCTTGATAGTGACATGGTTTAACTCTCGATAGTCAATACAAAGTCGCATACTCCCATCTTTCTTCTTTACGAATAAAACAGGAGCACCCCAAGGAGATGTACTAGGACGAATGAAACCGATGTCTAACAATTCCTGTAGTTGGACTTTCAACTCCTGAAGTTCAATAGGAGCCATTCGATATGGGGTTTTAGAAATGGGCTTTGTAACCGGTTCAAGGTCAATAAAGAATTCAACATCACGTTCTGGGGGTAGACCAGGAAGTTCTTCAGGAAATACATCCGAAAATTCTCTAACCACAGAAATATTATTCAAATCTGACTTGTCTTTATTCAAATCCATAACATGGGCTAAGAAAGATTAACATCCATTTTTCAATAAACGAATAGCTTTGTGGCTTGATATGACAGTGACTGATTTTAGTGGTTTAGTTGTTTGAATTCGTATGACAGGTTGGTTAGGAATATGAAAACTAACAACCTTACGAAAATAATCAATTTTGGCATGATGAGTGGTTAACCAATCAATTCCTAAAATCACATCAAAAGTAAGTATTTTTAAAGAGATAAGATCAACAGGTAATGTGATAGTGCCAACTTGGATTAAGCAAGATTTATAAACTATAGATGTAACGAAGGTTTCACCCAACGGAGTTTCAACAGATAAGTTAAAGTCCAATTTCTCCGGAGTCAAGTTTAAACGTTGAGCACAAGCAGGAAAGATAAAAGAATGGGTAGAACCGGTATCTAGTATGGTATAAACTTCGCAAGAATTCAAGATTAGCTTACCCGTGATCACCTCGTTCGGGTTCCTCACATTTTGGCCAATCACAACAAACGCTCTTCCAGGAACTGTTGACTTCGACTTATCCGGGATAGCTTTTGGAGTCACCATCCCCGCTGAACTTGGTTTTTCTACAGAACACTCTCGGGCTATATAACCCTCCTTTCCACAGTTATAACATACTTTGGATTGTTGTGGGCAATTTGGGCTGATATGTCCCTCTTTCTCGTATTTATAACACACGACCGGTTGTCGCTCTCCTCCCCTAGCAACAGTTGATGTTGGTGTTGCTGCTGATGTCTTCCCGTCATTTTTGAATCTCCTCTTTTTGAAATTTCTACTAGACTCACCTCTTCTATTATCATGGCCACGATTACCACCCGAGTGATTACTGCTTTTATTCGTATTCTTCCCTCTTCGCTGGTTATCATCGCTCCGGTGACTGCTGTCACCGGTATGACCCTAGTTGTGATCCCTCGGTTGAGTGTACTCATTATCTCGCTCTAATAATTGAGCCCTGTTGACAACATCTGAATACAAAGAAAATTTATGAGAGATAAGGTATTGACGAATCTTGGGTTTTAGACCTCTCAAAAACATCTGCGTCATACGTTCCTCATTCTCCGCCAAATGAGGTGTAAACCTGGATAACTCTGCAAACTTTTCCTCGTACTGAGACACCGTCATGTTGTTTTGTTCCAGTCTAATAAACTCTACCTCCTTCATATGACGAATACTTTCTGGAAAGTACTTGTCATTGAACAGTTTCTAAAATCTTTCCCAAGACATGTTAAGTGCTAAGGTGGTACGGTACGCTTCACGGATTCCCACCAGTAATATGCCTCTCCACGGAACATAAAGGTGGCGAATGGAACCTTCTGTTCCTCCGTGCATCCCAAGACATCGAATATCTTTGTAATTTGCTTGACCCACGTTTACGCTTTTTAATCGGATCGGGCTTTCCCGTAAATCGTGGTCCCAACTCCTTGAATCGCTTGGTCATGATGATGCATCGTATCGCCATTATTTCCACCCGTATTTTGTACACGAGTCTCCCTCGTCTGATTTTGTATGAACTGCAAAAAGCTCTTAAACATTCCATCATTCATCGTTTGCTCGGTAGTGTTGTTCACAGGAGAAATATTGCATTCGTGTTGCACGTTTTCCTAGTTTGTGACTAAAGGTTGTTCCACAATCTCATACACTCCATTGTTAACGTTCTCAGCAGCCATTCTTAAATACTGCCATAAAACAAGGGTTAATTAAATAAATTAACATATCACATAATATCCCTATATTATGACCAACCAACAAATAAGCTTAGATAGGACACACTAGCGAAGGATTTACTCATCTCTCCCCTCCTAGTTCTATTCCCCGATCTCCGCCAGAGACCATATCCCTAAGCTTTGATACCAACTGTGACGCCCCCAAAATAGGTATACAACACCCATTCTGAGTCACCAAATACATGGTACAGAAAGCAAACTATAACTTCAATAATGCAATTGTCGTGCAAAATACGACAACACATACTGTGAGTTTAAATACAAATATTGTCTTCTAGACAATATCAACACTCAAATAAGTCCTCATTACAATTATTCATACACTATTTTACAGAAATAGTGAGGACTGCTAAAATATCTGTCTAGAGCCATCAATCCATACCCTGACTCGATCCTGCTATATTCTCACCTCCTGAGAAGAAAAATGGAACAAAAAGGAAAAGGGTGAGCTCAACTAGTCCAGTAAAGAATATTATAACTAAGATAATATACAACAAATTATCATTAGTCTTCAACAGGGAAAAATCTGATAGAATATAATAGACAACAAGTTTTAGATCAACAACTGCAGCGGAAACAACAATCCATTAGAAGAGTCACGTAGAGAATGAATTCTACTATCTTCTAAGATTTAAAAGTTCATCATCAATATTTTATCCTCGTAACAACAATCAAGATACATCTTTAATCAAATATTCATCTTTGCACTACAGCCAAAGATATTCATTTGTATCACCAATTGGTCATGTTCATCTCAACACATGCTCATCTTTACACTACTACGGGCAAAGATATTTATCGATTAATCATTCATCTTTGCATTACAGCCCAAAGATATTCAAGAATATCATCATTTAAGACCGAGGATGATGAAAAATATTTTAAAGAAAACGAATCCAAAGAGATGTAAGGGCAAATATTAGGGATTCAGTATATCGGTTATCAAAGATTAATAATACTTCATAATAACCAATTGTGAAGCGTAATTCAAAATAACGATCAAAACATGGATACAATCAAAGATAGTAGCCAAAATAGACAACTTGACAAAAAGGAAAATTTTTATTTTTCTAGAATAAATAGTCTTATATCGTGAATAGTAACCCCGAGACACAAAAGTTCCAAATTTGATTAAAAAGTTCACCAATATTTCTAAGATAATGATATTAAAGAAAATAATATCATTTAAGAAGAAAATAACATCTCTTACCTCAAAATAACCGTAGTATTTCCGATCAATTTCGGATATAAAGTCAAGTAAACTTGCACTTGCGAATAACAACTCTCAAAGTATTAAAATACTCACAAAAATACGCCGATAATCTGTAGAGAAAGAAAACTTCTTTCTCGTGTGATTTTCAATTCTAACCTAAGCGCTTATATTTATAGAAAAATGTTAGAACGCCAAAGTAGACTAAAATAATAGAATATTATTATTTCTTATTCTTTCTTCTACGCAAGCAAGCTAGCCACCGATTCTGAAAATTTTCAGCAACCCATGTGCATTCAACACCAACCAAAAAGTGGGTCCCACCCATAATTTAATAAAAAATATTTTATTTTCCAAAACTTCAGTAATTCATAGAAAATAGCCTGTTTATCAGAAAAATATGTTTTATGTCCATTCCACACAAAATCGAATTCTCTACAACTTTGCAGAAGAAAGTTTTTCCAAATTCGAAACCTAAAATATCCGAAATCTACAAACGGATGATTTTTTAATACCTCCAATCCGATAAAATACTGATAAAACACATCAGTATTAATTCCTTCATTTATAACCACATAAAATAAATAAATTCATCATTTATATCCACATCAAATAAATATTTCCTTATTATATAAATCAATAATAAATTATTCACAAATAATATTACAGAATTACAATTATGACAACTAGGCAATTCCCAGGAAAAAGGGGGCTTTCCAATAAGAATTTCTCCTTACTGGCGCGCAATTAGGTGACCAAACCTCTCCTTAGACATAACTTTCTAGACATTGCCAATAATGTTATCTAATAATATTACTCAAATAATATAAATTATTGATCTGATAATGGAAAATATCATGCAAAGGACAATTATCAAACAACAATAATATGAAATATCAACGCAAAGAATTATTGAATCAATAAAATAAAATATTGAACAAAGAATTCACCGTAATAATTATTGAGTAGTGCTTTCTTACGTATGAATCAATAATTCAACAATACTGTGCAATACCATGTGCTACTGTGCCACCACGCGTATTACTGTATTTTAACCACCAGGTATTCCAATAGTGTTAATGGTAATAATTATGCCGTTATTTATAAAAACTCATACTTTGTCATTTTTTTCATCCGACAATTATTCTGTTATGAGCCCCACGAATGGCTGTGCCGTCGTACGAATATTCCCCGACAAAAAGAATATTCCACAACCAAAAGAATATTCCCCGACAAAAATGAATATTTTATAACCACTTGCTTATTTTGTAAAATTTGTACATTTCACCCATAACCAAAGTATTATATCAAATTAACACATTATTAATTTAAAATAATGAATAGAGAAAATTCAATTTTATTTATAATAAGTTGGGGTCTTACATATATCTTTGGCTTACGTGCAAAGATGGACTGTTGATTATTGATTTTATAGTTGTATATCTTTTTGGCTTACATGCAAAGATGGACATGTGTATGACATGATCATAACCACTGGTGATAATAATGAATATCCTTGGCCCGTAGTGCATGGATAATTCGATGATGTAATTGGCAGGATCATGACCATTAGTTAACAGTTGAATGTCTTTGGCCGTAGTGCACTGACAGACAATTGATTGGTATGATCACGACCATTGGTTTTATAGTTGAATATCTTTGGCCCGTAGTGCAAAGATATACAACTGATTGGTATGATCATTGTTATTACATTTGAATATCTTTAGCCTTAAGGGTAAGGATATTGAGTAAACGTTCTATTAAGCCTTTGTGGCAAGGAGAAACTGTTGATTTACATGATTATAAATATGAATTGTGGATTTAACTATAATCTTTGGTGGTTCAGGTGAAGACAGGTGATGAGAGTTCTTTTTATCTTGGGTATAACAAAGAATTGTTGATGAGTATTACTGGAATTAAATATTAACGATGGAATTTTAATCTAGAGGAGATAGTAGACATTATGTTCTACTTGACTCTTCTAATGGTTTGCTTATTCCGCTGCAAGTGTTGATCTAAAACTTATAATCTATTTTATTCTATTAGTTGTTATACTGTTGAAGGCTAAGGATATTTTATTCTGCATTATCTTAGTCATAATATTTCTTACTGGGCTAGTTGAGCTCACCCTTTTCTTTCACTGTTCTCTTTAGAAAATGAGAATATAGCTGAGACGAGTCGGGGAATAGAGTAATAGTCCGAGATGGTGGCTATAGTAGTCTTCACTATTTTTATAAAAATAGTGTGATAATAATTATAATGAGGACTCCATTGAGTGTGGATATTGTCTAGAAGGCAATATTCGTGTTTAAACTCTCACCTATGTGTTGTCGTATTCTACACGACTGTTGTATAATTAAGTTGTATTTGATTTCTGTACCATATTTTTGGCTACCCAAGATGAGTGATGTACACCTGTTTTGGGGGCGTCACAGTTGGTATCAAAGTTTAGGGATATGATCCCTGGCTAAGATGTGAGGCTAGAACTAGGAAGGGAGAGACAGGGAATTCCTTCGCTAGTATGACCTGCCTAAGTTTATTTGGTATTTAATTAGTCGGTCAGAGTATAGGGATAATATGTGATATGTCAATTAACCCTTATTTTGAAACTATATTCTAGAATGATATCTGAAATACAGGAGATGAGAAATGGGAAAATCCTGATAGAGAGGAAATAACCGGGAAGGTATAATCCGAAAAGAAAGCAAGGTATTCTCATCTCTTCGAATACCAGGTACGTACGTAAATTTCGAGGGCAAAATTTCATAAGGAAGGAAGATTGTAAGACCCCGAATTTTATGAAATGAAAGTATTCAATTTTCTTATAATTATTATTTTATTTCGTAAATGGTTAAATTGATAAAAGGTTAGAGTTAAGGGTGATATGTGAAAATTTTTGCAAAGTAAGCAAGTTGTTATAAAATATTCGTTTGGTCGGAGAATATTCTTTTTGTCGGAGAATATTCGTATGACGGCACAATCATTGGTGGCCCCACAACGGAAGTTTTGTCATAGTTAGAAAACGACAGAATTATCATTTTATAAAAATAACGGCGAAAGTGTTATCGTTAAAACTGTTGAACTACCCGGTAGTAAAAGTACAGTAATACGCGTGGTTGCATAGTAGCACACAGTATTGATTATTGATGCTTACGTAAGAAGTCACTCAGTTATACTCAATTATTGCCACAGTAATTGCTGCATCATATCTCTCATATTATTAATTCAATTATTGTCACTATGACGCCCCCAAAATAGGTACACATCACCCATCTTTTGTCGTCAGATACAAGGTACTGAATACAAATACAAACTAATTATACGACAGTCGTGTAAAATACGACAAAACATAAATTGAGAGTTTTAATAAGAATATTGTCATCTAGAAAATATCCACACTCAAAGGAGTCCTCAATATATTTATTGTCACACTATTTAACAGAATAATGAGGACTACTAATACTATCATCTAGACCGTCACTCCGTTCCCCGACTAGTCCCGGCTACGTTCTCATTTCTTGAAGAGAACATTTAAAGAAATGGTGAGCTCAACAAGCCCAGTAAGAAATATTGGGACTAAGATAATGTAAAATAAATTATACTTAGCCTTCAACAATGTTAAACTGATAAAATACAATAGACATCAAGTTTAATTGCAGCGGAATAAGCAATCCATTAGAAGAGTCAAGTAGAGCATGATATCTACTATCTTCTATGATTTAAAATGTTTTCATCATTTTTTATCGCTGAGACTCAGCTTAATAAATAAACCACATCATCGAGTCATCCCTGTACTTCGGGCCAAGGATATTCATTAAATCATCAATGGTCATGACTATATCGAATAATCCCTAGTCATAATCATACCAAAAACTGTCCATCAATGCACTACAGGCCACTGAGGACTTTACCACATCATTTACAACATTACAGGTCATGATTATACCGAATGATCTTTGGTCATAATCATACCAAGTCCATCTATGCACGTAATCCAAAGATGACTTTCATCACAATATAAGCATGAGGATGATGACAATGATATAAGCATTAATCAAACGAAAACAAGGATAAATATTAAAGACTTTAAATTTATCCAAATATTATCAATCACTTAATAAACTCATCATCTAATATTATTAATATTATAACAATATTTAAATCACTTCTTAAACTTATAAATAATTTATTTCAATTATTTACACTTTACCAAATAATGCATTTAATCATTCAAAAATGTCATACTCATAAAATTTCATCACCAGTGATCAAATCCCTCATCAAAAATCTGCATGTACCTTATATAGGATTCCCAAGCCATAAATTCCTATTTTCCAATTTTGTTACTTCACATAACATATTTAACTCATATGTTTGTAACTGAACCATTTTCACGAAAAATTACCAAATTAACTTATTATTTTTCTATCCTTTGTCCAAATATATATACATATATTTCATACACAACAAGTATTTTTTTATAATTTTTCAACTCCCTTAAGTATTTTTCAAAAATTAATTTCTAATTAATTCCTTAAGAAATTAGCTACCTCATGTTTAACTCCAAAAATTCCCAAATCTTGGCAAGATCTTACACATGTTAACGTGAGCTTCCAGTTTAAATTTCATGGTCATTCCAGTTTAATTCCTCCGATTATAGCGTTTTTCGTCGAAAAAACCAAAATATTGAAATAGTCATAACTTGCTCATTTTAAGTCGGAATGAGCTCATTTTTGGACAGGAGGTACTTTATACCATATATTTCCATGTCCCAGAAGACCAGAATTTTTCTCACAAATTAAGTGGCCGAAAATGCTCTTTTATATTTCTGGGCAGTAGCTTTTTGGTACTTTGCAGTTTTTGACTTCTTTGCTAAAATCAGTCCATACGAAAATCTACAACACCTTTTCCAGTGATTCCACTTGGATAAGTTAGAAAACTCATAGATCTAACACTAGAACTTGACCACACTCAAAAATTCAAAATATAATAGGAGATATGGTCAATTGAATTTCATGTTCCATTTTCACCAAAATCTGATTTTCAACCCTTTTTGATTTCTAAGAAACTTTCATGTTTTCACATAATAACCAACATAACTCATCATAACACTTACTAATACTACATATACCCATGATCTTCATCAGTCCAATGCTTTTATTATGATTTTTATCATAATCCACATAAACATATCATTTCCATAATTTAATAAGGAATGAATACAAAGGATCATTCACCATGCATATGGTAATCCACATAGACAAGTTGTTCCAACAGAATAATAAAGAATGGAATAACTGAAAAATTCACCATGCATGTGATAGATCGCACAAACAGGTTATTCTCAACATAATAATAAATAATGGAACCGAATTAAATACGTAAACGCACGCAAGATATATTAAACGAATAATAAATAATGGAATGGAATTAAATGCGAACGCATACGTTAGCATGTGATATTCCGATAGAATAATAAAGAATGGAATAATAAAAGAATTTCACCATGTATGCGGTACTTAGCATAAACAAAAGTTATTCCAACATAATAATAAAGAATGGAATAATGAAGTAAGTTCTTCATGAATACGAAAAAATAATACCCCTTACGAGTACAACAAATAATATCCCTTACCTTATAAAGAAGAGTACTCAACGGGTAGGGCGGGATATACTTGAAGAAAACTTACACTACGCCTCAAAGCTTTCTTAAACTCTAAAAAATACGCCAAGATTATGTAAGAGAATTCTCCAATTTACGGTGTGATTTCAATTCTAACTAAGCATCCTATTTATAGGAAAATAGAAAGGATATTATGCAATAAAATATAATATAAAATATATATATATATATATTTTATCTAAAATCTAATAAAGCAATTAACTTTATAAAAGTATTCTATTTTATATAAAAAGATTTTACTATGCAAAACACTACACGGTCTACTATGCAAATACTATGCATAATAAAATATATTATATTCTAATTATTGTGTAATAAAACAAATAACTTTATAAAAGTTTTCTGCTTTATATAAAAAGATTATACTATACAAAACACTATGCATAATAAAATATATTATATTCTAATTATTGTCTAATAAAACAAATAACTTTATAAAAGTATTCTATTTTATATAAAAAGATTTTACTATGCAAAAATACTATGCATAATAAAATATATTATATTCTAATTATTGTCTAATAAAACAAATAACTTTATAAAAGTATTCATTTTTATATAAAAAGCTTTACTGCTTTTATTACATTAATAATACTAATAAAATAAATTTATATATATATATATATATATATATATATATAAACTTCCGTGACTTCATAAAAAGACACCTTAATATATTTAAAAACATTTATTATCATTATTATAATTCACAATATTAATCGACCAATTCGCTTCAGAAAGAGGGGGCTTTCCAATAAGGATTTCTCCCTATTGGCGCGCAATTAGGTGACCAAACCTCTCCTTGGCAGAACTTTTAGACATCGTTAATATTGCAAATAATAATATTAATAACTTTGTTATCTTAATTATTGATTTAATAATATATAAAATATCGACAATAATTGAATCAAATAATGTGAGATATTATGCAACAATTACTGTAGCAATAATTGAACAAAATTGAGTGACTTCTCACGTAAGCATCAATAATCAATATCGTGTGCTACTATACAACCACGCGTATTACTGTACTTTTAACACTGGGTGTTTCAACTATTAATGGTAAAACTTCCGCCATTATTTTTATAAAAATATTTTTGTTGTTTTCTCAATCCGACAATAATTCTGTTGTGGGGTCCACCAATGATTGTGTCGTCGTACGAATATTCTCCGACCAAACGAATATTAAATAACAACTTGCATACTTTGCAAAATTTATAAATACTACCCACAACTATAACATTATCTCAAATCCACACCATAATATTCAAAAAAATATTTCGAGAAAATTAAATCTTTATTCGTAAAATTTGGGGTTTTACAATCTCCCCCCCTTATGAAATTTCGCCCTCGAAATTTACGTACGTACCTGGTATGCCGAAGAGGTGAGGATACCTTGACTTCATTTTAGATTCTAACTCTTGAGGTATAACCTTTGAGTGTTGAATACAATCCTTCTTATCCAAGATTTTAACATGTATCTCCTTATATGTTAAATCTTCTGTTATCTCGTCTAGTTCTAATTTAATAACGTGGTTCGGGTCGTCCATATATTTATGTAACATTGATACGTTAAAAACTTTATGAACACGCGACATACTTGGCGGTAAAACGAGTCTATAAGCCACATTTCCTACTCGATCAAAGATTTCAAATGGGCCAATAAAATCGAGGGTTGAAATTTCCTCTCTTCAGCAACTCTTGCTTTTAAAATACCGCCCTCTTGAACCTTCTTCTTTGTATTCATCAGCTCCGGGTCTGTAGCTTTAGCGTCTTTAAAATTATTGACTAAAGTCGATTCTAATCGTATATTTGTTATCTTCACGTGGGTCCCTAGAGTCTTTAACTCTATCTTCATCATTTGTAAGTTATACGAAATGGGTTTTTGTACTGGGGTCAATACAAAATTCAATTTCAGGCTCTAGGGGTAGGCTAAGAAGTCTTCAAGAATACGTCAGGAAATTTATTAACAATAGAAATATCATTCAAAACTGTGACTCTCATCCAAGACTTGGATAACACGTCAGATTGATACCTATCAACTTGCCATCGTCATTCACAACGTTCCCTACGGAAAGTCTGGCTTCGGTGCATTCCACACAAGGAAGTCAACAATGAAAGGATCGGGGCTCTGTACTTATAGCTTGATATAACAGTGATTAACTTTAGTGGTTTGGTTGCTTGAATTCGCATAACAGGTTGGTTAGCAATATGAAAGCTAATAACCTTACGAAAAGCTTGATGAGTAGTTAACCAATCGATTCCTAAAATCACATCAAAGGCAAGTATTTTCAAAGAGATAAGATCGACAGGTAATGTGAAAGTGTCGATTTGAATTAAACAAGATTTATAAACAGTGGATGTAACGAAGGTTTCTTCCAACGGAGTTTCAACAGATAAATCAAAGTCTAATTTCTCCGGAGTCAAATTTAAACGTTGAGTGCAAGTAGGAGAAATAAGGGAATGGGTAGAACCGGTATTAAATAAAATATAAACTTCGCTAGAGTTTATGATTAGCTTACCCGTGATAACTTTGTTCAGTTTCCTCGTCACAAAAAAATGCTCTCTCTTAAACTACCGATTTTGACTTGTCTGGGACATCCCAATTGGACTTAACTTTGTTGTAGAACACATTCCACCCTTAATTGTTTCGTCACATTCCTGATCCATGATTCGAATCATTACTCTCCGATCCATATCGAATTGGGGTTGACCGCTCTGCACAGGGTAATTCCGAATTCAATGTTGGATTCTCCCAATTGTTGTCCAAAAAGCAAAATCCATTTCATCTATGTTGGCCTTATTAGATCGGTCGTCTTTTTCTACAATATCTACGCGTTGTGCGACTTTTACCCATACATCATGTGACGCCCCCAAAATTAGGTATACGTCACCCATCTTGGGTCGCCACTTACATGGTACATAAATTCAAATACAACTTACTAACCTAACTGTCGTGTACAATACGACATAAACTGTGAGTTTGAATACAAATATTGTCTACTAGATATTATACAAACTCAAAAGGAGTCCTCATTACAACTATTATCACACTATTTCACAGAATAGTGAGGACTACTAATGCTATCCTCCGGACCATTACTCCGCTCCCCGACTTCGTCCCAAATATGTTCTCATTTCAAGAGAATAAAGGTGAAAGAAAGGTGAGCTCAACTAGCCCAAGAAGAAATATTATGACTAAGATAATGCGAATAAATTATCATTAGCCTTCAATGATGTTAAACCGATAAAATACAATAGACAACCGTTTAATCTGCAGCTGAATATGCAATCCATTAAAAGAGTCAAGTAGAGAATAAAGTCTACTATCTTTTAGGTTTTAAAAGGTTTTCATTAATTTTATCACTAAGACTCAGCTTTAATGAATAAACCACAACATCTAATCATCCCTCGTACCACTGGTCCAAGGATTTTCATCAAATTATCAATGGTCATGACTATACCGAAATCACCCCGGTCATAATCATACCAAAAACTATCCATCAACGCATAACGAAAGCCATCGAGGACTTTTGTCACATCATTTATATCAAGCCATGATTATTATACCGAATGATCCTCGGTCATAATCATACTAAGTTCATCTATGCACGTAAGCCAAAGATAACATAATATAACATGAGGATGATGACAATGACATAATAATTCAATAAAACAAGTTCAAGAATTATTTTATCCGAGAATTATTAACGTCCAAATTGTCAACAAGATCTTCGCTTTTGTAGAGTAAAATTCACGAATGATCGTAAGAATATTTCCATAAAAGATATCTTTGGATGAAACACAAATATCAAAGATATTCTACTAATTTCATGGAGTATAGAAGTCAAAGTTTTAACTTAACCGGGTATAATAAAGAATGGAATAACAAAAGAAATCACCATGCATGCGGTATTGCCCATGGACAAAAGTTATTCCAATAGAATAATAATAACGGAACCAAATCGTGAAATTCACACCGATGTGGGATGATCCAACAGAATAATAAATGTTTGAATAATAAACGATGGAACCAGTGTCCGGTGTAAAACACACGCATGTGATATTCCAAATGTAATAATAAATGCGAATAATAAACAATGGAACTGTGTCCTGTAAAACACACGCATGAGATATTCCAATGTAATAATAAAGAATGGAATAATGTAAGAAGATCACCAAGTATAGGGGATTCCGCGATATACAAAGTTATTCCAATGTAATAAATAAGAATGGAATAATATAAGGATTTCACCAAGTATAGGGTATGCCACAGGCGTATACAAGGTTATGTATAGGGTATGCCACTTTTACAAAAGTTATTCCAACGAAATAATAATGAATGGAATAACGTGTTCTCTTCATGAATAAGAAAGAATAACACCCTTACGGCACAACAAATAATATTCCTACCGTAAAAGACACCGGATATCAAAGTAGTGAAGTACCGAATACTCTTCTTCTTTCTCTCTATAGACTTTCTCTCTATAGCTTCTCTCTATAATTTCTCTCTCTAGAGTTTCAAAGAATTCGTAAGAAAATAATGAAGGAATGAGCTTCATTTATAGGAAAATAGAATGCATAGTAATTAATCCATGAACTATTCTAGATTGATTTACTTTAATCGACGGTCCATATTTAAAGCAAAATCTTTTAAATAAAATATCATATATTCTATTTATATAAAAACATTTTACTATGCAAACACTATGCAACACTATGCAAAACACTATGCAAAACACTATGCAACACTATGCATAATAAAATATAATATATTCTATTTATAGAATAACTTTAATAAAGTATTCTATTTTATATAGAAGATGTTTCGCTTTATTACGTTAATAATACTGAATAAAACAAAACGTCATTATCGCTATAATAATTCATATTATTAATCGGTGATAATGGAATCAAACCGAGTGACTTCTCACATAAGCATCAATAATCAATACCGTGTGCTACTATGCAACCACACGTGATTCTCGTGTACTTGTACTACCGAGTAGTTCAACAAGATCAACCAGTAAAACTTCCGTCGTTATTTCAATAAAATATTTTTGTCGTTTTCTCAATCCGACAATAATTACATTGCTAGGGGTCCACCAATGATTGAGTAGTTATGCGAATATTCCCTGCTAAACCGAATATTCCCTGAACCAATCGAATATAATATAACCACTTGCATACTTTGCAAAATTTATAAATACTACCCACAACTATAATATTATCTCAAATTCACACCATAATATTAAAAATTATTTCACAAAATTTAAATCTTTATTGATAAAATCTGGGGTCTCACAATCTCCCCTCCTTATGGAATTTTGCCCTCGAAATTAGGGTACGTACCTGGTATGATAAAGAGATGAGGATACCTTGAATACCTTTATCGTTTAAAAATATTAAATTCATCTTGAAATCGCCCAAAGCTATTCATTAACAATTCATCTTTGCTCTACAAAATTAAAGATATACAACTCAGAAACCAATAATCTTTGAGACGCAATTAATAGTATCACAACCACGAATTATCCATGCACCACTGGTCAAGGATATTCGTGTTTTCAATTACGGTCATGATTATACCGAATAATCCTTGGTCATAATCATACCAAGTCTATCAATGCACTACGGCCAAAGATGACTTTTACCACATCCATGAATTAATATTTCATTCTTTGAGACTCAAATTTCAATAATTAATTCATATCATCGAATCATCCCTGCACTACAGGCCAAGGATATTCATTAGTATCACGACCACGAATTATCCATGCACTACAACCAAAGATAATCGTGTATTCATTAGTATCACGACCACAAATTATCCATGCACTACGGCGAAAGATAATCGTGTATTCATTAGTATCACGACCACAAATTATCCATGCACTACGGCCAAAGACAATTGTGTATTCATTAGTATCACGATCACAAATTATCCATGCACTACGGACAAAGATAATTGTGTATTCATTAGTATCACGACCACAAATTATCCATACACTACGGCCAAAGATAACTGTGTATTCATTAGTATCACGACCACAAATTATCCATGCACTACGGCCAAAGATAATTGTGTATTTATTAGTATCACGACCATAAATTATCCATGCACTACTACCAAAGATAATTGTGTATTCATTAGTATCACGACCACAAATTATCCATGCACTACTACCGAAGATAACTGTGGTATTCATTAGTATCACGACCACAAATTATCCATGCACTACTACCAAAGATAATTGTGTATTCATTAGTATCACGACCACAAAATTATCCATGCACTACTACCAAAGATAATTGTGTATTCATTAAGATCACAACCACAAATTATCCATGCACTACTACCAAAGATAATCGTGTATTCATTAGTATCCACGACCACAAATTATCCATGCACTACTACTAAAGATAATCGTAGTATTCAATTACGGTTATGATTATACCGAACAATCCCTCGTCATAATCATACCAAGTCCATCTATGCACCACACAGCCACGTATGACTTTCAACATAATATAAACACACGAGGATAATGATATAAAGAATCAATCAAATGAGATAAAGGATAAATATTAAACATTTATAATATAATTTATCCAGAGATTCAAGAATATCCCCATGTTATCAATCACTTAATAATCTCATAATCTAATATCATTAATATTATAACAATATTTTAATCACTTCTTAAATTTATAAACAATTTATCTCAATTGTTTACGCTTTACCATATAATACATTTAATCATTCAAAAATGCCATACTCATAAGATATCATCACCAATTATCAAATCTCTCAAAACAAAATATGCATATACTCTATATATAGGATTCTCTAGCCATAAAATCCTATTTTCAACTTTGTTACTTCACATACATATTTAACTCATATGTTCAGAACCAAACTATTTTCATGAAAATACCAAATCAGTCCCAAAAATATTTCTTTTCTGGGATTTAGCATAATATAGTCCCATAATGAAAATATATTTTTCTCGAATTTTTAAAATTCATTTACTATTTTCAAAAATCAATTTCTAATTAATTCCTTAAGAAATTAGCTACCTCAAGTTTAACTCCAAAATTCCCAAATATTGGCAGGACCTTACACATGTTAACGTGAGCTTCCAGTTTAAATTTCATGGTCATCTGAGTTATAGAACTCCAAGTTATAGCGTTTTTGTCGAAAAATCCTAAATATTGAAATAGTCATAACTTGCTCATTTTAAGTCGAGAATGAGCTCATTTTTGGACAGGAGGTACTTTATACCATATACTTTCATGTTCCAAAAGGCCAGAATTTTTCTCATAATTTAAGTGGCCGAAACAGCCTCTCTAAAATCATGGCGGAAAGCTTTTTCTTGTTTTTGCAGCTTTGCACTCCTTTGCTAAAATCAGTCCACACAAAATCTACAACACCTTTTCCAAGTAAGTCCACTTGTATTAGTTAGGTAACTCATAGATCTAACTCTAGGACTTGACCACACTCAAAAATTCAAAATATAATAGGAGATATGGTCAATTGAATTTCATGTTACGTTTTTACCAAAATCTGATTTTTCAACCCTTTGTGATTTCTAAGAAACTTTCATGTTTTCACATAATAACCACATAACTCATCATAACACTTACTAATACCACGAATACCCATGATTTTCATTAGTCCAATGCTTTTATTATGACTTTCATCATAAACCACGAAAGCTGCTCATTTTAGTTGAAGAAATATTTGAGGGTTTAAGAAATGGGTTTTGTCTTTGAGGTCAATACAAAATTCGATTTCACGCTCTAAGTAGGCTAAGAAGTCTTCAAGAATACGCCAGAAATTTATTAATAATAGAAATATCATTCAATCTGTGGACTCTCATCCAAGACTTGGATAGTACGTCACATTGATACCAACTGTGACTTCTATCCCTTAACCTGGATAGCACCTCACAATGATACCTATCAACTTGCCATCTTCAGTCACGACGTCGCCTACAAAAAGTCTGGCTTCGGTGCATTCCACACAAGGAAGTCAATAACTAAAGGATCGGGCTCTTTACTTATGGCTTGATATAACAGTGATTAACTTTAGGATTTGGTTACTTTGAATTCCTATAACAGGTTGGTTAGGAATATGAAAGCTAACAACCTTACAAAAAGAATAATGAGTAGTTAATCAATCGTTTTCAAAAATTACCTCAAAGGCAAGTATTTTCAAAGAGATAAGATCGACAGGTAACGTGAAAGTGTTTATTTGAAACAACAAGATTAATAAACAGTGGAGGTAACGAAGGTTTCTCCCAACGAAGTTTCAATAGATAAATCAAAGTCTAATTTCTCCGGAGTCAAATTTAAACATTGAACGCAAGCAAGAGAGATAAAAGAATGGGTAGAATCGGTATCTAATAAGGTATAGACTTCGCAAGAATTTATAATTAACTAACCCGTGCTAACTTCGTTCGGGTTACCCACTTTTCGAGAAGTCACGAAAACGCTTCTTCCTAAACCACCAGACTTTTTTTTTGTCCGTATCCGCCTTTGGTGCCACTATCCCAGCTGGACTTGACTTCACTATACGACAAAATCGAGCTAAATGACCTTCTCTTCTTGAAATTTCCACTTCTATTATCTTTACCATGATTACCACCGAAGTGGTTACCATTCTTAGCAAGATAATTTCCCCGATGGTTATCATTGTTACGATAGCCGTTGCCACCGATGATTATTATTATCGTGTTGTTGGTCGTTACCATATCCGCCCGTTGATTCCTCCACGCTTGTTGTCACCGCTCGATGACTACTCTCACCGGTATTATAATTTTACCTACCGCTTCTTTTAGTTAAGCGTTGACTCGTTATCGCTACTCCACTAATCGAGCCCTATTTACAACATCTGAATAAAAACACAGTTTATGAGAAATAAGATGTTGACGTATCTCTGGCTTCAAACCTCTTAAAAACATTCGCGTCATTCTCTCTTCATTATCCACCAAGTGGGATGCAAATCGTGATAACTCCGTAAATTTTGCCTCGTATTGCGACACGGTCATATTGTTTTGTTCCAACTTGATAAACTCCACCTCCTTCATGTGGCGAATACTTTCAGGAAAGTATTTGTCATTGAACAGCTCCTGGAACTTCTCCCAAGATATCTTCAGTACAGCAGGTTGAGTACGTTTTACCGATTCCCACCAGTAATCTGCCTCTCCGCGCAACATAAAGGCGGCAAAAGGAACCTTTTGCTCCTCAGAGCATCCCAAGACATCAAATATCTTGGTAATCTGCTTTATCCATGCTTCCGCCAGAAGTGGTTTTGGCTCTCCCTTAAACTCCGGTGGTCCCAGCTCCTTGAATTGTTTAGCGGTGACCGCCGAGAGTTTTCCGTGTTTCCACCTACGTTTTGGGCAGTGAGTCGCTACCGATTTCGCTTTGATGTTGCATGAATTCTAAAAACTCTTAAACATACCGTCGTCATCAATCGATCGATTGATCGGTGTTGTTGTTTACGGAGGATTATCGCCATCCTGTTGCACATTGTCCCGATTATTGATCCGTGGAGAATCAATGGTCTCTCGTGCTCCATTGCTATTCTCAACATTCTCGGATGCCATTTTCAAACACCGCCACAAAATAAGGGTTAATTGACATGCAACATATTATCACTATACTCGATGAGCCAATCAAATACCAAATAAACTTAGGTAGGTCATACTAGCGAAGGAATTCCCGCCTCTCTCCTCCTAGTTCTTATCTCGCATCTTAGCTGGGATCATATCCTAAGCTCGATACCAACCGCGACTCGACACCAACTTATGTCAAGACCTCACATTGGTACTCTATCGACTTTACCACCGAAAGACGGCTTCCTTCCCTACGGAGAGTCCGGCTTCGGTGCATTCCCCATTAATGTGAAGTCACCAAATGAGAGGCTCGGGCTCTTCACACTTATGGCTCGATACCAACCGTAGCCCCCAAAATTAGGTATACGTCACCCATCTTGGGTCGCCACTTACATGGTACATAAATTCAAATACAACTTACTAACCTAACTGTCGTACACAATACGACATAAACCGTGAGTTTGAATACAAATATTGTCTACTAGATATTATACAAACTCAAAAGGAGTCCTCATTACAACTATTATCACACTATTTCACGAATAGTGAGGACTACTAATGCTATCCTCCGGACCATTACTCCGCTCCCGACTCGTCCCAAATTATGTTCTCATTTTCACAAGAGAACGGTGAAAGAAAGGGTGAGCTCAACTAGCCCAAAGAAAATATTATGACTAAGATAATGCGTAATAAATTATCATTAGCCTTCAACAAATTAAAACCGATAAAATACAATAGACAACCAGTTTAATCTGCAGTGAATATACAATCCATTACAAGAGTCAAGTAGAGAATAAAGTCTACTATCTTTTAGGTTTTAAAAGGTTTTCATTAATTTTATCACTAAGACTCGGTTTAATGAATAAACCACAACATCTAATCATCCACGTACCCACTATCAAGGATTTTCATCAAATTATCAATGGTCATGACTATACCGAATCACCCTCGGTCATAATCATACCAAAAACTATCCATCAACGCATTACGTGCCCACCGAGGACTTTTGTCACATCATTTATATCAAGCCATGATTATACCGAATGATCCCTCGTCATAATCATACTAAGTTCATCTATGCACGTAAGCCAAAGATAACATAATATAACATGAGGATGATGATAATGACATAATAATTCAATAAAACAAGTTCAAGAATTATTTTATCCGTGAATTATTAACGTCCAAATTGTCAACAAGATACTGCTTTGTAGAGTAAAATTCACGAATGATCGGGAAGAATATTTCCATAAAAGATATTTGGATGAAACGCAAATATCAAAGATATTCTACTAATTTCATGGAGTATAAGTCAAAGTTTTAACCAACCGGGTATAATAAAGAATGAAATAACAAAAGAAATCACCATGCATGCGATTGCTTCAGCATGATGCGTTATTCCAATAGAATAATAATAACGGAACCAAGTCGTGTGAAATTCACACCGACAGATGATCCAACGTAATAATAAATGTTTGAATAATAAACGATGGAACCAGTGTCCTGTAAAACACACAGACGTGATATTCCAAATGTAATAATAAATGCGGAATAATAAACAATGGAACCAGTCCTGTAAAAAACACACGCATGTGATATTCCAATGAATAATAAAGAATGGAATAATGTAAGAAGATCACCAAGTATAGGGGATTCAGCATGATCAAAGTTATTCAAATGAATAAATAAGAATGGAATAATATAAGGATTTCACCAAGTATAGGGTATGCCACGATACAAGTTATGTATAGGGTATGCCACTTTTACGAGTTATTCCAACAAAATAATAATGAATGGAATAATGTAAGTTCTCTTCATGAATAAGAAAGAATAACACTTTACACGTACAACAACAAATAATATTCCCTACCGTAAAAGACACTTTGGATATCAAAGTAGTGAAGTACCGAATACTCTTCTTCTTCTTTCTCTCTATAGATTTTCTCTCTATAGCTTCTCTCTATAATTTCTCTCTAGAGAGTTTCAAAGAATTCAAGAAAATAATGAAGGAATGAGCTTCTATTTATAGGAAAATAGAATGCATAGTAATTAATCCATGAACTATTTAGATTGATTTACTTTAATCTGACGGTCCATATTTAAAGCAAAATCTTTTAAATAAAATATCATATATTCTATTAATATAAAAACATTTTACTATGCAAACACTATGCAACACTATGCAAAACACTATGCAAAACACTATGTGTGTGGCGCCCCCCAAAATTAGGTATACATCACCCATCTTGGGTCGCCACTTACATGGTATGTAATTTAAATACAACTTATTAACATAACTCGTCGTGGTACAATACGACATAAATCGTGAGTATAAATACAAATATCGCCTACTAGATATTATACAAACTCAAACAAAAGTCCTCATTACAATTATTATCACACTATTTCACGTAATAGTGAGGACTACTAATGCTATCTTCGTGACCATCACTCGCTTCCCGACTCGTCCCAAATATATTCTCATTTCACAAGAGAAACAAAGAAAAGAAAGGGTGAGCTCAACTAGCCCAAAGAAGAAATATTATGACTAAGATAATGCGTAATAAATTATCAATAGTCTTCAACAATGTTAAACCGATAAAATACAATAGACAACCAGTTTAATCATAGCGGAATATCTGATCCATTAAAAGAGTCAAGTAGAAAATAAAGTCTACTATCTTTTAGGTTTTAAAAGGTTTTTCATCATCATTATAGGCCGAGACTCGACTTTAATAAATATTCCACATCATCGAATCACCCCGCACTACTACCAAGGATATTCTTTAGTATCACGACCACAATTATTCATGCACTACGGGCAAGAATATTTGTGTATTCATTAATGGTCATGATCATGCCAACAATCGTCCATCAATGCGCTTACTACCAATTTGAGAGATTTTTACCACATCATTTGTAACATTACGGTCCATGATTACAATCGAATAGTCTCTGTCATAATCATACCAAGTCCATCTACGCACTACGTGCCACGTATGACTTTAAAAAAATATAAACATGAGGATGATGACAATGATATAAGAATTCAATAAAACAAGTTCAAAAATTATTTTATCCGGGAATTATTAACGCCCAAATTATCAACATGATCTTTGTTTTGTAGAGTAAAATTCAAGAATGATCGTAAGAATATGAAAAGATCTTTGGATGAAACGCAAATATCAAGGATATTCCACTAATTTCATGGAGTATAGAAGTCAAAGTTTTAATCAACTGGGTATAATAAAGAATGGAATAACAAAAGAAATCACCATGCATGCGATAGACCGCATGCATGGGTTATTCCAACGAAATAATAAATAACGGAACCAAAGTCGGTGAAATTCACACCGGCGTGATGTTCCAATGAATGATAAAGATGGAACCGCATCCTGTAAAACACACGATAGGATATTCCAACGTAATGATAAAGATTTTAACCAGTCCTGTAAAACACATGCATGAGATGTTCCAACAAGAATAATAAAGACGGAACCAGTCCTGTAAAAACACACGACATGTGATGTTCCAATGTAATAATAATAAAGATTTAAACCAGTCCTGTAAAACACACGATGTGATGTTCCAATGAATAATAGAAGAATGTCACCAAGTATAGGGTAAACCACTTATAAAAGTTATTCCAATGTAATAATAAGCAATGGAATAACAATGCTTCTCTTCATGAATAAGAAAGAATAACACCCCTTACATTTGGTAGGAGATTGAATACTGCGCGGTAGTGTAGTAACAAAATACTCTTCTTCTTTCTCTTATTCTCTATACTTTCTCTCTCTATAGCTTGAATGAATTAAGTGAAAATAATTAAGCCCTAGGCCTCTATTTATAAAAGATTTCTAGCTTAGCACCTTAGTGTGAAAAGGCAAGTGGCTTGACGACCGGTTTGGCCTTTGTAATATGAAAACGACAAGTGTTTCGCCGCTCAGTAATGTGAAACGACAAGTGGTTCGACGTCTGGTAAAGGTAATTACTATTAACAAAGGTAAATACTATTGTGAAGGTAAATACTATTCACAAGGATAATTACTATTGATGAAGGTAATTACTATTGACGAAGGTAAATACTATTCACAAGGGTAATTACTATTGTGAAGAGACTCTTAGATGATGACATATGAGCCCCCCATAAAATAATCAAACTTACCACAAATCATTTTTTTTCATCAACACATATTTAATCTTTCAACAATTATTAATTTAATACTATAACATATTATACAGATGATACTGTGACAATAATTGAATCAATAATATAAGAGATATGATGCAGCAATTACTGTAGCAATAATTGAGCATAGCTGAGTGACTTCTCACGTAAGCATCAATAATCAATACCGTGTGCTACTATGCAACTACGTGTATTACTGTACTTTTACCACCGGGTAGTTCAACAGTTTTAACGGTAACACCTCCGCCGTTATTTTTATAAAATATTTTTGTTGTTTTCTTAATCCGACAATAATTCTGTTGTGGGGTCTACCAATGATTGAGCCATTGTATGAATATTCCCTAACAAAAAGAAAATTTCCCGACCAAACGAATATTTTATAACAACTTGCATACTTTGCAAAATTTATAAATATTACCTGACAACTATAACATTATATCAAATTTATTCCATAATATTCAAAAATAATATTTATAGAAAAATTCATCTTTATTTATAAAAGTTTGGGGTCTTACACTATAAACACTATGCATAATAAAATATAATATATTCTATTTATTGAATAACTTTAATAAAGTATTCATTTTTATATAAAGATGTTTCGCTTTTATTACGTTAATAATACTGAATAAAACAAAACGTCATTATCGCTATAATAATTCATATTATTAATCGACAATAATGGAATCAAACCGAGTGACTTCTCACATAAGCATCAATAATCAATACCGGTGTGCTACTATGCAACCACACGATATCTTTACTTTTTACTACCGAGTAGTTCAACAATGATCAATGGTAAAACTTCCGTCGTTATTTCAATAAAATATTTTTGTCGCTTTTCTCGATCCGACAATAATTACATTGTCAGGGTCCACCAATGATTGAGTAGTTATGCGAATATTCCCTACTAAACCGAATATTCCCGACCAATCGAATATAATATAACCACTTGCATACTTTGCAAAATTTATAAATACTACCCACAACTATAATATTATCTCAAATTTACACCATAATATTAAAAATTATTTCGATAAAATTTAAATCTTTATTGATAAAATCTGGGCTCTCACACATCATCTATTCTCATTCGTTCAGTTGCTTCTTCTTTCATCAGAACTTTGATCATAGCATTCTCAGATTCCAGCTCTAATATCGTATACTCTGCCGAAGAGTGCTTCTGTTCAAGCATCACACATCGGGTAATACAATTTTGAATTGTTACATCACTTTACTCCACGACCGCCTGCCGTTCTTCAGCCTGCTCTTCTAACTCATGAATACGATTTTGTAATTCTAAATTTTGATCATAAAATTCTTCTAACCAATTCTCATCAGGTTCCTCTTCTTCCTCTTCTTCCTCACTCTCACTTTACCTACCTCTGCCTCGCTAGCTCTAAGGTGCAACTATTAGTTCTTCACTCACCACGTAGATATCTCTAATTTCTTCTTCGTCAGACATCACATTAACCTGGTTAGTGATTAAAGGTGTCTCAACGGTCTCATGTGCTTTATTGCTTATCTCAATATTTTCGGATGCCATTTTCAAATACTTCCACAAAACAAGGGTTAATTAACATATCACATATTATCCCTATACTCTGACCGACTAATTAAATACCAAATAAACCTTGGTAGGTCATACTAGCGAAGGAATTCCTCGTCTCTCCCCTCCTAGTTATTGTCTCACATCTCAGCCAGGGATCATATCCCTAAGCTTTGATACCAACTGTGATGCCCCCAAAATAGGTACACATCACCCATCTTGGGTCGTCAGATACAAGGTACTGAATACAAATACAAACTAATTATACAACTGTCGTGTAAAATACAACAAAACATAAATTGAGAGTTTTAATAAGAATATTGTCATCTAGACAATATCCACACTCAAAGGAGTCCTCAATACATTTATTGTCACACTATTTAACAGAATAATGAGGACTACTAATACTATCATCTGGACCGTCACTCCATACCCCGACTAGTCCCGGCTACGTTCTCATTTTCTGAAGAGAACAATAAAAGAAAGGGTGAGCTCAACTAGCCCAGTAAGAAATATTATGACTACGATAATGCAGAATAAATTATACTTAGCCTTCAACAATTTAAACGATATAAAATACAATGACATCAAGTTTAATCTGCGGTGAATAAGCAATCCATTAGAAGAGTCAAGTAGAGCATGATATCTACTATCTTCTATGATTTAAAATGTTTTCATTATTTTTTATCGCTGAGACTCAGCTTAATAAATAAACCACATCATCGAGTCATCCCTGCACTACGGCCCAAGGATATTCATTAAATCATCAATGGTCATGAACCGAATAATCCCTGGTCATAATAATACCAAAAACTGTCCTTCAATGCACTACAGGCCACTGAGGACTTTTACCACATCATTTACAATATTACAGGTCATGATTATACCGAATGATCCCTGTTCATAATCATACCAAGTCCATCTATACACGTAAGCCAAAGATGACTTTTATCACAATATAAGCATGAGGATGATGACAATGATATAAGCATTAATCAAACGAAAACAAGGATAAATATTAAAAACTTTAAATTTATCCAAATATTATCAATCACTTAATAAACTCATCATCTAATATTATTAATATTATAACAATATTTTAATCACTTCTTAAACTTATAAACAATTTATTTCAATTGTTTACACTTTACCAAATAATGCATTTAATCATTCAAAAATGCCATACTCATAAAATTTCATCACCAATGATCAAATCTCTCATCAAAAATCTGCATGTACCCTATATAGGATTCCCAAGCCATAAAATCCTATTTTCCAATTTCGTTACTTCACATAACATATTTAACTCATATGTTTGTAACTAAACCATTTTCACGAAAAATTACCAAATCAACTTATTATTTTTTTATCCTTTGTCCAAATATATATACATATATTTCATACACAACAAGTATTTTTTTATAATTTTTCAACTCCCTTAAGTATTTTTCAAAAATCAATTTCTAATTAATTCCTTAAGAAATTAGCTACCTCAAGTTTAACTCCAAAAATTCCCAAATCTTGGTAGGATCTTACACATGTTAACATGAGCTTCCAGTTTAAATTTCATGGTCAATGCGAGTTATAGAACTCCTAAGTTATAGCATTTTTTAATTTTAAAAAACCTAAATATTGAAATAGTCATAACTTGCTCATTTTAAGTCGGAATGAGCTCATTTTTGGACAGGAGGTACTTTATACCATATATTTCCATGTCCCAAAAGACCAGAATTTTTCTCACAAATTAAGTGGCCAAAAATTCCCTTTTAATTTTCTAGGCAGTAGTTTTTTGGTACTTTGCTGTTTTTGACTCCTTTGCTAAAATCACTCCATACGAAAATCTACAACACCTTTTCCAGTGATTCCACTTGGATAAGTTAGAAAACTCATAGATCTATCTCTAGAACTTGACCACACTCAAAAATTTGAAATATAATAGGAGATATGGTCAATTGAATTTCATGTTCCATTTTCACCAAAATCTGATTTCAACCCTTTGTGATTTCTAAGAAACTTTCATGTTTTCACATAATAACCAACATAACTCATCATAACACTTACTAATACTACATATACCCATGATTTTCATCAGTCCAATACTTTTATTATGACTTTCATCATAATCCACGTAAACAAATTATTTCCACAATTTAATAAGGAATGAATACATAGGATCATTCACCATGTATGTGTTAATCCACATAGACAGGTTCTTCCAACAGAATAATAAAGAATGGAATAACTAAAAAATTCGCCATGCATGCGATAGATCGCACAGACAGGTTATTCTCAACATAATAATAAATAATGGAACCAGGTCATGCGTAAACGCACAGACAAGATATTCTAACAGAATAATAAATAATGGAACCAGGTCATGCGTAAACGCACAGGCGGGATATTCTGACAAAATAATAAAGAATGGAATAATAGAAGAATTTCACCATGTATGCGATACTTCGCATAGACAGGTTATTCCAACATAATAATAAAGAATGGAATAACAGAAGTTCTCTTTATGAATACGAAAAAAAATAATACCCCTTACGAGTACAACAAATAATATCCCTTACCTTATAAAGAAGAGTACTCCGACGGGTAGGGCGGTGATATACTTGAAGAAAACTTTCACTACGTGTGACGCCCCCAAAATAGGTATACAACACCCTTCTGAGTCGCTAAATACATGGTACAGAAACAACTACAACTTTATTAATACAATTATCGTGCAAAATATGACAACACATAAACTGTGAGTTTAAAAACAAATATTATCTTCTAGACAATATCAACACTCAAATAAGTCCTCATTACAATTATGATACACTATTTTACAAAATAGTGAGGACTACTAAAATGACTTTCTAGAACCTTCATTCCATACCCCGACTAATACTCGCTACATTCTCGCCTCCTGAGAAGAAAAATGGAACAAAAAGGAAAAGGGTGATCTCAACTAGCCCAGTAAGGAATATTATGACTAAGATAATATAGAACAAATTATCGTTAGTCTTCAACATGGAAAAATTTGATAGAATATAATAGACAACAAGTTTCAGATCAATATTCGCAGCGAAAATAATAATTCATAGAAGAGTTACGTAGAGAATGAAATCTACTATTATCCATGAATTTAAAAGTCCATCATCAATATTTTATCCCTGTAACATCAATTAATATACATCTTGAATCAAATATTATTCTTTGCACTACAGGCCAAAGATATTCATCAGTTGGTCATGTTCATCTCAACACCTGTTCATCTTTGCACTACGGGCCAAAAATACTCATCAAAAATTCATTCATCTTTGCACTACAGGCCAAAGATATTCAGTAATATCATCATTTAGGACTGAGGATGATGAAAATTATTTTAAAAAAAACGAATCCAAAGGAAACAAAAAAGAACAAATAATAAGGATTCAGTACTTTAAATAAATTCCCAAGTTCAAAAATACTTCATAAATAACCATAGTGAAGTAAATATCAAGAATGATCAAAACATGAATACAATCAAAGCTAGTATCCATAATAGATATTTTGGACAAAAAATAAAAATTTAATTTTTCCGTGAATAAGTGTCGATTCGTGAAGTGTCGAGTATCGTGAATAGTAACCCCGATACTAAAAGACAAGAATTTCACAAGAAAAATCTTACCAATATTCCCAAGATAATGATATTAGAAGAAATAATATCATTTTAAAAAATAAACATCCCTTACCTCGAAAAGACAAGATTTATGACCGAATACCGGATATAGTCTTTGAAGGATCTTGCACCAGATAGCAACACTCAAAGTATCAAAATACTCACAAGAATACGCCGACAATATAGAGAGAGAGAGAGAAAAACTTATTTATGGTGTGATTTTCAATTCTAACCTAAGCACCCTATTTATAGGAAAATGCTTAGAACACCAAAGCAGAAAATTTAATAAAATATTAATATATTTTTTATAAATTCTTACGCACACCAAAGACATCAAATTTCAGCCATTAACATGTGCAAGTGGGGCCCACCAAATGGAAAAAACGTTTTTATTAAAAATAATATTTAAAACTTCAAAAATTAATTATTTTGGAACTTCAATAATTCATAATAAATAGCCCTTTTATCAGAAAAATTCAAATCTTATGTCCATTCAATAGGAAATTTAATTCTGTACAACTTTGCAGAAGAAAGTTTTTCCAAATTCCAAACAGAAATTGACCGAAATTCACATACGGATGATTTTACAGGCTATAATCAAATTTTAGTCAAGAAATGGGATCCACAAACATGAAAAACATGTTTTAAATATTTTTAGTAGAAAAATACTCTTCCTCCTCATATATTCATATATCCTACATTCATTGTAAAGATATCATCATTATTACATTATTATAATATAATAATATATTTAAATAAATTATTTTATTAGAAAAAGATAAAATATTTATTTTCAACAATTGTCACATTAAAAAATTTTCTCCATCTATATCCACATAAAATGAATATTTTCCTCATCATATAAATCAATAATTAATTATTCACAAATAATATTACGAATCACAATATCGATGACCAGATAGTTCCTGTGAAAGAGGGGCTTTCCAATAAGGATTTCTCTTCTCGGGCGCTCAATTAGGTGACCAAACCTCTCCTTAGATGTAACTTTCTAGACATTGCCAATAATGTTATCTAATAATATTATTCAAATAATATGAATTATTGCTCCGATAAAGGAAAATACTGTGTAATGACAATTATTGAAACAACAATAAAATAAAATATCAACGCAACAATTATTGAATCAATAAATAAAATATTGAACAGTAATTACTGTAACCATTATTGAGTAGTGCCTTCTTACGTAAGAATCAAATACTGTGTGCTACTGTGTTTTAACCACCGGGTATTCCAACAGTATTAATGGTGACAACTACGCCGTTATTTATAAACAACTTATACTTGTCGTTTTCTTCATCCAATCATTTTTCATTATGGGGCCCACACAAGGCTGGGCCATCGTACGAATATTCCCCAACAGCAAGAATATTCTATGACCAAACGAATATTCCCCGACAACAATGAATATTTTATAACCACTTGCTTATTTGAAATATTTGCACATTTTTTTCATAACTAACCACATTAATAAAATCAACCCTTACTATTTCAAAATAATAAATAGAGAAAATTTAATTTTATTTATAATAAGTTGGGGTCTTACAACCTCCCCTCCTTATGAAATTTCGTCCTCGAAATTGACGTACGTACCTGGTGTTTCGAAAAGGTGAGGATACCTCGCTTTCATTTCCGTTTCCAACTCCCAGGCCATTTCCTCAATAGCATGGTTCCTCCACAAAACTTTGACTTGTGGTATGACCTTTGTGCGTAGGACATGCTCCTTCCTATCCAAGATCTTGACAGGTACCTCTTCGTACGTTAAGTCTTTGGCTATCTCGTCTGGTTCTAACTCAATAATGTGATTTGGGTCTTTCACATATTTATGAAGCACAGATATGTGAAAAACATTTTGAACACGAGACATACTTGGAGGTAACGCGAGTCTATAGACCACATTTCCTACTCGGTCAAGAATCTGAAATGGACCAATAAATCGTGGATTGAGCTTTCCTCTTCTCCCAAATCTTGTAACTCCCTTTCATGGAGCCACACGCAACAATACATGATCCCCAATACTAAATTCCACGTCTTTTCGATGAAGATCCGCATAACTCTTTTGTCAATCATGTGCCATTTGTATACGTTGTCGAATTATTTGGATCTTTCCTGTAGTCATACGTACCAACTCTGGTCCCAACAATGTTGCTTCACCCACCTCATCCCAACATACTGGAGAGCCACACTTTCATCCATATAATGCTTCGAATGGAGCCACACCTATACTTGCCTGATAACTGTTGTTGTAGGAGAATTCCACCAATGGTAGATACTTATCCCAACTCCATTTGAAGTCTAGGACACAGAGTCTTAATAGATCTTCAAGAGTTTGAATAGTCCTCTCTAATTGTCCGTCCGTTTGAGGATGGTATGCCGAACTGAATCGTAAATCCGTGCCCATAGCTTTTTACAAGCTAACCCAAAATTGTGAAGTGAATCTTGGGTCACGATCCGAAACTATGGATACTAGCACGCCATGCAATCTCTCAATCTCATTTACATACATACGAGCAAGACGTTCAAGGGAATAAGTCTCCCGTATCGACAAGAAATGAGCAAATTTGGTTAATCTATCAACAATAACCCAAATTACATTTATGCATTGAGAAACCGTGGGAAGACCCGTAACGAAATCCATGGTAATGTGTTCCCACTTCCATTTCAGAATCTCAAGTGGTTGCAATAGACCCTTTGGCACTTGATGCTCTGCCTTTACACGTTGACAAGTTAAACACCTTGAGATAAACTTCATGATCTCTCTCTTCATATTGTTCCACCAAAATGTTTGTCAAGATCACGATACATTTTGGTACTTCCAGGATGGATTGCAAACGGTGTATTGTGTGCCTCCATCATGATCTTATACTTCAAATCAGAGTCGTTAGGAACACAAAGTCTGGAGTGGACTCGAAGTATTCCTTCTCCATCGATTCTTACTTCTGGGATAACACCTTCTAGTACTTTTATCTTCAGAAGCATCAGCTCCGGGTCTGTAGCTTGAGCAACTTTAACTTCATCGATTAAAGTTGGTTCTATGCGTATACTTGACATCATCGCATGGGTCCTCGGAGTCTTGAATTCTATCTTCAACTTTTGAAAATCACACAAAATGGGCCTTTGTGTTGACAATATCGCACTCGTTCCGGCATATGATCTTCTAGTCAACGCGTCAGCTACCACGTTTGCTTTTCCAGGATGGTATTGAATGGTGTGGTCGTAATCTTTCAACACCTCGAGCCAACGTCATTGCCGCATGTTGAGTTCCTTTTTGGGTGAAGAAATATTTGAGGCTTTTATGGTCTGAATATATCTTCACTTTCTCCCCATATAGATAGCGCTTCCAGATCTTTTGCGCGAAAACGACTGCTGCCAACTCTAGATCATGAGTAGGATAATTCCTCTCATATTCTTTAAGTTGTCGTAAGTCATAGGCTATGACTTTCCCATGTTGCATGATAACACATCCTAACCCTTTGCCCGAAGCATCGTTGTAGATAACAAATCCATCCGAACCAGATGGTATTGTCAGAACAGGTGCCGAAATGAGTCTCCTCTTAAAATCTTGAAAACTCTTCTCGCAATCCTCGCTCCATACGAATTTTATATCTTTCCGAGTCAGCTGAGTTAACGGAGTAGCTATTCGAGAAAATCCTTCCACGAATCTCCGATAATAACCAGCTAAGCCCAGAAAGCTACGTACTTCGGTCACCAACTTCGGTTAATCCCAACTTTGTATTGCTTCAATCTTCGCCGAGTCAACAAATACTCCACGTTTTAACACCACGTGCCCAAGGAATGCTACTTCCTCAAGCCAGAACTCGCATTTCTTCAACTTGGCATATAGCTTGTTTTCACGAAGCCTTTGGAGTATCAGCTTCAAATGGTGCTCATGATCTTCATGACTTTTAGAATATATAAGGATGTCATCAATAAAGACCACAACGAATTGATCCAAATATTCCTTGAATACTCGGTTCATCATATCCATGAAAGCCGCAGGAGCATTAGTCAATCCAAAAGACATAACCAAGAATTCATAATGCTCGTATCAGAGTTACAAGGCGCCTTTGGGATATCCTCGGTTCTAATCTTCAACTGATGATATCCGTAATCGAAGATCGATCTTTGAAAAGAATTGTGCTCCTTGTAACTGGTCAAATAGGTCATCAATACGAGGTAACGGATACCTATTCTTGATAGTGACATGGTTTAATTCCCAGTAGTCGATACAAAGTCGCATACTCCCGTCTTTCTTCTTTACGAATAAAATAGGAGCACCCCAAGGAGATGTACTAGGACGAATGAAACCGATGTCCAACAACTCTTGTATTTGGACCTTTAACTCCTAAAGTTTAATAGAAGCCATTCGATACGGGGTTTTAGAAATGGGCTTTATACCAGGTTCAAGATCAATAAAGAATTCAACTTCACGTTCTGGGGGTAGACCGGGAAGTTCTTCAGGAAATACGTCAGGAAATTTACTAACAACAGGAATATTATTCAAATTTGACGTGTCTTTATTCAAATCCATAACATGGGCTAAGAAAGCTTGACATCCGTTTTTTAATAAACGAATAGCTTTATGACTTAGTATGACAGTGATTGATTTTAGTGGTTTAGTTTCTTGAATTCGTATAACAGGTTGGTTAGAAATATGAAAACTAACAACCTTACGAAAACAATCAATTTTGGCATGATGAGTAGTTAACCAATCGATCCCCAAAATCACATCAAAAGAAAGTATCTTTAAAGAGATAAGGTCAACAGGTAATGTGATGGTCCCAACTTGGATCAAACAAGATTTATAAACAGTGGATGTAATGAAAGTTTCTCTTAACGGAGTCTCCACAGATAAGTCAAAGTCTAATTTCTCCGGAGTTAAGTTTAAACGTTGAGCACAAGCAGGAGAGATAAATGAATGGGTAGCACCGGTAACAAGTAAGGTATAAACTTCTCAAGAATTTATGATTAGCTTACCCGTGATCACCTCATTTGGGTTCTTCGCATTTTGACCAGTCCAACAAACGCTCTTCCAGGAACCGTTGACTTTGACTTTTATGGGACAGCCTTTTGAGTTACCATTCCCGCTGGACTTGGTTTCGCTACCGTACAATCTCGAGCGATATGTCCTTTCTTTCCACAATTATAGCATACCTTGAACTGTTGTGGACAGTTTGGGCTGATATGTCCCTCTTTTCCGCATTTATAGCATACGACCGATGGTCGTTCTCCTCCCTTAGAACCAGTTGTTGCTGGTGTTGACGTCTTCACACTGTCATTGTTGAATCTCCTTTTTTTAAAATCTCCCCCCAACTCGCTTCTTCTATTTTTATGGTCATGATTACCACCAGAGTGGTTGCCGCTCTTGTCCGCATTTTTCTTTCCCTGCTGGTTATCGTTGCTCCGATGAATGCTGTCACCGGTATGACCCTGGTTGTGGTCCCTCGGTTGAACATACTCGTTATCTCGCTCTAATAATTGAGCCATGTTGACAACATCTGAATATAGAGAAAATTTATGAGAAATGAGATACTGACGTATGTCGGGTTTCAAACCTTTCAGAAACTTCCGCGTCATACGTTCCTCATTCTCCACCAAATGAGGTGCAAACCTGGATAACTCCGCGAACTTCGCCTCGTACTGGGACACCGTCATGTTGTTCTGCTCCAGTCTAATAAACTCTACCTCCTTCATATGACGAATACTTTCAAGAAAGTACTTGTCATTGAACAGTTTCTGAAACATTTCCCAAGACATGCTGAGTGCGGCTGGATGGGTACGCTTCACAGATTCCCACCAGTAATCTGCCTCGTTACGGAACATAAAGGTGGCAAATGGAACCTTTTATTCCTTCGTGCATCCCAAGACGTCGAATATCTTGGTAATTTGCTTGACCCACGTCTTCGCCTTAATCAGATCCGGTTTTCCCCAGAATTCTAGTGGTCCCAACTCTTTGAATCGCTTGGTCAGTGATAAACTGCGTAAGCTATATCATTTCCACACATATTTTGTACACGAGTCTCCTTTGTCTGATTTTGCATGAACAGCAAAAATCTTCTAAACATTCCATCGTTCATCGTCTGATCAGTGGTGTTGTTTACAGGAGGAAAATTGTCGGCCAGTTGCACGTTTTCCTCATTGGTGGGCAAAGGTGTCTCCACGGTCTCATTTACTCCACTGTTAACATTCTTGGTTGCCATTCTCAAATACTGCCATAAAACAAGGATTAATTGAAGAAATTAACATATCACATAATATCCCTATATTCTAACAAACAAACAAATAAGCTTAGGTAGGACATACTAGCGAAGGATTTACTCGTCTCTCCCCTTCTAGTTCTATTTCCCGATCTCTGCCAGAGATCATATCCCTAAGCTCTGATACCAACTGTGACGCCCCCAAAATAGGTATACAACACCCATTCTGAGTTGCCAAATACATGGTACATAAACAACTACAACTTTATTAATACAATTGTCGTGCAAAATACGACAACACATAAAATGTGAGTTTAAAAACAAATATTATCTTCTAGACAATATCAACACTCAAATAAGTCCTCATTACAATTATTGATACACTATTTTACAAAATAGTGAGGACTACTAAAACGACTTTCTAGAACCTTCATTCCATACCCCGACTAGTACTCGCTACATTCTCGCCTCCTGAGAAGAAAAATGGAACAAAAAGGAAAAGGTGAGCTCAACTAGCCCAGTAAAGAATATTATGACTAAGATAATATAGAAAAAATTATCGTTAGTCTTCAACAGGGAAAAATCTGATAGAATATAATAGACAACAAGTTTCAGATCAATATTCGCAGCGGAAATAATAATTCATAGAAGAGTTATGTAGAGAATGAAATCTACTATTATCTATGAATTTAAAAGTCCATTATCAATATTTTATTCCTGTAACATCAATCAATATACATCTTGAATCAAATATTATTCTTTGCACTACAGGCCAAAGATATTCATCAGTTGGTCATGTTCATCTCAACACCTGTTCATCTTTGCACTACGGGCCAAAGATATTCATCAAAAATTCATTCATCTTTGCACTACGGGCCAAAGATATTCAAGAATATCATCATTTAGACCGAGGATGATGAAAATATTTTAAAGAAAACGAATCCAGTGAAACAAAAGAACAAATAATAAGGATTCGTACTTTAAACAGTCCAAGTTCAAAAATACTTTATAAATAACCATAGTGAAGTAAATATCAAGAATGATCAAAACATGAATACAATCAAAGCTAGTATCCATAATAGATATTTTGGACAAAAAACGAAAATTTAATTTTCCTCATCATATAAATCAATAATTAATTATTCACAAATAATATTACAGAATCACAATACTGACAACTAGGCAGTTCCCAGAAAAGAGGGGGCTTTCCAATAAGGATTTCTCCTTACTGGCGCGCAATTAGGTGACCAAACCTCTCCTTAGACAGAACTTTCTAGACATTGCCAATAATGTCATCTAATAATATTATTCAAATAATATAAATTATTGCTCCAATAAAGGAAAATACTGTGTAATGATAATTATTGAAACAACAATAATATAAAATATCAATGCAACAATTATTGAATCAATAAAATAAAATATTAAACAGTAATTATTGTAACCATTATTGAGTAGTGCCTTCTTATGTAAGAATCAAATACCGTGTGCTACTGTGTTTTAACCACCGGGTATTCCAACAGTATTAATGGTGACAACTACGCCATTATTTATAAACAACTTATAATTATCGTTTTCTTTATCCCATCACTTTCCATTATGGTGCCCACACAAGGCTGTGCCGTCGTACGAATATTCCCCGAAAGCAAGTATATTCCACGACCAAATGAATAATCCCCGACAACAATGAATATTTTATAACCACTTGCTTATTTGAAATATTTACGCATTTTTTCCATAACTAACCACATTAATAAAATCAACCCTTACTATTTCAAAATAATAAATAGAGAAAATTTAATTTTATTTATAATAAGTTGGGGTCTTACACTACGCTCAAAGTTTTCTTAAACTCTAAAGAAATACGCTCAAGATTATAGAAGAGAATTCTCTGAATTTCTGGTGTGATTTCAATTCTAACTAAGCATCCTATTTATAGGAAAATAGAAAGGATACTATGCAATAAAATATAATATTATATATATATATATATATATATATATAAAATCTAATAAAACAATTAACTTTATAAAAGTATTCATTTTATAAAAAAGATTTTACTATCTGCAAACACTATGCAGTACTATGCAAGCACTATCGTAAATAAAATATATTATATTCTAATTATTGTCTAATAAAATAAATAACTTTATAAAAGTATTACATTTTTTATATAAAAGCTTTTCTCATATATTACGTTAATAATACTAATAAAACAAAATTTATATATATATATATATAAACTTAGTGATTCATAAAAAAGACACCTCAATATATTTAACAACATTTATCATCATTATTATAATTCACAATATTAATCGACCAGATCGCTCCTGGGAAAGAAGGGCTTTCCAATAAAGATTTCTCCCTTGGCGGCGAATTAGGGTGACCAAACCTCTCCTCGACAAAACTTCTGAACATCGTTAATATTGCAAATAATAATATTAATAACTTTGTTATCTCAATTATTGATTTAATAATATATAAAATATCGACAATAATTGAATCAAATAGCGTGAGATACTATGCAACAATTACTATATCAATAATTAAACAAAACTGAGTGACTTCTCACATAAGCATCAATAATCAATACTGTAATGCTACTACTTGTCTACGCCAGACATCGCATTACTTTAATACCGGGTGTTTCAACAGTTAATGGTAAAACTTTCGTTGTTATTTTCATAAAAATATTTTTGTCATTTTCTCAATCCGACAATAATTCCGTTTTGGGGTCCACCAATGATTGTGTCATCGTACGAATATTCCCTGTTAAAACGAATATTCTCCGACCAATCGAATATTATATAACAACTTTCATTCTTTGCAAAATTTATAAATACTACCCACAACTATAACATTATCTCAAATCCACACCATAATATTCAAAAAAAATATTTTGAGAAAATTAAATCTTTATTCGTAAAATTTGGGGTTTACAGTCACAGTATCATCTGCATAATATGTTATATTATTAAATCAATAATTGAGACGGCAAAGTTATTCACATTATTATTTATAATATTGACAATGTCTAGAAGTTCTGTCAAGGAGAGGTTTGGTCACCTAATTGCGCACCAATAAGGACAAATCCTTATTGGAAGCCCCCTCTTTCCTGGGAACGACCTGGTTGTTAAATATTGTGAGTTATAATATTAATGATGAATAAGTTCGTGTTGATTAAAGATGAAATTGATAATTCCATTGTGTGAGAATTATTAGTGTTAGTGGAAATAGACATTTATTTCGATAATAATTGATGTCTGGAGGATTATATTGACCAATCGGGTAATTCACCAGATAAATGAGCAATTAATTGCTATTAATTCACA
This sequence comes from Panax quinquefolius, assembly GCA_020205615.1. Lineage (NCBI taxonomy): Eukaryota > Viridiplantae > Streptophyta > Magnoliopsida > Apiales > Araliaceae > Panax > Panax quinquefolius. The sequence goes on from CM035163.1 coordinate 78,316,341, forward strand.
TGCTTATAACTATGTGTTCACATGTGTGTACTATTGATTCACATGATTTACTATTAGGGGAATTGGTGCAAGATTGATAATACTTGCATGACTAAGTTAAAAATGGAGGTATAGATGAAGGTACTATATTATAATTAATTTTTTCACATGTTTAGAACTATTGAGTCACATAATTTCCTATTGATTCACATGATTTACTATTAGGGGAGGTGGTGCAAGTTTGATAATACTTGCATGACTAAATTAAAAATGAAGAAAAAGAGGAAGGTATTATACTGTAATATTTTGAGCCCCAAAATGTGCAATTATTAAAACTATATTTTTCTATAAATAGAAGCTCATTCTTCCTTCATTTCTCACCAATTCACTAAAGCTATAGAGCAATTATTATAGAGAGAAATTATAGAGAGAAAGAAGAAGAGAAGTCTGCTACCTAACTATTCTAGTATCCAGTTTTCTTCTAAAGTAAGGGATATTATTATTATAGTAAGGGGAATTATTTCTTTCGTATTCATGAAGAGCTATTGTTATTCCATTCCTTATTATTCATTGGAATAACTCAGATCACGCAGACTCACCGTATACATGGTGAAATTCTTCATTATTCCATTCTTTATTATTATGTTGAATAACTTTTATACATGCTAATCCGCATACACGTGGTGAAATTCTTCATTATTCCATTTTTTATTATTACATTGGAATAACTCATGCATGCGATACTTCATCGCATGCTTGGTGAATTCTCGTTGTTATTCCATTCTTTATTATTCTTTGGAATATCCTCATACATCGGATTACGCATAACCAGGTTTCATTCTTTATTATTACATTGGAATATCCTATCACATGCGGATTACGCATGACCTTGATTCCATTCTTTATTATTACATTGGAATATCCTCGTCATGTCGCGGATTACGCATGACCTAGTTCCATTCTTTATTATTCATTTGGGAATAACTTTTCTGCATGGCCTATCGCATGCATGGTGAATTCTTCTGTTATTCCATTCTTTATTATTCTGTTGGAATAACCTGTCTATGTTGATTACCGCATGCATGGTGAATGATCCTTTATATTCATTCATTATTAAATTGTGGAAATGATCTGTCTACGTGGATTACCGCATGACGGGTGAAAATCCATTTGCAGTTTCGTATATTCTATTATACTCGTTTGAGATATCATTTCTTTTGTACTCGTCATGGAATATCATTTTATTTGGTATTTTTTTAACGAGTTACTATTCATGAGTTACTATTCACCCAGTTACTATTCACTCTAGTATTATTCACTCGGGTATTCGGGGCACTTTTTGTGTCGGAGTACTATTCATGAGTTACTATTCACGAGTTACTATTCACCCAAATTACTATTCACCCGAATATTATTCACTCGAGTATTTGGGATATTTTTCATGTCGGGGTATTATTCACGAGGTACTATTCCCGAAGTACTATTCATAGGGTACTATTGCAGGGTACTATTTACCCGAAAATATCTTTCTTTTCTGTCCAAATTATTTTTGGTACGTGAATATTATTCTTGAATTTTACTCCACAAAGCAGTATCATGTTGACAATTTGGATATTTTTAAACTATGGATAAATTTAAAGTCTTTAATATTTATCCTTGTTTTCGTTTGATTAATGCTTATATCATTGTCATCATCCTCATGCTTATATTGTGAGAAAAGTCATATTTGGCTTACGTGCATAGATGGACTATTGATTATTAGTTTTACAGTTGTATATTTTTGGCTTACGTGCATAGATGGACTGTTGATTATTGGTTTTACAGTTGTATATCTTTGGCTTACGTGCAAAGATGGACTGTTGATTATTGGTTTTATAGTTGTATATCTTTGGCTTACGTGCAAAGATGGACAGGTGTATGACATGATCATAACCACTGGTGATAATAACGAATATCCTTGGCCCGTAGTGCATGGATAATTCGATGATGTGATTGGCAGGATCATGACCATTAGTTAACAGTTGAATGTCTTTGGCCGTAGTGCACTGACAGACAATTGATTGGTATGATCATGACCATTGGTTTTATAGTTGAATATCTTTGGCCCATAGTGCAAAGATATACAACTGATTGGTATGATCATTGTTATTACATTTGAATATCTTTAGCCTTAAGGGTAAGGATATTGAGTAAACGTTCTATTAAGCCTTTGTGGCAAGGAAAAACTATTGATTTACATGATTATAAATATGAATTGTGGATTTAACTATAATCTTTGGTGGTTCAGGTGAAGACAGGTGATGAGAGTTCTTTTTATCTTGGGTATAACAAAGAACTGTTGATGAGTATTACAGGAATGAAATATTAACGATGGAATTTTAATCTAAAGGAGATAGTAGACATTATGTTCTACTTGACTCTTCTAATGAATTGCTTATTCCGCTGCAGTTGTTGATCTAAAACTTATTGTCTATTTTATTCTATCAGTTGTTATACTGTTGAAGGCTAAGGATAATTTATTCTGCATTATCTTAGTCATAATATTTCTTACTGGGCTAGTTGATCTCACCATTTTCTTTCACTGTTCTCTTCAGGAAATGAGAATATAGCTGGGACGAGTCGGGGAATGGAGTGATGGTCCGAGATGGTGGCTATAGTAGTCCTCATTATTTTTATAAAAATAGTGTGATAATAATTATAATGAGGACTCCATTGAGTGTGGATATTGTCTAGAAGACAATATTTGTGATTAAACTCTCAGCTATGTTTTGTCGTATTTTACACGACTGTTGTATAATTAAGTTGTATTTGATTTCTATACCATGTTTTTGGCGACCCAAGATGGGTGATGTGACGCCCCCAAAATAGGTCCATTCCATCCAACCCATTCTGAGTCGCCAAATACATGGTACAGAAATAACTACAACTTTATTATTACAACATATAAACTGTGAGTTTAAATACAGATATTGCCATCTAGACAATATCCACACGCAAATAAATCCCCATCATAATTATTGATACATTATTTTACAAAAATGGTGAGGTCTACTAAACAACTCTCTCTAGAACCTTCATTCCATACCCCGACTAGTACTCGCTACATTCTCGCCTCCCGAGAAGAAAAAAATGGAACAACAAGGAAAAGGGTGAGCTCAACTAGCCCAAAGAAAGAATATTATGACTAAGATAATATACAACAAATTATCGTTAGTCTTCAACAGAAAAAAATCTAATAGAATACAATAGACAACAAATTTTAAATCAATATTCGCAGTGAAATAATAATTCATTAGAAGAGTTAAGTAGAGAATGCAAACTACTATCTTCTATGTATGAATTTAAAAGTTCATCGTCGATATTTTATCCTCAGAACATCAATCAATATACATCCGAATCAAATATTCATCTTTACTACTGGGCCAAAGATATTCATCGATTAGTCATGTTCATCTAAACACTGCTCATCTTTGCACTACTACCAAAGATATTCATTCAAAATCATTCATCTTTTGCACTTTCTGAGCCAAAGATATTCAATAATATCATCATTTAAGATCAAGATGATGAAAAATATTTTTAAAGAAACGAATCCAAAGAAACAAAAGAACAAGTATTATGGATTCGTACTTTAAACAATCCAAGTTCAAAATACTTCATAAATAATCATATTCAAGTAAAATTCAAGAATGATCAAAACATGGATACAATCAAAGCTAGTATCCATAATAGATATTTTGGACGAAAAGAAGAAATTTCATTTTTCTATGAATAAAGTCCGTGATTCGTGAATAATGTCGATACGTGAATAGTGTCGATATACGTGAATAGTAACTCAAACACCAAAAGATAGAAATTTCACAAAAAACATCTTCACGCTTCGTGAATAGTACTCGTGAATAAGAACTTCCGTGAATAGTAACTCATGAATAGTAACTTCGTGAATAGTAACTCATGAATAGTAACCCCGACATGAAAAAGTTCCAAATTTGATAAAATTTCCAACCAATATTTCGGCATAATGATATTGAAGAAATAATATCATTTTCAATAAAATAACATCCCTTACCTTGAAAGACAAGTACTTAGTTGAAACACCTGATATAAAGCTATGACTTGAACTCGCATCGTATAGCAATACTCAAAGTATACTCAAAATACTCACAAGAATACGCTCGATAATATAGAGAGAGAAAACTTCAGTTTCTGGTGTGATTTTCAATTCTAACCTAAGCACCCTATTTATAGGAAATTGCTTAGAACACCAAAGCAGAAAATTGAATATAATAATATTATTTATAAACAAAATTCCTTAGCCCACCTTTGAAATCTGATTTCAGCCATAGCACATGTTAAATGAGGTTCACAAACTCACCAAAAACTTTTTTCTCAAAATAATTAATTAAAACTCCCAAAAATCAATTATTTCGGAACTCTGAAACTTCAATAATTCATAATAAATAGCCCTTTTGTCAGAAAATTCGAATCTCGTGAGTTTTTATAGGAAATTCAATTCTCTACAACTTTGCGTAATAAAGGTTTTCCAAATTCCAAATGAAAATTGACCAAATCCACAAACTGACGATTTTACATGCTATAATCAAATTTCGGTCAAGAAATGGGGTCCACCGACACACAAAACATGTGTTAATCATTTAATGCCACAAAATACTCTTCCTCCTCATATACTCATATATCCCACATTCATTATAAAAATATCACCATTAATATATTATTAAAATAATATATTTAAATGAATTATTTTATCGTAAAAAGATAAAATATTAATTTTCAACAATTGTCATTTTAAAAATTTTCTCCATCTATATCCACATAAAATCAATATTTTCCTCATCATATAAATCAATAATTAATTATTCAAAAATAATATTACGAGAATCACAAGATCTTGCAACCGTGTAGTCCTCAGAAAGAGGGGCTTTCAATAAGGATCTCTCCTTCTTGGCGCAATTAGGTGACCAAACCTCTCTTAGATGTAACTTTCTAGACATTGCCAATAATATTATCCAATAATATTATTCAGGATAATATGAATTATTGCTCTGATAATGGAAAATCTTTATGTAATGACAATTTATTGAAACAACAAAGAATATAAAATATCAATGCAAAGAATTATTGAATCAATAAAATAAAATAATCGAACAAGAATTACTATAACAATTATTGAGTAGTGCCTTCTTACGTAAGAATCAATAATTGGTGCAATACTGGTGTGTTTATTGTTCAACAACGCGTGATTAGTGTGTTTTAACCACCGGTATTCCAACAATGATAATCTGTAATAACCACGCCAAGTTATTTATAAACAACTTATATTTGTCATTTTCTTCATCCAATCGCTTTCCGTTATGGGGCCCATAGGAAGATCGCGCTAGCAGTCATTTAATATTCCCAAACGATCTTTAATATTCCACGAGCAAACGAATATTCCCTGACAATAATCAATATTTTATAACCACTTGCTTATTCAAAATATTTGCGTATTTTACCCATAACTTTCCACATTAATCAAATCAACCCTTACTATTTCAAAATAATAAATAGAGGAAAATAAATTTCATTTATTAATAATTTGGGGTCTTACAACCTCCCTCCTTATGAAATTTTGTCCTCGAAATTGACGTGCGTGCACTGTGTTTCAAAAGATGAGAATACCTCGCTTTTATTTCCGTTTCCAACTCCCAGGTCATTTCCTCAATAGCATGGTTTCTCCATAAAACCTTTACTTGTGGTATAACCTCGGTACATAGGACATGTTCTTTCCTATCCAAGATCTTGACAGTACCTCCTCGTGCGTTAAGTCTTTGGCTATCTCGTCTGCTTTCTACTTCAATGACATGGTTCGAATTAGTCCACATATTTACGTAACATCGATCGTGAAAAACGTTATGAACACGCCGTCATACTTGGCGGTAAAACGAGTCTATAGGCCACGGTTCCTATTCGATCGAGAATTTCAAATGGATTAATAAATCGAAGGTTTGAGCTTTCCTCACCTCACCAATTCTCGCTTTTGAAATAACAACTTCTTGCACCTCCTTCTTCAAATTCATCATCTCCCGGTGTGTAGCTTGAATAAATTTTAACTTTATCGATTAAAGTCGATTATACTCAGATATCATCACGTGGATACCTAGAGTTTTCATCTCCATCTCTATTATTTGTAAATTATACTGAAATGAGTCTTTGACAATATCGCACTCGTACTTGTATACGATCTTCTACTCAACACGCCGGCTACCACGTTTGCTTTTCCAGATGGCATGGTCGTAACATGTGCGAAAAAGAGTCTTCTCTTGAGTTCTTCAAGCTCTTCCCACATTCCTTGCTCCATTCGAATTTTGTATCTCTACGAGTCAATTTGCGTTAATGGAATAGCGATTCGAGAATATCCTTCAACGAATCTCCGATAATAACCAACTAAGCCTGAAAGCTACGTATTTAGATTACCGACTTAGGTTGTTCTCAATCGTGACTCATATCCCAACCTTGGATAACACGTTACAATGACACCCTATCGGTTTACTATCGCATGCGAATATGGTGTCCCCTACGAGAAGTCGGCTTTGCATTCCACAAAGGAAGTCACCGGATAAAGGCTCAGTACCAAATTCTATAGTTGAATTTTTAACTCCACGAAGTTCAATAGAGCCATTCGATATGAGATTTTAGAAATGAGTTTTGTACTGGGTTCAAAGTCGATACAAAATTTAATATCGATCTTTGGAAGTAAGCCAAGAAATTCTTCAGAATACGTCGAAAAAAATTCAATAACAACAGGAATATTATTCAAATCTGACGTGTCTTTATTCAAATCCATAACATGGACTAAGAAAACTTGACATCCGTAATAAACGATTGACTTCATGGCTTGATATGAAAATGTTTGACTACAATGGTTTGATTGCTTGAATTCGAACAACAGGTTGCTTAGGAATATGAATACTAACAACCTTACGAAAGAAATCAATTTCGGCATGATGAGTAGTTAACCGTAAAATCACATCAAAAGCAAATATCTCTATAGAAATAAGGTTAACAAGTAATGTGATAGTGCCAACCTGAATCAAGCAAGATTTCTAAACAACGGATGTAATGAAAGTTTCTCCTAACGGAGTCTCCATAAATAGGTCAAAGTCTAATTTCTCCGTAGTTAAGTTCAAACGTTGAGCGCAAGCAAGAGAGATAAAAGAATGGGTAGAACCGGTATCTAGTAAGGTATAAACTTCGCAAGAATTTATAATTAACTAACCCGTGCTAACTTCTTTCGGGTTCCTCGCTTTTTGAGAAGTCACGAAAAACGCCTACCAATGTCGTTGCCGACTTTGACTTTTACAGATCCGCCTCGTGCCAACGTCCCAACCGGACTTGATTTACGCTTATAGGACAAAATCGAGCTATGTGACCATCTTTTCCACAACTAAAACATACCTTGGAAGGCTTTGAACAGTTTGACCTTATATGTCCCTCCTCTCCGCATCTGTAGCATCTAACTGGCGATTGTTCTCTTCCCCTAGAATTTGTTGATGGTGCTGATGCTGCTGCCGACGTCTTCCTGTCATCGTTAAATCTTCTCTTTTTAGATTGGATGTGAGACCCCAGATTTTATCAATAAAGATTTAAATTTTGTCGAAATAATTTTTTAATATTATGGTGTGAATTTGAGATAATATTATAGTTGTGGGTAGTATTTATAAATTTTGCAAAGTATGCAAGTGGTTATATTATATTCGATTGGTCGGGGAATATTCGGTTTAGCGAGGAATATTCGTATAACTACTCAATCATTGGTGGACCCCATTAATGTAATTATTGTCGGATTGAGAAAACGACAAAAATATTTTATTGAAATAACGGCGGAAGTTTTACCGTGGATACAAATTGAACTACTTTCATTAGTAAAAGTACGATGTCGTGTGGTTGCATAGTAGCACACGGTTTTGATTATTGATGCTTATGTGAGAAGTCACTCGGTTTGATTCCATTATTGTCGATTAATAATATGAATTATTATAGCGATAATGACGTTTTGTTTTATTCAGATTATTAACGTAATAAAAGCGAAACATCTTTTATATAAAATAGAATACTTTATTAAAGTTATTCTATAAATAGAATATATTATATTTTATTATGCATAGTGTTGCATAGTGTTTTTGCATAGTGTTTTTACATAGTATTGCATAGTGTTTTGCATAGTAAAATGTTTTTATATAAATAGAATATATTATATTTTATTTAAAAGATTTTTCTTTAAATATGGACCGTCAGATTAAAGTAAATCAATCTGGACCGCTCATGGATTAGTTACTATGCATTCCATTTTCCTATAAATAAGCTCATTCCTTCATTATTTTCTTACGAATTCATTGAAACTCTAGAGAGAAATTATAGAGAGAAGCTATAGAGAAAAATTATAGAAAGAAGAAGAGTATTCTACTACTTCACTACTTCTATATTCGGTTCTTTTTACGGTAAGGGTGTTATTCTTTCTTCTTGAAGAGAACTTACATTATTCCATTCATTATTATTACATTGAATAACTTTTGTAAAAGTGGCATACCTATACATAACCTGTAGATACGCTGTGCATACCCTATACTTGGTGAAATCCTTATGTTATTCCATTGCTTATTATTCTCATTGGAATAACTTTGTATACTGCCATTTTACCCTATACTTGGTGACATTCTTCTATTATTCTATTGGAACATCCTATCATGTGTTTTACACCGGATGCGGTTCCGCTTTTTATTATTCTGTTGGAACATCCATGTCATGTGTTTTACACCTCCACCAGTTAAAATCTTTATCATTCTGTTGGAACATCCCGCTTGATTGTGAATTTCACACGACTTCGTTCCGTTATTATTATTCATTTGGAATAACTCGTCTATCTGATACCGCATGCACGGTGATTTCTTTTGTTATTCCATTCTTTATTATACCCAAATGGTTAAAACTTTGACTTATACTCCATGAAATTAGTAGAATATCCTTGATATTTGCGTTTCATCCAAAGATTCTTTCATGGAAATATTCTTCCGATCATTATTGAATTTTACTCTACGGCAAAGATGTCGTGTTGACAATTTGACGTTAATAATTCATGGATTAAATAATTCTTGAACTTGTTTTATTGAATTACTATGTCATTGTCATCATCCTCATGTTATATTATGATATCTTTGGCTTACGTGCATAGATGAACTTAGTATGATTATGACCGAGGATCATTCGGTATAATTATGACTTGATATAAATGATGTGACAAAAGTCCTCGGTGGCACATGTAATGCGATGATGGATAGTTTTGGTATGATTATGACCGGGGTGATTCTTAAGATAGTCATGACTATTGATAATTTGATGAAAATCCTTGACCGTGTGAATACGGGGATGATTAGATGTGGTGGTTTATTATTAAAATCGAGTCTCAATGATAAAAATTGATGAAAACCTTTTAAAACCTAAAAGATAGTAGACTTTATTCTCTACTTGACTCTTTTAATGGATTACTAATTCACCGCAGCTTAAACCGGTTGTCTATTGTATTTTATCGGTTTAACATCATTGAAGGCTAATGATAATTTATTCTCGCATTATCTTAGTCATAATATTTCTTCTTGGGCTAGTTGAGCTCACCCTTTCTTTTTCACCGTTTTCTCTCTTGAAATGAGAACATAGGCGGGACGAGTCGGGGAACGAAGTAATGGTCCGAGGATAACATTAGTAGTCCTCACTATTCGTGAAATAGTGTGATAATAGTTGTAATGAGGACTCCTTTTGAGTTTATATAATATCTAGTAGACAATATTTGTATTCAAACTCACGGTTTATGTAGTATTGTACACTACGCTTATATTAGTAAGTTGTATTTGAATTTATGTACCATGTAAGTGGCGACCCAAGATGGGTGACGTATACCTAATTTTGGGGCGCCACGGTTGGTATCGAGCCATAAGTGTGAAGAGCCCCAGCCTCTCCGGTGACTTCTGTTGATGGGGAATGCACCGAAGCGCACTCTCCGTAGGGGACGCCGCCTTTCTATGGCAAGTGATAGGTACCAATGTGAGGTCTTGACACAAGTTGGTGTCCAGTCACACATTGGTATCGAGCTTAGGGATATGATCCTGGCCGAGATGTGAGATAAGAACTAGGAGGGAGAGCGAGGAATTCTTTTCGCTAGTATGACCTACCTAAGTTTATTTGGTATTTAATTGGTCGGTCAGAGTATAGGGATAAAATGTGATATGTTAATTAACCCTTGTTTTGTGACAGTGTTTGTATTTAGATGTTGTGAATAGGGCTCGGTTATTGGAGCGCGATAATGAGTCAGCTCAACCAAAAGGTAACGACCAACAACACGATAATAATCATACTGGTGGCAACGGCTATCAGAACAATGATAACCATCGTGGGGGAATTATCATGCTAAGAATGGTAACCACTTCGGTGGTAATCATGGCAAAGATAATAGAAGTGGAAATTTCAAGAAGAGAAGGTCATTTAGCTCGATTTTGTCGTATAGTGAAGTCAAGTCCAGCTGGGATAGTGGCACCAAAGGCGGATACGGACAAAACAAAGTCGGTGGTTTCAGGAAGAGCGTTTTTCGAGACTTCTCAAAAAGCGAGTAAACCGAACAAAGTTAGCACGGGTTAGTTAATTATAAATTACGAAGTCTATACCTTATAAGATACCGGGTTCTACCCATTATGTTATCTCTCTTGCTTATGTTCAACGTTTAAATTTGACTCGGAGAAGTTAAACTTTGACTTATTGGTTGAAACTTCGTTAGTAGGAGCCTTCGTTACTGCTACTATTTTTAAATCTTGTTTGATTCAAATAAACACTTTCACGTTACTGTCGATCTTATCTTTTTGAAAATACTTGCCTTTGATGTGATTTTAGGAATCAATTGGTTAACTACTCTTCATGATTTTCGTAAGGTTGTTAGCTTTTATACTCATAACCAACTTTGTTATCTGAATTCAAAGTAACCAAACCCTAAAGTTAATCAACAAGTATATCAAGCCATAAGTAAAGAGCTTTGATCCTTTCGTTGTTGACTTCCTTGTGTGGAATGCACCGCGGACTTTACAGAGGCGACGTCGGATGAAGATGGCAAGTTGATAGGTATCATTGTGAGGTGCTATCGAGGTTAAGGGATAGAAGTCACAGATTGGTATTAATGTGACGTACTATCCAAGTCTTGGACGAGAATAATAGCTTTTGAATGATATTTCTATCATTAATAAATTTCTTGGCGTATTCTTGAAGACTTCTTAGCCTACCCTAGGCGTGAAATCGAATTTTGTATTGACCCCAAAGATAAAACCCATTTCTTAAACCTCAAATATTTCTTCAACTAAAAGGATCTGTTTACGAGGATTATGATGAAAGTCATAATAAAAGTATAGAACTGATGAAAATCATGGGTATATGAAGTATTAGTAAGTTTTATGATGAGTTATGTTGGTTAGTATGTGAAAACATGAAAGTTTCTTAGAAATCACAAAGAGTTGAAAATCAGATTTTGGTGAAAAACGTAACATGAAATTCAATTGACTATATCTCTTATTATATTTTGAATTTTTGAATGTGGTCAAGTCCTAGAGTTAGATCTATGAGTTACCTAACTAATCCAAGTGGAATTACTGGAAAAGGTGTTGTAGATTTTTGTGGGGACTGATTTTAGCAAAGGAGGCCAAAGCTGTAAATTTCGAAAATGCTACTGCCCAGAAACTTTAAGGGACTGTTTCGGCCACTTAAATTATGAGAAAAATTCTGGGCTTTTGGGACATGAAGGTATATGGTATAAAGTACCTCCTGTCCAAAAATGAGCTCATTCTGACTTAAAATGAGCAAGTTATGACTATTTCAATATTTAGGTTTTCCGACGAAAAACGCTATAACCGGAGTTCTATAACTCCGATGACCATGAAATTTAAACTAGAAGCTCACGTTAACATGTGTAAGATCCTGCCAAGATTTGGGAATTTTTGGAGTTAAACTTGAGGTAGCTAATTTCTTAAGGAATTAAGTGGAAATTGATTTTTGAAAAATAGTAAATGAATTTTAAAATTTCGAGAAAAATATATTTTCATTATGGGACTATATTATGCTAAATCCCAGAAAAGAAATATTTTTGGGACTAATTTGGTATTTTTCATGAAAATAGTTTAGTTACTGAACATATGAGTTAAATATGTTATGTGAAGTAACAAAGTTGAAAATAGGATTTTATGGCTAGAGAATCCTATATAGAGTATATGCATATTTTTTGAGAGATTTGATAATTGGTGATGATATCTTATGAGTATGACATTTTGAATGATTAAATGCATTATATGGTAAAAGCGTAAACAATTAAGATAAGATGTTTATAAATTTAAGAAGTGATTAAAATATTGTTATAATATTAATGATATTAGATTATGAGATTATTAAGTGATTGAAAACATGGGGATATTCTTGAATCCGGATAAATTATATTATAAATGTTTAATATTTATCCTTTATCTCATTTGATTGATTCTTTATATCATTATCCTCATGTTTATATTATGTTGAAAGTCATCATGTGGCACTCAGAGTGCATAGATGGACTTGGTATGATTATGACTGTGGATTGTTCTAGATAATCATAACCAGTAATTGAATACACAATTATCTTTGGCCGTAGTGCATGGATAATTTGTGGTCGTGATACTAATGAATACACGATTATCTTTGGCCGTAGTGCATGGATAATTTGTGGTCGTGATACTAATGAATACACGATTATCTTTGGCTGTAGTGCATGGATAATTTGTGGTCGTGATACTAATGAATACACGATTATCTTTGGCCGTAGTACATGGATAATTGTGGTCGTGATACTAATGAATACACGATTATCTTTGGCCGTAGTGCATGGATAATTTGTGGTCGTGATACTAATGAATACACGATTATCTTTAGCCGTAGTGCATGGATAATTTGTGGTCGTGATACTAATGAATACACGAATATCCTTAGCCAGTAGTGCATGAATAATTCATGGTTGTGATACTATTAAGCTGAGTCTCAGCATTATTGGTTTTACAGTTGTATATCTTTGGCCTGTAGTGCAAAGATGAATTGTTAATGAATATCTTTGGCCGGATTGCAAAAATGAATTTAATGTTTTCAACGATAAAGGTATTCAAGGTATCCTCACCTCTTTATCATATCGGTATCGTACCACTAATTTCGAGGGCGAAATTCCATAAGGAGGGAGATTGTGAGACCCAGATTTTATCAATAAAGATTTAAATTTTGTCGAAATAATTTTTAATATTATGGTGTAAATTTGAGATAATATTATAGTTGTGGGTAGTATTTATAAATTTTGCAAAGTATGCAAGTGGTTATATTATATTCGATTGGTCGGGAATATTCGGTTTAGCGAGGAATATTCGTATAACTACTCAATCATTGGTGGACCCATAATGTAATTATTGTCGGATTGAGAAAACGACAAAAATATTTTATTGAAATAACGGCGGAAGTTTTACCGTGGATACAGTTGAACTACTCATTAGTAAAAGAAAAGTACAAGAATCACGTGTGGTTGCATAGTAGCACGATTTTGATTATTGATGCTTATGTGAGAAGTCACTCGGTTTGATTCCATTATTGTCGATTAATAATATGAATTATTATAATGATAATGACGTTTTGTTTTATTCAGATTATTAACGTAATAAAATGTAAACATCTTTTATATAAAATAGAATACTTTATTAAAGTTATTCTATAAATAGAATATATTATATTTTATTATGCATAGTGTTGCATAGTGTTTTTGCATAGTATTGCATAGTGTTTGCATAGTAAAATATTTTTATATAAATAGAATATATTATATTTTATTTAAAAGATTTTTCTTTAAATATGGACCGTCGATTAAAGTAAATCAATCTGGACCGTTCATGGATTAGTTACTATGCATTCCATTTTCCTATAAATAGAAGCTCATTCCTTCATTATTTTCTTACGAATTCATTGAAACTCTAGAGAGAAATTATAGAGAGAGAAGCTATAGAGAAAAATTATAGAAAGAAGAAGAGTATTCTGCTACTTCACTACTTCTATATTCGGTTTTTTTTACTAGTAGGGGTGTTATTCTTTCTTCTTGAAGAGAACTTCATTATTCCATTCATTATTATTCGTTGGAATAACTTTGTAAAAGTGGCATACCCTATACATAACTTTGATATCTGTGATACCCTATACTTGGTGAAATCCTTATGTTATTCCATTGCTTATTATTCTGTTGGAATAACTTTTGATACGCCATTTACCTATACTTGGTGACATTCTTCTATTATTCTATTGGAACATCCTATCATGTGTTTTTACACCTGATCCGTTCCGCTTTTATTATTCATTGGAACATCCCGCATCGCATGTGTTTTACACCGACCGGTTCCGCTCTTTATCATTCTCATTTGGAACATCCTCGCTTGGTGTGAATTTCACCGACACTTCAGTTCCGTTATTATTATTCTCATTGGAATAACTTTGTACATCTGAGCACCGCATGCATGGTGATTTCTTTTGTTATTCCATTCTTTATTATACCCATTGGTTAAAACTTTGACTTCTATACTCCATGAAATTAGTAGAATATCCTTGATATTTGCGTTTCATCCAAAGATCTTTCATGGAAATATTCTTCCGATCATTATTGAATTTTACTCTACGAAAGCAATGATCATGTTGACAATTTGGACGTTAATAATTCATGGATTAAATAATTCTTGAACTTGTTTTATTGAATTACTATGTCATTGTCATCATCCTCATGTTATATTATGTTATCTTTGGCTTACGTGCATAGATGAACTTAGTATGATTATGACCGAGGATCATTCGGTATAATTATGACTTGATATAAATGATGTGACAAAAGTCCTCGGTGGCACGTAATGCGTTGATGGATAGTTTTTGGTATGATTATGACCGGGGTGATTTGGTATAGTCATGACCATTGATAATTTGATGAAAATCCTTGACCGTGGTACGTGGATGATTAGATGTGGTGGTTTATTATTAATTTCGAGTCTCAAATGATAAAAATTGATGAAAACCTTTTAAAACCTAAAAGATAGTAGACTTTATTCTCTACTTGACTCTTTTAATGGATTACTAATTCATCTACAGCTTAAACCGGTTGTCTATTGTATTTTATCGGTTTAACATCATTGAAGGCTAATGATAATTTATTCGCATTATCTTAGTCATAATATTTCTTCTTGGGCTAGTTGAGCTCACCTTTTCTTTCACCGTTCTCTTCGAAATGAGAACATAGGCTGGGACGAAGTCGGGGAACGAAGTAATGGTCCGAGAGGATAGCATTAGTAGTCCTCACTATTCTCGTGAAATAGTGTGATAATAGTTGTAATGAGGACTCCTTTTGAGTTTATATAATATCTAGTAGACAATATTTGTATTCAAACTCACGCTTTATGTCGTATTGTACATACCATATTATATTAGTAAGTTGTATTTGAATTTATGTACCATGTAAGTGGCGACCCAAGATGGGTGACGTATACCTAATTTTGGGGGCGTCACATTGCACAACTCTTTCCATAATATCAACGCGTCGTGCGGCTTTTACCCATGCATCACTCATTCTCACTCGTTCAGTTATTTCTTCTTTCAGCTCAGATTCCAGCTTTATCATCTTATACTCTGCCAAAGAGTGCTTCTGTTCAAGCATCACATATCGGGTAACACAAGCTTGAATCGTTGCATCCTTTTGCTCCACGACTGCCTGCAATTCTTGAACCTACTCTTCTAACTCATGAATATGATTTTGCAATTCTACATTTTGATCATAAAATACCTCTAATAAACTCTCTTCAGGTACCTCTTCTTCCTCTTCTTCCTCACTCTCAGCTGTTACCTCTGCGACTATCTCTAAAAGTGCACTATCAATTCTTCACTCACCACATGGATATCTCTAATTCCTTCTTCACCGACATCACATTATCACGGTTGGCGATTAGAGGTGTCTCCACGATCTCATTCACTCCATTGTTAACGTTCTCGCAGAGCCATTCTTAAAACTATCATAAAACAAGGGTTAATTAAATAAATTAACAAATCACATAATACCCCTATATACATAACCAACCAACAAATAAGCTTAGGTAGGACACACTAGCGAAGGATTTACTCGTCTCTCCCCTCCTAGTTCTATTCCCGATCTCCGCCAGGAGATCATATCCCTAAGCTCGATACCAATGTGACCCTCATGGTGCTTCAACCACAAGACACCTCACAATGGTACTATCGGTTTGCCCAAGAAATCCAAGCGTCCCCTACGAGAGTCCGGCTTGGTGCATCCCCCATAAACAGAAGTCACCAAATGAGAGGCTCGGGGCTCTTTACTTATGGCTCGATACCAACCGTGGCGCCCCAAAATAGGTCCATTCCATCCAACCCATTCTCGAGTCGCCAAATACGTGGTATGCAAAATAACTACAACTTTATTATTACAACATATAAACTGTGAGTTTAAATACGAGATATTGCCATCTAGACAATATCCACACGCAAATAAATCCCCATCATAATTATTGATACATTATTTTACAAAAATGGTGAGGACTACTAAACAACTCTCTCTAGAACCTTCATTACATACCCCGACTAAGTACTCGCTACATTCTCGCCTCCCGAGAAGAAAAAAATGGAACAACAAGGAAAAGGGTGAGCTCAACTAGCCCAAGAAAGAATATTATGACTAAGATAATATACAACAAATTATCGTTAGTCTTCAACAGAAAAAATCTAATAGAATACAATAGACAACAAATTTTAAATCAATATTCACAGCGAAATAATAATTCATTAGAAGAGTTAAGTAGAGAATGCAAACTACTATCTTCTATGTATGAATTTAAAAGTTCATCGTCGATATTTTATCCTCAGTAACATCAATCAATATACATCCGGAATCAAATATTCATCTTTTGCACTACAGCCAAAGATATTCATCGATTAATCATGTTCATCTAAACACTGTTCATCTTTGCACTACTGCCAAAGATATTCATCAAGAAATCATTCATCTTTTCACAAAGTGCCAAAGATATTCAATAATATCATCATTTAAGATCAAGATGATGAAAAATATTTTTAAAGAAACGAATCCAAAGAAAACAAAAGAACAAGTATTATGGATTCGCATTTTTAAACAATCCGAGTTCAAAAATACTTCATAAATAATCATATCAAGTAAAATTCAAGAATGATCAAAACATGGATACAATCAAAGCTAGTATCCATAATAGATATTTTGGACGAAAAGAAGAAATTTCATTTTTCTAATTGAATAGTGGCCGTATTCGTGAATAAGGTCAGATATCGTGAATAGTCTTGATATCGTGAATAGTAACTCAGACACCAAAAGATAGAAATTTCACAAAAAAATCTTCACGCTTCGTGAATAGTACTGTGAATAGTAACTCATGAATAGTAACTCATGAATAGTAACTCATGAATAGTAAAATCACAAGATCTTGCAACCGTGCCGCTTCCCAGAGAAAGGGGGCTTCCAATAAGGATCTCTCCTTCTTCGCGGCGCGAATTAGGTGACCAAACCTCTCCTTAGATGTAACTTTCTAGACATTGCCAATAATATTATCCAATAATATTATTCGGGATAATATGAATTATTGCTCCAGATAATGGAAAATACCGTGTAATGACAATTTATTGAAACAACAAAGAAATATAAAATATCAATGCAAAGATTATTGAATCAATAAAATAAAATACCGAATAAAGAATTACTATAACAATTATTGAGTAGTGCCTTCTTACGTAAGAATCAATAATTGGTGCAATACTGCGTGTCTTTTTGTTCAACAACGCCAGTATTAGTGTGTTTTAACCACCGGGTATTCCAACAATATTAATCTGTAATAACCACGCTGCTATTTATAAACAACTTATATTTGTCATTTTCTTCATCCAATCGTTTTCCGTTATGGGCCCATGAAAGATCGCTACCGTCAATGCATTTAATATTCCCAACAAAGATTTAATATTCCACGAGCAAACGAATATTCCCCGACAATAATCAATATTTTATAACCACTTGCTTATTCAAAATATTTGCGTATTTTATCCATAACTTTCCACATTAATCAAATCAACCCTTACTATTTCAAAATAATAAATAGAGGAAAATAAATTTCATTTATTAATAATTTGGGGTCTTACAGGTGATGTATACCTGTTTTGGGGGCGTCACACATTACACATTTTAGGATTATTATTACGCACGTTTCACGCTTCAGGACACACGTTACACATTTTTGAGATTATTATTCTTTATTACTCACCATTATTATTATAAATCAATTTTATGTATTACTGAATTAATGTATTAAATCACAGATATCATAGACTCAAAATGCTGGCAACCAGATTGATCCTAGGAAAGAGGGGTTTTCTGTATAAACGGCATGAATTTAAGTTACTCCTTTCCTCGAAAGAACTTCTAGACATTGCTAATAGTGCCAACTAATAATATCATTTCAAATAATATGAGTTACTGTGTCGTGACAATTATTGGTTTAATAATGTGAAATACTGTGCAGTTATTACTGTGACAATTATTAAATCAATAATATGAAATACTATGCAATTATCACTGTAACAATTATTAAGTAAATAATATGAAATACTATGAAATTACTAATATGACAATTATTGAATCAATAAAATGAAAGACTATGCAATTATTATTGTAGAAATTATTGAATCAATAATATGAAAGACTATGCAATTACTACTGTAGCAATTATTGAATCAATAATATGAAAGACTATGCAATTACTACTGTAGCAATTATTGGATCAATAATATAAAAGACTATGCAATTACTATTGTAGCAATTATTGAATCAACAATATGAAAGATTATGCAATTACTACTGTAGCAATTATTGGATCAATAATATAAAAGACTATGTAATTACTACTGTAGCAATTATTGAATCAATAATATGAACGACTATGCATTTACTACTGTTGCAATTATTGAATGAAACATTGAGTGGCCACTACTGTAGCCATTATTGAATCAATAATGAGAAATACTGTGTAATATCGTGTGCTACTATGTAGTATCGCGTGCTACTGTGGAAAAACATGTGTTACTATTTTTTTATTACCGGGTATTTCAAAAGTTAACGGTAAAGTTTTGCCATCAATTTTTAAAAAGGTTATTTCATTCGCTTTCCATATCTGACAGTTATTCAGAATAAACAACAGGTTGCACGACCAACATATCCTCTTGTGTTTCAGAATCGGCAACATCATTCAATTCCACAACCCAAAAAGAAATCAGATTTGGAATAACTGTTAATGAAATACATAGCTAATAATGATGTGGCAATGAAATGTCATGCAGTATCAATCTGATATCTTGAGAATTAAATGGGACAAATAGCTAATATTTTAACCAACAGACCTCAGGGAGCCATACTAAGTAACACATAAGTCAATCCAAGAAACGATGGGAAAGAGCATTATAAAGTGGTGACGCTTCATAGTGGAAAACAGTTGAATGGGCAAAATGTAGATAATCAGACGAACGTGCTAGAAAGTGATGAAAAAGCAGATGAAAGCAATGTTGATGAGAAGAAGGTAAAGGAAGAACCAATGGCAGAGGATAAGGCAGAGAAACCAGCAATATTTCCACCAGTACCGTATCTACAGCGGTTCCAGAAATAGAAACTAGATAAGCAGTTCTCTAAATTCCTTGAGGTGTTTAAGAAATTACATAT
Source organism: Panax quinquefolius (assembly GCA_020205615.1). NCBI lineage: Eukaryota > Viridiplantae > Streptophyta > Magnoliopsida > Apiales > Araliaceae > Panax > Panax quinquefolius. The sequence goes on from CM035163.1 coordinate 78,336,178, forward strand.
CAACATCCCATTTGCAGAAGAGTTAGAGTAGATGCCTAGTTATGCAAAGTTCATGAAGGAAAAACAAATTAGAGGATTTTGAAATAGTGGCTCTAACCGAAGAGTGGAGCGCCATATTGCAAAAGAAGCTACCTCCGAAATTGAAAGATCCGAGCAGCTTTACTATTTCATGCACTATAGGAAGTCAGTTGTTCAAAAGATGTTTGTGTGATCTAGGTGTGAGTATTAATTTGATGTCATTGTCTATTTACACTCATTTAGGACTACCAAAACTAAGACCAACAAATATCTCTCTACAGCTTGCAGACAGGTCAGTGACATATCCGAGGGAAATTGTTGAGGATATTCTAGTGAAAGTTGATAAATTCATATTTCTAGCCGAATTCATCATATTAGATTATGAAGAGGATAAAGACATTCCAATCATATTGAGGAGAAAATTTTTGGCTTCTGGTAGGACACTCAACGACGTGCAGAAAGGGGAATTGACAATGAGGGTTCAAGACTAAGAGGTGACATTTAATGTGTTTAAAGCCATGAAATTCCCTATAGATGAAGAGAAATGCTACCATATGGATGTGATCAAGAACGTAGTGGATGATGAGTTCTTGAGGATGATGAATGTCGATCTATTGGAAACCACATTGTTGAGGGATACCGAAATTAATGATTCGGAATTCATATAGTATTTTCAGATATTAGATGCATTGCCAAGGAAAAGTAAATTCATAATTCCTTTGGAACTGTTGGAGTATGTAGAAAAATCTTCAGTGTATATAAAATCATCTCTAGAGGAGCCTCCCACACTAGAGCTGAAAACTCTACCTAACCACCTCACAAATGTGTATTTGAGTAATTCATCTACTTTGCTTGTTATTATTTCATCTTCACTTAACGAATGGTAGGAAAGTAAGCTTTTACGAGTTCTCCACGAAAACAAAACTACAATCAGATAGACCATTGCAGACATCAAGAGAATAAGTATGTCATTTTGTATGCATAAGATCCTCTTGGAAGAAGATGTGAAATTGACAATTGAACATCAACGAAGATTTAACCCGATTTTGAAAGAAATGGTAAAGAAGGAAATTCTAAAATGACTTGATGCTGGAATCATTTATCCAATCTCTGACAAATCATTGGAGAGCCCAGTACAGTGTGTCCCGAAGAAGGGTGGTATGACAATGGCAAATGAAAATAATGAATTAATACCAAGAAGGACAGTGACCGGTTGGACGATTTGTATTGATTATAGAAATCTCAACAAAGCAACCCGGAAGGATCACTTTACTTTACCCTTCATTGATCAAATGTTGGACAGATTAGCAAGGCATGAGTACTATTGACTTCTAGATGGATATTCGGGGTATAATCAAATTGCTATTGCTCCGGAGGATCAAGAAAAGACAATGTTCACCTGTCCGTATGGCACATTTATATTTAAGAGAATGTCTTTTGGGCTATGTAACGCACTGACAACTTTTTCAAGGTGTGTGATGGCCATATTCTCAAATATGGTGGAACATAACGTGGAGGTATTCATGGATGACTTTTCGGTGTTCGGGGATTCTTTTGAAAGATGTTTGGGGAATTTGATCTTGGTGTTGAAAAGATGTCTGGATACCAATCTAGTGCTTAACTGGGAAAAATGTCATTTCATGGTGGCACCGGATTTGGCTATACCTTTTGAATTGATGTGTGATGGTAGTGACTATGCAGTTAGTGCAGTTTTGGGCTAACGCAAGGATAAAAATTTTCATGCAATCTATTATGCTATAAAAACACTGATTGATGCTCAACTTAATTACACGACTACCGAGAAGGAACTACTTGTAGTCGTGTATACATTTGACAAGTTTTGTTCATACCTAATTAAGACCAAAGTTGTGGTTTTTACGGATCATTCTGCTATACAATACCTAATTTCAAAGAAAGATGTAAAACCAAGACTAATTAGATTGGAACATCTTTTTCAAGAATTTGACATGGAAATTCGGGATAGGAAGGGTATGGAAAATTAGGTGGTTGACCATATTTCAAGGTTAGAGAATCTGGAGCAAGACAAGGAAGATAAATTGATGATCAAGGAGTTCTTTCCAGATGAGCAGTTGTTCGTTGTGCACAAAGAAGTTTCGCGGTATGTTGACTATGTCAACATTTTATTGAGCAATTGTTCCCTCCAGACTTAACAAGCCAACAAAAGAAAAAGTTTCTACACAATGTGAGAAGACACATGTGGGATAAGCCATTTCTATTCAAGCAATGTGAAGATCAGATGATATGAAGGTCTGTTCCGCATAGCAAAACCGAGAACATTTTACATCATTTTCATGATTCATTGTACGGAGGACATTATGGGAGTGATAGGATAACTGCTAAGGTATTACATGCAAGATTTTACTGGCCCACATTTTTTAAGGATGCCCACCAGTTTGTTCAAAAGTGTAATAGATGTCAAAGGGTGGGTAATATTTCAAAGCGCTATGAAATGCCTTTAAACATGATCTTGGAAGTTGAAGTCTTTGATGTTTGGGGAATCGATTTCATGGGACCTTTTCCATCATCCTTTAGTAACACGTACATTCTATTAGCAATGGACTATGTTTCCAAATGGGTTAAGACATTTGCTTTGCCAAAAAAATGATGCCTAGGTAGTTTTAAAATTCTTGTAGAAAAACATCTTCAAAAGGTTTGGCACGCCAAGGGCAATCATTAGTGATGAGGGGAGCCATTTTTACAATAAGTATTTTACAGCTCTCCTAGATAATTATGGGTTCACCCATAGAATTGCCACAACATATCACCCCCAGACTAGTGGTCAAGCAGAGGTCTCTAATAGAGAAGTGAAGAAGATCCTAGAGAAAATCATGAACCCCAACTCGGGAAGACTGGTCAGTGAAGTTGGACTATGCTCTTTAGGTGTATCGAACTGCCTATAAGACACTAATTAGAATGTCACTGTACCAACCCGTTTATGGAAAAACATGCCATCTCTTAGTCAAACTCAAGTATAAAGCGTATTGGGCCATTCAAAAGATAAATTTTGATCTCACATCTGCATGGGAGAAGACACTTCTCCAACTTAATGAGCTAGATGAATTTTTCCTACAGGCCTATGAGAATGCAAAGTTGTACAAAGAGAAAGTAAAACAATGGCACGATCAAAAGATCATCGAGAAGAAGTTTGAGCCGGACCAAACTGTTCTCTTGTTCAATTCCAAACTAAGACTATTTCCTAGGAAGCTCAAGTCTCGGTTTTTAGGTCTGTTTATAGTCAAACAAGCATTTCCTCACGGCGCCATTGAATTAGTTGGTCAAAATCAAGATGAACCTTTCAAGGTCAATGGATAACGCTTAAAGCATTATTGGGGTGGTGATTTTGGTCGCCATAAATCCTTAATTTTTCTCGTCGATCCAGTTTAAAACAAGGATTAGTGAGGCTGAAAGACTTTAAATCAAGTATTTGATGGGAGGCAACCCAATCATTATTCTAGTTTTCATTTTTTATATTTCAATTTTTCCATTCCTTAGTGTAGTTAGTTTTTAATTTTTAGGAGTATTTCCTTAATAAAGGTTTTCATGCTCATTCTCTAAAGTACTTGCTCTAATCCTTGTTGATTGTTATCATTACAGGTATTAGGGTTGTAAATTACAGTTTGGATGCATGAGAAAGAACATTGAGTAAGATTTTGGAAGCTTGGGAAGCCAATATAACACAGACTGCATCAAAAAAATTTGCCAGAATTTTTTTTAGAAAAAGAATGAATTCACCCCGGTGAATTAGAATAGACAAAATGAATCCCCCCAGCGGATTGGCCTTTACCCATATACGCCCCAGCGAATTCAGAGAGCGCCCTGACGCATACCCATTTGCCCCAATTCGCCCAAGTGAATTCCAATAAGCATAGGGCTGTAAATGGTAACCAAAAAATTTGTATTCGTCCGCATCCGTATTCGAAAAAAGCGGATATTATTCGCATTAAAAAAAATGGATATATCCGTATTCGGTTTAAAGGTATCCGTAAATAAACGGATACGAATACGGATATAGGCGTATTCGTATTCGATTAACATCCGTCCGTAAATATATTTGGCAGATACGGATATCCGGAATCCGTATCCGAATAACTTATATATATATATACACACACACACACTTAATATTTACATTAATTAAATTATTAATTAATATAAATTATTAATTAATAATTTACCTATATAAGTTGTTAATAATTTAATATATACATGTATTTATTAATAACTTACATTCATTGATTAATCACTTACATTCATTTATATAAGTTATTAATATATGTGTGTGTGTGTGTATATATATATATATATACACACACACACACACACATATATATAAATTAATAACTTATATTCATTATTTAATAACTTACATATATAAATTATAAATATTCATCCATAATCTAGTATTACTTAACAAACATAAAAGGGACATCTACTTATTAATAAATATCTAAACATCAATAAGTAGATCATTCATTCATTAATGAACTATACTTTAATTAAATTTGACAAAGCTCTAAATTAAAACTATAATTTAGAATTCTCAGATCAACGGTCGAGAGGCGGGAACAATGGACAATATAATTTTATTGTTAAAATGTGATGTGTGTCTCAGTTTATGATGTGAATTAAGTTAATCTTCTTGTATGATAATGTTCAATGAAGGATGATCAATGGTGTATACATCAAGTTAAGTTAGGATGCAAATTAATCTTGTAATTTTTATGATGATGTGTTTGATATTTTCCTCCCCGTATGATTAAGATGTTTAATTAATATGTATGGTTTAAATATTAAATTGTGTTTAATTAATATGTATTATTTAAACTTTAATTATTTTTTTCGTAAATATTTTGAATGAATTTTATATTAGGTTACTGATAAACGAATTCGGATATTCGAATAATTTGTCTATTCGGATAAAATAAACGGTAACGGATATTATTCATATTCAAATATTTTTCCGAATACCGGATACAGATACGAATATACCTGTATCCGTATCCATATCCATTTAATACCGTTTACACCCCTAAATAAGCATATCAATCCGCCCCAGCAGATTCGTCGAATCTCGGTTTTTAAAATACACTATGAACACCGATTGCATTAATTCATTGACCTTTCAGCATACACTCTCCTTTCCCTACACACTAAAACCAAGCAATTCTCCTATTCCCAAACGAAATTACACACGAATTCTAGCTCCAAACTTCTTTCCAATCGCATTCAACAATGCCGTTAACAAATTTCATCTTCAAATTAAAGGTCTATCAGTCCAAATTGGGGGATTTCATAAGGATTATTCTCTAAGCCAAATTCAACCAAGTCTTTGCCAAATTGAGCATTTCGAAAGGTTTCACTCCTAAATTGAAGCAACCATTGTACAATAGTCCAACATCAAACAAGGTATTCAACATAAATTTGTTATTTGCTCTTAAATAGGGAAATAATTCTACTTGGATTGCATTGAGAGTACTCATTTACTGTTGAATTTGGATATAAAGTAAATTGTTGGGCTAATAGAGTTTGTGTTGGCTGAATTGGATTAGTTTTGGTTGGTTATTATTGTAAGCGGCTATACACCCTAATAACTGTTTGTCAATCTATTTTGGGGGAATTATTGAAGATGATTTTTGTGAATATTGCAAACTTAGTGTTCGAAAATTTGTTTCAAAGAATAGTCATTATGATTGAGAAGTATTCAACAGTTGATCAGCCTAGTTTCGTCAGTTTGTGTAATTGCTTTAGTTTGATCACATGGCACCTAAAAGACAAAGAGGCGAAGGTCTTTCAACACCAACAAGGCCTTTCAACCGAAGAAGGTTTTTTAGTGCTGAAGCGGAGGATAAATTTGATGCATATCTAGTAGGTAAAGCTCTAACTCCCGAGCGCAGCCTTCTCCCAAATGAATTTGATGGCGAAATGGAACAACAAATCATTGAACGAGGTTGGGATACATTCATGAATCAACCAGAACCAACAGTGGTAGCCATTGTTAAGAATTATATGTTAATGTTGAGGAAAAGACACTATATTCAGTAATTATTTGGGGAAAACTGGTATCCTTCAGTGCCAACACAATCAATGATTATTATAATCTAAGGGCTCCAGAAGTTTATGAGTACACCCAATACATGGATGACGGTCCAAACTATGAGAAGATTGTGTTGGATTTATGCAAGCCTAGATCGTCTTGGGTGTCAAAAGGTGCACGAGGTGCTACTTTTTTCTATAGCAAGGATCTGAGTAGGTATGGAAAAATTTGGTACGCCTTTCTCTGTGCCAACCTGTTGCCATCTCAGCACGTGAGTGATGTAACAAAGGAAAAAGCTCCATTACTGTATGTCAGTGTCAAGGACTTTAAGATAAACATTGGGCTTGTGAATATTCATTCCATTCGACGGTGTTTGAGGGTTAATATACAGGGAGGATTGTCACATCCATCCCTAATATGTGGTTTGTGCTATCGAGCGGGTGTTCGATGGGGAGCTGATAAGCCGGTGCAACAGCCCTTGCTCCTTTTGGATCACAAATTGATCGAGCGATATAAGGTATGGGAAGGAGGTGAGTCAGATCCACGTGGATTGGGTTTCATCAATCATTCTTCTTCCGAGGATGACGAGGGGCAAGAGTTGGCTGATGCTGCTACTACTTCTTCATCACCAACAAGGGAAAAGTTTAGTAGTCAATTTTTAAACCTGCAAGTGCATATATATCAAAGAAATAAATAGCTGGATAGACAGGATAGACGGTTGGTAGAAAGACAAGACCATATGTTTGCTTACCAGACCATTTTTAATTCGGCGTTGGCAGAGATGTTTGCAAGAATGAATCCAAATGCTAAGCCAATTTACTTTCCTATACCGCAGCCATTGCCAGTATATCCCCCCATCAGATTCAGATTTTAAGGAGGTTGAGCCTGACGTTTGACTATTTAGGGAAGTCCTTCGCTTTTAACTTCTTTATATTTACACAATGAGGACATTGTTAATTCTGAGTTTAAGGGTGCGTGTTAGTGCATGTTAGATACTTTGCATGTTTATTTTAGTTTATTTATGCTTGTATGGTTATAGTTTGCATGTTGCATGATAGTTTGTGTTTGTAATTGCATTTTATGGTATATTTTGCATCTAGTTGCATGAATCAAGTATAAATGGCATGCTTATCTGATGTTGGCCAATGATAAGACATGATTGATAATGGTGACTTGAGTAGAATGGAAAACCAATGCTAAGTGATAACTTTAACTATGAAATTAATTTTGCCTGTGTGAAACTCATGTTGACAAGGAAAACACGTAATTGACTGTTTGATTAATCTAAACTTAAATATTTACATAATATGCTTCTGGTGAGAAATTTAGGGATAAAATTTGATAAATCAATAAAATATCTATGAAGACAAAAACAAGCAAGAAGCTAAGTATGGGGGTATAACGGGATGCAAAAAAAAATTAAAATCTGGCTTAATTCAACTCTTTGGCCTTTGTTACTCGTACAAGTAAGCCCTATGGGTGTCTCTACACCCAATGCCCTTAAACCAACTGGTTTGGGAGTCGTTGGTCGAAAGTTCACTACAATGGTAACTTTGAAAAGCCTAAGAGAGTTGAGTATTGCACAAGTCAGATAAAAAATATATATTAATAATCTCTTGACTCGTTTAGTTTTGTGGTCTTTCCTATTTGAGTTATTAGATCCGTAGGGGTGTCATAACACCTAATGCCTTAAAGCCGACTGGTTTGGGAGTTATTGGTCGAAAGCTTGATACATGGGTAGCACTAAAAAGTCGAATAAATCTAGAAATTGCACAAGTGGAGTTTAAAAGTATGATGGAATAACTCTTATTGATACCCTTTGCTTAGAATTTGCTTACGGTAGTCAGATTGGATGTGTTCACTAATGGAGTTAAGAAAAAACTGAACTTTCTTTCTATGAAGTTAATTATGTAGAAGATTTCAGTTGTGATTGATTAAAATACTTGATTTTCACACACACACACACACACACAACATGGGTGATGACATATATATTGCATTGTTTGGTTAGAGTTGGAAATTATGCATTAGTTAGATGTTTTGTTTGAGACATATAAGTTATCTTTGAGGCTTAAAATTGGATGTTATGTAGTTTGATTACTTGATTCGTAGGCATGTAGTTAGTTTGCATTTGCATTATTGTGTTTTTCTTAAGGACAAACAAAGTCTTGAGTTTTGGGGTATTTGATGAGCGGGCTTTATACCAATGAATCGAATACCTTTTGGGCTTGATTCTTTGTTAAATTCGAATATTTTTAGTATCAGTTTACTTTTTTCATGTTTGTTTTGTAGGAACCGGCTTTGGTTGGTGATAACAGAAAATTTTGAACATAATGGCATTTATGCAACTTCTAGGCTCTGATGAATTCTCCATGGCGAATCTATAGTTCATTTGAATGCACTGGGGCAAATTGGCATGATGAATTCTCCGGGGAAAATTTCTTGGAGAATTGAATCCGCCGGGGAGAATTAGTCGGGGAAAATAAGTTGTCATGTTTAAGAAGTTGAGTCTGGCAAAGATTCTGGTGGCTGATTTTGGGAAGGAACGAGATAGAGATATGGAGAGAAATAGAAAGAGGATAGCAAACCCCAGTTTTAAATCAAGCTTTTGGAGAATTGAAGCAATTGAGCAAGCAAGAAGGATTCAAGGCGGGAGCAGAAAAAAAGAAGAAGTATTGTGAACCAATTTTTATTTTCTTTCCTTATCTTCAACCCTTGTATTCTGAATGCTTAATTAATTATGGATTTTGGATTTTAATTCAATGATGATGAACTAATTTTCTATTTAAGACTGCAATGGATATTATTGTGTAATTGTGATTGAGATGTTTCCTTGTTAACTACTATTGATTAATATCGGATTGTCTATTGTGATTTGGACTTAATTGATTAATTATCAGGCTAGTAATTATCGTGATAATCTATGTGAAATTGAGAAATGGATTATAGATTTAGATCTGATCATAATAGCATGTGATTGTGTTTTTTACATGGCGGTGAAATTCATGATTTGTGTTTAGGATAGGGATATACCTACACACCGCATGTAATCTGATGAAGAACTTGGGCTTTAAATTCTCTTTAATTATAATTCACATAGAGATATAGTGGATTAGTTAATTAGGGTGTTCATCTTAATTCTATCATATGTGGATTTAAGTTGATTTTTTTATGATGCATCAAAAGACGGTCATAGATATTGATGTGTTCTTCATTAACGATCCGAAATAGTTAGCGTGACTTAACAGGAAGTATGTTGATCTAAGTGAAGCAATAAGTGAAATTGTAGTCTTAAGTCTCCAACATCTAATTTAAATCTTGTGGTAGTTAGTGTTAATTTATTTAATTAGTGATTTTCATAAGTTTCATAAACTTCATCATTTGTTTAATAAAACTAAGATAATATAAAATTGATAGTTGTTAGGATAAATTACAGTTATTTTTTTTGTGGGACGATACTTTTCTTATCATATATTACTTGTGGACTATGTATACTTGCGTATTTTTGCTGGTATAGATTTAGGATAACAAAAACGCAATAAGAAGATTCAGGTGAAAAGATATCAGATGAAGCACGTGTAAAGTGCAATAAGAAGATTTAAGGGGAAATATATTAAATGAAGCAAAAACTATTAAGGAAATTCTAAATAGTTTAAGACTTTCCACCGTTAAATGAAAAAGTTATAGAAACGAATAACAATTTTTTACCATAATATGGAGTATGAAAGAAAATAATATCCCTTACCACAATTAGAAAGTGACTGGATACTACTTTCTATGAAGTAATTTATCAATCCAGATATATATTTATAATATAATTAGTAATTACCACAAATAAGTTTCATAGTGTACACTAACTCGTATATGATGAAATTGTTAAAACAGACTTGATAGTATAACTTTGTGTAGTGTAAAAAATAGAGTATTTCAAAATAACTTTTGAAAGAATAAATAATATTTCAAATAATCTTCCAGATGAAGCTTTTCAAAATAAATCTTCCAAAGAAAGAGTCTTCTAAAGGAAGAATTGTAAGAACTGTGTGATGTGTGTAGGTGCTTATGTAACTATTACAAAAACTCACTAGAACAATTGGTACACCAAAACTTAAGACAATCTTAGCACTTCAAAAACACTTATACTAATGATTCAGAGCGTGAAAGGAAAGACAAGCAAGAGAGTTATGAAAGTCCTTCTGCTTAATCCCTCTATTTATAGCAAAAACTTAAACCACATCAACATCACCACACGTTACACATTTTAGCCACTTTTAATCTATATTTTTTATCACCAATCCACACGTTACACATTTTAAATAACTTTTAATATACACCATCCATCACCAATCCACACGTTACACATATTCAGATGTAATTACTACTGCAGTAATTATTGAATCAATAATATGAAAAACTATACAGTTACTACTGTGAAAATTATTGAATGAAACACTGATTGGCCACTACTGTAGCCATTATTGAATCAATAATGAGAAATACTGTGTAATACCGTGTGCTATTGTGGATAAGTGTGTTACTGTTCTTTTATTATTAGTATTTCAACAATTAACAGTAAAAGTTTTGCTGTTAATTTTTAAAAAGGTTATTTCTGTCGCTTTCCATATTCGACAGTTATTCTATTATGGGGCCCACTAACGATTGGTTATTTTGGCATCGTCATATAAATATTCCCCGATATAACGAATATTCCCTTATAGACTGTTCACTTCATATAATTTGCACATAATACCCATAACAATAACATTTATTAAATCAACACTTTACTATTTAAAATAACAAAAAAAATAATTAAAAGTCACATTCATAAAAAGTTGGGGTCTTACATTCCAATTATGGAGAATCGCCGTTATAGTCACTCGATGATGAAGATAATGGATATACTAATGAAAAAAATGATAATGACGATGATGCTATTGAAAAAGATGATAATGTTAAAAACAAAGATGATGGTGGTAACTATAATGCAAGTAATGTAAATGGCGTAGATGATGCAAATAGTGCGGGTAATGCGTATGACGCATGTCGACGTCGAGAAAAATTTCCTTTTTGGAATTCCTCTTTTAGATTTTCTACTCTTTATGTTCTCTATATGTGTTTTGAATTTTGTTTGAAAGGGCGAGTTTGACAAAAGAATCTGATACAAAATGTCGACGATTTATAAATTCAGTGTCGTCAGTTGGTAGTAATGAAATAGTTGTATCAACTCAACCAATTGTCGACGTCGGAATTTTTATTTGTCCCTTTTATGTTCTTGTTTTCTGGTGTTCTCATGTTATGTGAGATTTGTTTGAAAAAACAACTGAAAAAGGTTCGACATGTATCATGTCGACGATTTGACTGTAAGAGTTGCAAGTTGGTGTTTTTAACTGGTTGCACCAACGCAATCGAGAAAAGGTTTGAACATTGACCCAGTGATGTGATACTGCTAAACGGGTCTGTGAAACCGAGATTCATTTGGGTTCGGGGGTTTGATTATGAGGAGGGAAGGTGTTAGGCACCCCCCGACATCCGTGTTACCATGGTAACCGCCACTTTTCAAGAAACTGTTATATGAATGTGTGTGTGTGTGTGTGTGTGTCTGTGTGGATCAATGTGCAGTTTATTTGGAAGTAGTGCGAGGCCTCGTTCGCACCTATATACAAAGGGTTTGAATTTGTATGAAAAATTCAGTTTTAAAAATGATATAGCAGTGAAGTTTTGTAATAAGAGATTTTTCAAACCCTGTGCTCAATAGTAATTGAGACCTTTTCATACTTCCATTTTAATATTAAATGTTCGGCTGGTTTGCTTTTATTTTCGAGATGAGAAACATCTTCAAGAAAATAATATACAGCAGTGTCGAACTCCTCACGGATATGACAGCCATCTAAGGAAATTCAAACACTGTAAATAATGTACAACCTGCTTACAGTTGAAAATGTCCATCACGGGAACCGAATCTAGATTCAGTAGACTGAATCTGTGATCACATGATTCCTAGGCTCACATGATGCCACAGTTTATATGAAAAGCAGTAAGCAGTTATATATATATATATATGGACATGATCAACCACCACGAAGCACCTCCATGGGGGATCGAAAATGTAAATTTATAAAAACGGCAAATATATATATATATATGGACATGATCAACCACCACGAAGCACCTCCATGGGAGATCAGAAAAGTAAATAAAGCTGTAAAAGACGATCAACCGCCACGAAATAAACTCCAGGCGGGACTAAATATAAATAAAAGCGAAGAAAAGGCCTCAAGTAAACTCCGTGCTGATGAAATATAAATATATATATATATAAGTCAGTAAACGCATATGATGTTTCTCAATCCCTACCAGTTTATCATTTCAATGATTTGTCGCTATATATATATATATATATATATATATATATATATATATATAATAGTTCATATATATAAGTATATATATATATAAAAGCAAGTAAATGCTCCGGATGTAAAATCCAGGCTCAATCGAGGCATAACTCGATAATGTTAGTCCATATATAAATATATATACATATATAAGTATATATATACAGATAGAAATGAAAACCACGGACCGAAGTTCAGGCATACACACACAACACGACTCTCAATGTGAAGAATAGTGTGTGCAAAGATGAAGAGAATAGCTTTATAGAGTGTGAGAAGGCTTACAGTGGGCTGCCCAGGCAGGCTTTTATGACTCTAGATGCATAAACACTCAGCTCTCGCCGGTAAAATATAGCTATAAGTGAGCTAACAGGTGTTTAAAATGAGAAAGCACACAATATGGGGTGTGTACGGAGCAAATTGGATAGGGCTTCTTCGCCTTTTTTCTCTTGCAAAAGGCCACCCCAAGCTCTATATTTATAGAACTGGGAGCCGCAGGTAAACCTGTGGTAGCCGCAGATGCACCTGCGGCTGCCCGGGGTGCCCCGGGCTCTGCGGGTCCTGCCGTCTCGAAGTACGTGCACTTGTGCACTATAATGTCCAATCGAACTTGCAGAACTTCAATCCGAACATCAGAACAAGGTGTACAAGACCTTCTTCGGACCACTTTTGTCGAGAGTTACGCAATGACATGGGATTAGAGGTTGTACGAAGTCAGGAAGAAGGGACCATGCCCATGGTCTTTAAGCTTCAAATTCTATCTGGTGTGCTGCCACACGTAATAGTCACTCGGGATTGGAACTCCTTGGCTCTTGTGGGACATTGTTGTGTAGAAATGTATGTATGAAATATTGAGACGGCGCGCTGGGGTTGAGGTGCCAAGATAACAATTTTGCCCCTCACCGGGGTTATCTCTGGTTTGGGATGATAGCAGACATTGCTCAGGGTTACATCTAAGATTGAACTGTTGCAAGTGTTTAAATTCTGCAAGGTCATCTGTAAGTGTACTTGTCTTCTCGGTGTTAGCTCCGAGTCTTTGGCATGAGTGCCTCGGCAGGAGGTCTGAGATTGAAGCTGATTGCATGCATTTGAAACAAGTATTTCCAGAGTTATCGTCGGAACTACAACATCATTCCTTGGGGTTATCTCCAAGGACAAAACTCGGGGTTATCTCCGAGGTTGGAATTGATACTCCTGGTGTGTGTTCTGGGGTTGAGACTGAACTTTTGGTGGTATCCGGAATGGATGTGAGCTGTCTTTCAAGGTTATCTCCAAAAGACGAATCTGCCCTCCTGCTATGTTAGTAACAGGTGTGCAGAAAATTTTGAGTGTCTACAGATGCCCCTCTTTATCATATTCATGTAATGCAAGGCATGGATAGGATAAAGAATCCTAGACACTTGAAATGCAACAAGATAAACATGATGCTATGTGCAGCAACATGATGCAAATGCATGATGCATGTATGAATGATTGTTGGTTCCCTGTTAATCCTGTCGGGGATGACAATTAGTGATGTCTTGGACATGCGATCCAAGTCTTCAAGGATGTTGACGTTGGGGTTATCACCAAAGTCCTGGATCCTTGATACAGACCTTTACTCCATAGAGGTGCCTCTCGTGTACAAGAGATCTGTGGGGATAAAGCTATGTCTGTTTGAGGATGTGTATAACGTATTCCATCATCGGTCTTCTCCGATGAGGATGGTCTTCTCTGGTTTGTATCACCAGTATATACCATGATCCTATTGGAGTTACTGCCAACAGTATGTATTGTCAGGGTTGCCTGACCTTCGCTGATGTGTGTATCACCGGATAGATCCCTGTTGGGAAAACTGTCAAGGCTGCTTGACGTTCAATGATGTGTGTATCAATAGTTGAATTGAATTGTGACCCTTGCTAGGGAGTATGTCAAGGCTACTTGACCTTCATTGACGCGTATATCAATGGTTGAATTACATTGTAACCCCCGCTAGGGAAGGCTGTGGATAAGTGCACTGATGGATGAGATCATCAAATGGCCTCTGATGTTTCGATGAGTTTACTTTCCATCGGTTGAAATGACGTCAAGGCTGCTTGACCTTCATTGATACATACATCAATGGTTAAATTACACTGTGACCCCCGTCAGGGATTCGTTCATAGACGAATAATGCGTTGTAACCCCCATCGGGGATACGTGGATGATTGAAAGTCTGCGTTGTGACCCCCGCCGGGGATACTTTATCAACGTTTGAAATCGGCGTTGTGACCCCCGCCGGGGATACTTTATCAATGTTTGAAATCGGCGTTGTGACCCCCGCCGGGGAAGGTCTTTTAGGGTTACGACCCTGTGTTTGGCGGCATCGGACCTGTGTGAGGTATTGCCGAGCATGATTCGTAAAAGTTGAGGTCGCTGGTATAGTATACCTTGTATTCAGGCGAATACCAATGAATGACATGTGGAGCCAGAGTTTGGCCCGTGAAAACCAGGATTCTAGGCTATTCTGCTCAATCACGTAGCGTTTTTATTCCTGATTTGGCATTTTCCGCTTGTAAGACCTCCTTTGCAACTCAAACTAGACCGAGTTGGAGGTTTGGGCCCTATGTAGGGGTGCCGCAGGTACACCTGCGACAGCCGCAAATGGACCTGTGGCTAACTGTGACTACGTAAAGGCTGCATGTTGCTTTCATAAGTCACTTTCAAGTAGCACCGTGAAGGAAATTTGAGTGTTCTTCTTCAGACCTGCTGAGTTCAGGCGACTTTCTGTAAATTCTGTCACCGTACAAGTGTTCTTCACTATCCTAGTAACATATGCATGTATTCTTTTCCAGTTTTTATCCGTTGGAAAATGAATTATCACATAAAATGCATTTAGACACATAGTAGTGAATATGCATGCTAATATGACTTGATAAAAATATTCAACATAGCAAATGTTAGTATTAAACCATGCTAAATATGATGATGTGAAAAAATTTGACTTTTGAAACAGTCAAATTGGCACCTTTTACTGTCATTTCTTATCCTATTTGAGGACAAATAAGTAAAGGTAGAAAAGCAAAATAATCCTGGTAATTAGACTACACTTACGAATTTTTTACTATGATATATTAATGCATGTAAGATGTATATAACTGTGGGTAGGTGTGCTACTGAATGGCCACCTAGTCATGTCTATGTGCATGTGGATAGTCCTGTTTACAAAGGGGACTATGGCAAAATTTTCCAAAATGTAGGCATTAGGTAATCATGCATTTTTAACTTTAATGTAGACGTATGTTAAAATAATGCATGCATGCATGTAGTCATAAAATGTATTTTGAAAAGCTCCAGGTTAAACATTACCACACCCTTTCTGAGGTGATTTGGAGACTTGTTGTCCAGATATTATGGATCTGGATCACCCGAGTAGTTCCCACAGGACCACTTCTGGTGTACGGAGGAGGGCTTCTGAAGTGCCTCGACCCCATTCTGTCAGACAGCCTCATCGGTTGGTGGAGACGGTAATTCGTCCTATCCGGGTTGAAGTGTCGGATGTAGAGGACGAGGAGGAGGATGTACCGGTTGAGGTTCCTGCTCCTGCTGCACGTGTTCCCCGTAGGGATTTGCCAGACATTCAAGTGGCGAACCCAGAGCTTCTGGGTGATTTGAGTCAACACCCTTCAGTTTACCTGCACGTAAACGAGGTATAAAGTTAGATCTTAATCTTCCTTGTTTCCTATTGATGAGGAGTAAAGGGTTCAGATGTTAATCTGCATTTGATGTAGGTTCTCGGCTTTACACAGGCTCGAGGGAACTGGTTCAGCATCCACTCTATAGTCATTATGATCAGGAATTGTGAATTAGTATAATCATGACCTTTAATGTTACAGATAAAGGTTTGTGGTGAAAGTCCTCTTTAGCCCGTAGTGCATAAAAGGACATGTGTTTGGCATGATCATGACCACTGCCATTGGTGATACAAACGAATATCTTTGGCCCGTAGTGCATAGATAATTCGTTGGTTTGAAACAATTATTGAGTGGTGTTACATGGATAAAATATTGATGATGGTCTTTTAAATCATAGAAGATAGTAGACATCATGCTCTACTTGACTTTTCTAGTGGATTGCTATTTCCGTTGTAGTTGTTGATCTAAAACATGTTGTCTATTGTATTCTATCAGATTTTTCCGTGTTGAGGACTAAAGATAATTTGTTCTACATTATCTTAGTCATAATATTTTTTACTGGACTAGTTGAACTCACCTTTTTCTTTCATTGTTCTCTTCAGGAAATAAGAATATAACTCGGACTAGTCGATTATTTTAACATGCTTGATGTTGAACTGCTTTGCATGATGACTATAGAGCGATTGTACATGGCTGGGGATTCGGGACGTACTTTCCCATTCTTCCCCATCGTTGTCCCTGGGGTTACTTCAGGGCATTGTCTGAGCGCTGATTTCACCAGACTCAGTCACTCCATTTGCTGGACTGTGAGGTGATGATGACGCCGATGGATTGGCGATTTATCACAGGTATAGAGTTTGGAGGGATCCGATTACCTTGACGGCGGATATCACCCTCTTGTCGTCGATCCTTGCTAGGAGTTTCTACGAGGCGCTTCGGTAGGACTGTTCATACAGGTCCTTTGAGCATAGATGCTATGAACGGGCTATTGAGTGAGCCCATACCCGATGATGTGTGAGTCAAGGACCGCATTCTTCGGCGATTGTTCCTGATGATCATTAGGGACTGCTTCATAGCAGATAACTCTTCTACGGTGTCATTTGTTTTGATCAGCGCCACTCGACACATGGACCGCATAAGAGATTATGATTGGGGTTCCTACACCTTTTCCTACTTCCTCAGGGGAATGCACATGCAATCGCAAGGTTTGACCGAGGCTTGGTTAGGATTCTACCCGTTTTTGATGGTGAGTATTTCTCTTGTCTTTTCTCATGTATAGGTTAAGAGCGTTGACTGACAGCAGATGTTTGCCTTTGTGTTGGAAGTTTTGGGCCTATGAGAGCTTCCATGTTTGCGTCTCGTGAGTGTGTTAGGTTTAGACACCTATCCACGAGGACAGAGATGGCATCATTCCATACCGACGGAGGTCCCTGTTGCTGAGGGTTTAACTCATTGTCGCCTACAAATGGAGTTGTTGACATTGGATGTCATCACGTGGGTTCCCTACTCTGGGGAGCATTTGAGCATTGGATTTGAGGATGGGTACCCGACTGGTGTTGAGCACGTGATTTCTACCCGTAGGATTCCTCTCTTCACAGATGGAGGATGTGAGCTCTATTTAGGAGAGCGTGCTATCAGGAGTACTACAGGAGAGATTCGTATGCCGATCTTGCCTCTTGCCATTCATTATTGGCCTGTTTCGCAGTCACCCGTCATTGATATCCCATTGTTGGGGATTAACGGTTTCACATTATTAGAGGGTCCTTGCACTCAGGAGATGTTCCAGCATTGGTGGTTCCCTCATACCATTGGATCCCAGACCCGCGCCACTCAGTTTATGGGGGATATGGTTCCAGGATCCGTGATGATGATGAATTGGCTAGCCTGTGTCAGAAACCCGACTCATGTGACACAGATTGACAGTTTGACCCGGCAGTTGGACCGGGCACATTTTTTTATTCGGCATTTGGGTAGAGATACTTCAGAGGCAGATACTTTTGATCCTTCTAGCTCTGGCACTGGCCCCTCAGGTGACCCATATGGTTTTGCCGGTGCAGATCCTCCCTTGTATAGGCTTGACTTCCCTGTGGATAGAGATCCAGTGACTTAGGAGGAGTTACATCAGGTAGACAGGATTGATGGCGTGGACATTGACACCATTAACTTCTTCGGATGCATATTCTTGTTATCTCTTTTGATAGGACTCTGTTAGACATTGGGTAGCTTCGCCCCATTCTCGTTATATCTTTTGATAGGCCTCTGTTAGTTATAGGGAAGTTTTGCCCCATTTCCCTGTATTTTAGCTGTACAGAGATGTATTAAATGATGATATACTTAGGAAAGTATGTATAATTTTCCATTTCCTATATCATATTGCCATCTATTGTATCATGCATGTTATTATGTTATGCATATGTATGTATGTCCAGAGATATCCAGCATTGACCCCTGGATGGTCTTATGACACGGCCCGTACAGATGTCTTCTTCGACAGTTAGCCGTATTGATCATACCCCACCATTTTTGGTGGCATTTGGTATGCGGTCGTGGTATGATAGCATGTCACCATCAGACAGGGTGACTATAGATCATCTGTTGCAGTATACTATGACCTTGTTGATGTATCAAGTTCCCACAGGATTCGTGGAGGGCATGCTGGAGCACTGGGTATCGGATAGGCAAGTTTTTCGATTTGGGACCCAAGAGTTAACTCCTACTTTGGAGGAGTATGCACGTTTGACGATGCTACCATTGGATAGACCTTGTGTGCATATGGCGATTAGAGACATGAGTATGCAGTTCATGACCCTCACTAGCTTGAGGCGTAGGGTGGTGCAGGATGAGCTCACATCTGGCCACGTTATATCCCAGCATTTTTTGTTTGACAGATTTGGCTCTGAGGATAGTTATACACGACATTCTGGGGATTTCACCACTCTGGAGGATCATTAGCGTTTGGCCAGAGTGGATTTACTGCTATTATGTGTACTATCGTATGTCTACATGCCACGGTACATGGATGAGTTGGACATAGGAGTTATCATGGCAGTGAGAGCTCTCAGGGAGGGTTACACCATCATACCAATGATCATAGCAAAGACTCCGAGGTTAGCTACATACTGCTACACTTATCCGGCAGGAGTGTTTACAGGCAGCTCGGTCATACTGTACGTGTGGTTTATGTCACACTTGAGACCGATTGGCACTTTTAGACGGCATGAGTATTGTTTCACCCATGATATAGCCATGTCATACTCATTTTAGCTCTCGCGAGTGTCTGAGATGTTGCATCTTGGTCACTTTTCTGGCGGGATCAAGATCTGTTAAGCTATATTACTGCAGTGTCAGGCTTAGCTCACCCTACAGCTTCATTACTCATGCTCCGGGCATGGATTATCTTCCTCTTATTGGCTTGAGAGGCATAATCACTTACCACCCACTGGCCGTGATGTGTCAGTTTGACCAGTTTAAGGATTTTCATCCTTTTGAGGGGGCATCGAGTCAGCGCTTCGCTTCTCGCTACTTATCAGTACAGGACATATCTAGGTTGTATGCCTGTTGGGATCAGCAAGAGCTAGCTGAGTTTTTCGTCAGCCATCCGGGTTGTTCTGCAGAGTATTCCGCATGGATGGAGACAGAGACTGCATCGATTGCGGTAGTATCCACAGTGCAGGGGACTGATTCGGATGATGAGGAGCCTATGGAGGAGGTTGATATTCCCATCAAGGAGGATTTGACTGCTGGGTTGCCAGCATTTGTAATGGATTCTCCCATCATGAAAGTGCTCTTGTGATTCAAAGATTCATCACAATGATTTGGAGCAGAGTCTACATCTGATGACCTTTGAGAGAGATCAGGCTAGGGCCTTGATGTTGGCAGCTCTTGATGGGAGAGACACTGCTCTATTAGAGAGAGACGAGGCTAGATCAGCTATAGATGCATTGATTGTAGAGCGGGATGCTGCCCTATCTGCCCGGGATGTGGCCGTCATAGACAGTACTTCAGTGAGATCCCTCACGACTGGCATCCTTGTCGATATGAGTGCATATATTGATGAGCATCATGCCACCATACAGTTAGCCTCGAATCTGCTAGCTCATGTAGATACCATTAGGCAGGAGCTTGTAACGTTACCTCCTTCTTCGGAGAGGGATGCTATGTTAGATCTGATAGTCTGTATACACACTGATCCGTAGATAGACTTGTATTTTCCTCGCATGCACTAGCTTAGTCATTTTTCATGTACAACACATATGTATATATCAAACAAAGATTATATATATGCGCAGAAAATATATTTTGATTTACTTCCCTTTCGAACAGGCTTCCTTGATCGTGCTTGATATTTGCTGTTTTCTTCGTGGCTTGTGATCTTGATGCATTTTGAACTCATCCTTGATATGTGGACATTGAGCCATCGCGGGATCTTTCAGAATGGATCATTGATCTGTATGTATCCCTACCATCTTTGGTGTCTTAGGACTAGTTTCTGTATGGAAATGTGGAAAGGAGTGTGGCTTTTCCTCTCTGAGATTGACCGCACTACGATGGTCACTGCAAGATTTCTATTTGTGAGAAGCCTAGTTAATTCCATCTCTTATGGATTGGTGTTGCTCTTTGAGGCACAACCGTAGCTTAGATGGTCGCCGAATCTCCTATTTGTGAGGAGAGGTTAGTTAGTTCAATCCTTTGGTCCAAGCCGGTGAAATGTGGTGGATTGAAATTTGATCCCAGTACCGTGTGATAAGTATTTTTGTTCTGGTAGGGGGTTAGGCCGAACCATAAATGGCTGCCTACATACTTCTATTGAAGAGGAGATCAGGTCTATGTAGTTCGAACCTGGTGTAAGAGGTTCAACGCTTAATGTGAGGCAGATGAGTGTAGATGCTTTATTTATGAAGAAGGGTGTAGAATTGTTTTTGTGGTTTTTTGTTTTTGTAGAGAAAGGGTAGAAATGTTTGTGTTGTTTTTTTTATTGCGACCGGGCCATATAAAATATGGTTGCCTACGTACTCCTAGGTATCAGGGAGATCAGGTGGATGTAGTTCGCCCCTCAGGACGAATTACAGCCGAAGAGAAGTATGAATCCCATGTGCAGGCTATACTGTGGGGAGAAGAAAGTTTGATCCCATGATTGAGACAAACTGCATGTGTGCAAAAAGTTTGAACCCGTCTTCAGGACAAACTACAAGCGTAAAAAATTTTAATCCCGTCTTCAGGATAAACTGCAGGTGTAAAAGGTTCAATCCCTGGGGGATAACCTGAATTGTATGAAAAGTTTAAAATTTGGTGAAACCAGACTCCTAGTTTAAAGTGTATGTTTCCCTGAGGGGAAGAAGAGTATGTAAAAAGGGTTAGAAAACCAAAATAACTGGTGATCTGATGATCCAAAACCAGGATGTTTGCTTGATGATAACTTCAGACATAATATCGTTTCACGGTGTCCGAGTTGATGAGCTGTGGAAATTCATCGCCATCCATTTCTAGTAGTCTGAGAGCGCCTCCTGTCAATACCTCCTTGACAACAAATGGGCCTTCCCAGTTAGGAGCGAATTTTCCCTTAGATTGATCTTGGTTGTTAATGATCTTCTTCAAGACCAAGTTATGTTGTTTGAAATTCCGTAGTCGGACTTTCCTGTTGTAGGATCTTGCGATCCTTTGCTGATATAACTGACCATAGAAGATAGCCGCGGTTCGCCTTTTGTCTATTAGAGACAATTAGTGATACCTATCTTGTACCCATTGGTCTTCATCCAGTTGAGCATCTATCAACACTCTAAGGGATTCTATTTCCACCTCTATAGGGAGCACTGCTTCCATCCCATAGGCTAATGAGTAGGGGGTTGCCCCAGTGGAAGTACGCATTGAAGTTCTGTAGGCTAATAAATTCAAAGGCAAGAGGTCAGGCCATCCTTTGTGATTGGAAGACATTCTCTGCATGATCTTCTTGATGTTTTTATTAGCTGCTTCAATAGCACCATTCATCTTTGGAAGGTAGATGGCAGAGTTAAGATGTTTGATGTGGAATTTACTACATAACTCCTCTATCATTTTGTTGTTGAGGTTCTTAGCATTGTCTAACATAATGACCTCTAGTTGTCCATATCGATAGACGATATTATTTCTGGTGAAAGAAATGATGACTTCTTTGGTAAACCTGGGGAAGGAGGCTGCTTCTACCCATTTGGTGAAGTAGTCGATCATGGTGAATATGAATCGATGTCCATTACTGGCTTTGGCCTCGATGGGCCCGATCACGTCCATTCCCTACATTGAGAAGGGCCATGGCAAACTCATATCAGGAGTTCCTCGAGGGGTGGATAGCATTCCCATGAATTTGGCATTGATAGCACCTCTTGACGTAATCATCACAGTCAGCTTTGAGCGTAAGCCAATAATGCCCTGTTCTGAGGATCTTCTTAACAAGTAGGGGTCCGCTCATGTGTGGGCCACATAATCCACCATGGATCTCATCCATGAGCCTCTGAGCTTGGTCTTTGTCCAGACATCTGAGGAGACCTAATCATGCATCTCTTTTGTAGAATGCATCTCCGTTCAGGTAGAATTTCATAGCAAGTCAATGAATCGCCTCTTTTTTGGTCGAGGCTACGCCTCGGTGGTGTAGATCCATCTCGCAGATACTCTTTGATATGTTGATACCAAGGGTTGTGGATGGGAGGTAGCTCATCTGATACTTCTCCAACATAGTTCCCATAAGATGGGGCCTTTTGCAGGGCAAATGTGATGCCTGGCATGTTTTCCTTGTCAGGTATGTGAATCAAGGAGGCCAATGTTGCTAGTGCATCCGCAAAATCATTCCTATTACGAGGAATGTGTGAAAAAGAGATTTCTTCGAACTCCAAAGCCATCTGTAAAACTTGCCGATGGTAAGGCAGCAAATGTAGTTCCTTGGTTTGATAGATTCCCGTGGATTGTTTGATTACTAATTCAGAATCCCCAAAGACAGTTAACCGCCTGATGCCCATTGAATGGGCAAGTTTTAGCCTCATGATACAGCCTTCATACTCAGTTGTGATGTTGGTGCTGACAAACTGCAATTTGACGGCGACGGGATACTGCTCCCCCATACCAGATACTAGAACTGCTCCAGCTCCAAAGCCTTCTGTGTTAACATCTCCATCAAAATACATTTTCCACGTACGGCATGCATCGTACTGATGGTGTTGCTAAACTGTCATGACCCCTTCATCGGGGAAATATGTTTCCAAGGGTTTGTAATCCCTTGCAGGTGTGGCAGCCAGTTGATCTGCAATTCCTTGACCTCTGATAGACTTTTGCGTTACGTAGACGATGTCAAATTATTGTAGGATCAACTGCCAACTAGACAGCCGACAATTCAGTATGGGCTTACTGAACACATACTTGAGAGGATCCATGCGAGATATGAGATGGGTTGTGTGACCATGGAGGTAATGCTGTAACCTCATGGATGCCCACGCTAAAGCAAAACAAGTCTTCTCCATCAAAGTGTACTTGTGTTCACTGCTGCTGAATCTTTTGTTGAGGTAATAGATAACTCGTTCTTGGCCTCTATCATTTTTTTGCCCCAACATATAGCCCATAGCATTGTCATTAATGGATAGGTACATGAATAGGGGAACATCATCCCTGGGAGGTACCAAAACAGAAGACTTAACCAGCTGCTCTTTGATTGTAAGGAAGGCTTTCTGACACTCATCGTTCCATTTCATGGAGGAGTTCTTCCTTAACAATTTGAAAATGGGCTCACAGGTTGCTATGAGTTGAGAGATAAACCTGCTAATGAAGTTGATTCTTCCCAAAAATCCCCGTATTTCCTTTTCTGTCTGAGGAATGGGCATTTCCTTGATGGCCTAGATTTTGGTGGGATCCAGCTCAATCCCTTTTGTGGCTGACTAGGAAACCTAGCAACTTGCCAGATTTAACACCAAAGGCGCACTTGGCTGGATTCAACTTCAAGTTATACTTACGCAACCTGTTGAAGAGCTTTTTGAGATGTTCTAAGTGGTCTTCTTCCCTACGGGACTTGACAATGATGTCATCCACATAGATCTCTATCTCTTTATGCATTAAATCGTGGAAAAGAGCCATCATAGCTCGCTGATAGGTTGCCCCGGCATTGATGAGGCTGAATGACAACCGTCTGTAGTAGAAGGTTCCCCAAGGCGTGATGAAAGCAGTTTTCTCAAGATCCTCCTCAGCAACCATAATCTGATGATATCCCACAAAGCAATCAGCAAAGGATTACATGCCGTATTGAACAGTATTGTTAATAAGAATGTGGATAAAGGGCACGGGAAAGCTATCTTTAAGGCAAGCTTTGTTCAGATCCCGGTAATCCACGCAAACTCGCACCTTTCCTCCTAGTTTAGGCACGGGAACAATGTTGGATATCCATTCCGGATATTTGGACACCATGATAATGCCAGCTTGAAATTGTTTCACAATTTCTTCTTTTACCTTTAAACTCCACTCAGGTTTCAATCACTTGAGCTTTTTCCTGACTGGCTTAAATCCCTCCTTAATGGGAAGGCAATGAAGGACAATGTCAGTGGACAAACCCACCATGTCTTCATGAGACCATGCAAACATATCCTGAAATTAGGTTAATAGCGCAACCATGTCATTCCGTTGGTTTGGGGTTAGGTCTGAACCAATCTGGATTAGCTTAGGGCTTTCTAAGGTTCCAAGATTGAAAGGAATGGTTTGATCAAGATTAGGTTTAGGCTTGTCTGTGACCCATTCCTTAATCCCATGAGGTGTCTCAATGTCTTCTTGGATTTCCATCAAGTTTGAGTCCAACTTTTCATCAAAGTTACAGTCCTTGTGGAGAAAAGGCACCTCATCAGCAAGTACAGGCACATCTAAATTCAAAGTCCTGAAACAAAATATGCTTTCACTTAATAAATGAAAATGTTTAATCATACAAAAGTGTTAGCATGTACTGATAAAATAACTGCTAATATTGTATAAAAAAGTAAGCAATTAAAGTTATCTATAGGGCAGAGGGATTTCTGCCCGTTTTACCCTCATCGACCAATGCATGGAGTGCTGCTCTAATTGTCGAGGGTAAAGTCCTGATGGACTGCAATGATGGAGGGGCTATCATCGTCCTCCTTTTCCCAAATGATGACCATAACATCTGGGCAATCATCGTCTGGGGTGTATCTATTTGTATGTTCATCATGGACAATGATGTGTATGCCTGACATCATCAAGGTGATGTCATGTTTGCGTTTCCGTTCCCTCTCTTCCACTTTGGGATCAGGAATCAGGACCTCTTTCGCTTTGAATGGTACTGGTTTGGGAACAACATAGCCATAACATAGGTTGGCACCTTTACCGGAGATTGTATCAGCTCATGAGGTGCAGGTGGAGAAAATCGTCGTGTGGCGGAAGCTTGAGGAATCTGTTTGTGCTTATGAGGATTCTTGTGACTGGAACTGGCAGAATAGCCTAGTCCAGCTATCCTAGTTTGACTGAATACTTGAATAGGGTGCTTAATACCCTACTTATCTTTACTAAGCCCTTGTCCAGGTTGATGACCCAATGACATCATTTCTTGAGTGGTAGATATAACGCCGCGGTAAATCTTGGAGTGCAGAAGTGGTGCTCCAATAGGATGGTATTGCGTGTTACTCACTTCCAAAGTATGAAAACTAGTCGGCTCAACTTCTGAATTGAAGCTAATGATTGGTAGATCTTCTTGTTCAGGACATTCTGGCTCTGCGTTGATAGTGACTAGGCTATTATTGACAATGTATTTGAGTTATTGATGTAGTGTAGAAGGGACGGCTCCAGCCATGTGGATCCATGGTCTCCCCAATAGCAGGTTGTATCCTGAATCTATCTTGAGGACGTGGAAGGATACATTAAATGTGTTTAGACCAATCTCAATTGGCAGCTCAATCTCTTCGACAGAATTTTGTCGGGACCCGTCAAAAGCTTTGATAATCGTATGGCTGCTTCGGATCCGTCTGAGATTGATGTTCATCTTCACTAAGGTGGCATAAGGACAAATATTCAGAGACGAACCTCCATCTATCAAAACTTCAGCTAACATATACCCTAAGGACAAAACTGTAATGTGTAATGGCTTGCAATGACCGGTCCCTTCGGGCGGTATGTCGTCATCAGTGAAGGATATCACATTGTTGTTAAAAATGTGATCAACCAGATGTTGAAATTTTTTCGCATCCACTAATTTTGGCAAGTAGGGTTCTTCCAAAACCTTCAATAAAATCTTTTTGTGATCCTCGAAAGAGAAAACCAAGTCCAGTATTGAGATCTGATATGGAGCTTTTCTTAAGCTTAGAACCACCTTGGCTTCATTATGGCCCATAGTGCAGAGGAAATTTTCAATTTTCTCCATGGGAATCTTCCCCTTTGCTTTCATGGTGGGCTTCATAACCCTCTGAGGAAGATACAATTGATTTTCCTTCGACACTGTAGCAGTAGTATGAGATGTGGTTCCTTCAGCTTCTCCATAATTCCATGGGACTTTGTGTAAGCTAACAACAGGATACTGTGGTTTGAAGGGTAAAGAAATTGGCTCTGGTGCAGCCACTTTCAAAGGATTGTCAGCTCCTTTGAGTTGAATTTCTTGTATGGGAAATGGTTTGACAGTCTAATCAGCCTCAGCGGATATAACTACTACTGATCCCTTCTATTTGGTAGGACAGGTATTCCCACTCTCGAGTAGTACAGTGTCATCGTCTGCCAGTTGTAGGACACCGCTATCAATTAGATTCTGAATAAGGTGGTGTAGTGCCCAACATTCTTTTGTGCTATGACCGCGAGAATGTGAATGATATTGACAAACTCCATCAGAGTTGAACCGTCTTAAACGGGGATTGATTGGAGGTAAAAAGGAGGTAATTCTTCCTTCGTTGATTAGCATCTGAAATATCTCCTCCATAAGTTGGCCCAGGTATGTAAATTCCCTTTGATTGGCAAAATCTCGACGGGCTTTAGCATTTTCTCTCTTCGCAACCTTATCCTCCATAGCTTCGCTTTCTGAAGGTGATGGTGGAGCATTTAACTATTAGAGTTTATGCCCTAGAGGCCAATTATTTGATATAATTGCTTAACGTTTTGATATTATATTTGATTGAATAAATGAATGATTTTATTATGGTTTTATTTACTGCGTTATATAATTGTTAACATAATAAAATTCCTTAGAATAATGATACAAATTATATGGTTTCAAGTATGTGACTTGAACATGAGATTATATAATTACAATTAGTATTATTGTTCTTAAATGTCCCTAGTCGAGTATCATTGTTGATGGGACAACATTAATGCATTGAGACTAGTATGTGGATTGACTGATGACCAAATCTCATTGGTCATAAATATATGAGATATTAAGTCAATGCATAGGTACATGTTAGAGAACGATGTACTGGACAGACCAACCATGAGAATTCTATGTGAAGCATTATGCGAAGTGTCATTAGAAATTCTCATAGTGATAATGATGTAATGGTCCTCCGACCTGAAATCACTATATTACTACACGGGAATTTATGTACTTTGATATCATCAAATGTCACCTTTAATAGGGTGGACTATAAAGGTGATTATTGGGTACATCATGAATCGTGTGAGGAATATGAGTGATCTAGATGGAATTTAACCCTCCTATATATTAGCGGTGATATCCATAGGCCTCTTGATTGAGTAGGACTATGAAATGCATGGCCATGCTCAAATAGTGATTTGTTTCATATAGTCTACTCATTGATCAAGAAAACTCAGATTAAATTATGAAGAGTATGACACATTCCATGACTCGAGTTTAATCTAGGATATTAAGCTTAAAAGGATTAAATTACATTGAAACATTGGTCACTAAAAGGTTGCATCGAATCATCGATCTTATTATTACTTGGGTAGCAGTGATGCATTACTAGATGTCGCTCACTATTTATAATTTTATAATATGATTTTAAAATTATTGCCAATGTGATAATAACCTATAGGGTCACACACATAGAACGTAATTTAAAAGGGAATAAATTTAAATTTTAAAGATTTAAATATATTAATATGATTAATAGTATTTAAATCACGAATTTAAATTAAAAGGAAAGTTTAGATATATATATATTAATTAAGTAAGACTTAATTAAGTTATATATATATATATATATATATAAAATTCGGATTTTAGGAAATTAGGTTTTGATTAATTCCATTTAAGTACTATATATAGGATATATAGCAGCTACTTAGGGTTAGATCATAACTTGAAAACCCTAGCCGCTCTTAGAGAGAGACTAAAGAGAAAACGTACAGTTTCATAAAGGTTCCTTTGGTGGCTAGTCTGCAAAGTCCTCTCTTATTGCGAGAATCGTTCGACGGTTCATGCGGCGTTCGTGTGGATACCATAGAGATGTAGTTTCGTGAGGAATTGCGTTAAGGATTCGAAGCCATTTTAGAAACACTTTTATTTTCGGTATAATATCTAAACCTCTGAATTAATTGATTTTTCGCATAGATTCTGTGTTGGGTTTCGGAAATTGCTTTGATTATTTTATTTCCACTGCGTTTTTTGTGCCGAAATCCCTACACATTTATAACAAAAGGAAGGAGATAGGCATTCTCCTGGCTGACTAACTGGTGTGTGACTTGATGCTGATAGATCACCAGTTCTACCAATTGTTCAATTTGCTTACAAAGAGCTTTCATCTTTCGTTCCATAGCAAATTGAAACTTTGCATAATCCCTTCTGTCAACATCGTCTTTGATGGTCTGGATGATTCACCCCTAAAATTGGAACTCTGTTCAGCGCTCCAACTAATCATGTTGACCTCTTCTTCTTTATGTTGAGGAAGAGGGTTGTCTTGCACATGAGATTGATCTGGTTTGGTAACCACGATCTCACCGTTGTCTATTAAATCTTGGATCTTGTGTTTTAAGGCCCAACAATCTTGAGTATCATGTCCAGGTGCCCCGGCATGATAAGCACACTTCCGAGTAGCATTGAAACCCCTACCATTAGGGTTGGCTGGTGGAAGAAGATGTGTGATTTTCTTCTGAGTAGTCAGAAGAGCAAGAATATTCTCGAGCGAATCCCCTAAGGGTGTGAACGTTCGAGGGCGCTTTGCTTCTCCACCTTTAGGCAATGGAGGGTTTGAAGATTGTTGTGAGACCCCGAATTTTATGAAATCAAAGTATTCAATTTTTATAATTATTATTCTATTTAGTAAACGGTTAAATTGATAAAAGTATAGTAATACACGTGGTTGCACAGTGGCACACGGTATTGTACAATATCTTTGATTATTGATGCTTACGTGAGAAGTCACTCAGTTTTATTCAATTATTGTCAATATTTTATATATTATTAAATTAATAATTGAGACGACAAAGTTATTCATATTATTAAATTGCAATATTTACAATGTCTAGAAGTTCTGCCAAGGAGAGGTTTGGTCACCTAATTGCGCGCCAATAGGGAGAAATCCTTATTGGAAAGCCCCCTCTTTCCTGGGAATGACCTCGTTGTTAAATATTGTGAATTATGATATTAATGATGGATAAGTTCGTGTTGATTAAAGATGAATTTGATAGTTCCATTGTGTTAAAATTATTTCTGTTAGTGGAAATCGACATTTATTTCGATAATAATTGATGTCTAAAGGTTATATTGTTTAATTGGGTATTCGGGGCACTTTTTGTGTCGGAGTACTATTCACGAGTTACTATTCATGAGTTACTATTCACGAATTACTATTCACGAGTACTATTCACGGGGTACTATTCACCCGAACAATATATTTATTTTCAGTCCAAATCATTTTTGGGCACAATATTATTCCATGAGGAGATGTGCTAATTTTTTAGACCGTTGGTTGAAATTATAATAGTAAATCAATATGGATCGTTGATTTAAAGTTTTAATAGTAACTTGCCCTTTCGGTGTTCCAAGGGTTAATTGCCCCTTCGCAAATAGTAGTTGTCTCTTCAATATTACCAAGAGTTACTTGCCTCTTCGGTGTTCCAAGGGTTAATTGCCCCTTCGCAAATAGTAGTTGTCTCTTCAATATTACCAAGAGTCATTTTGACCCTTCGTTAAGACCAAGAGCCACTCTCAGTTTTTCTATAAATAGAAGCTCATTCCTTCATTATTTCTTACGAATTCACTGAAACTCTAGAGAGAGAAATTATAGAGAGAAGCTATAGAGAGAAAATCTATAGAGAGAAAGAAGAAGAGTATTCTGCTACTTCACTACTTCTATATCCAGTTTCTTTATAAGGTAAGGGATATTATTTATTGTACTCGTAAGGGGTGTTATTCTTTCTTATTCATAAAGAGAACTTCTGTTATTCCATTCTTTATTATTCTGTTGGAATAACCTGTATACGCGGCATACCCTATACATAACCTGTATACGCGGCATACCCTATACTTGGTGAAATCCCTCTGTTATTCCATTCTATATTATTATGTTGGAATAACCTGTTTATGCGAAGTATCGCATACATGGTGAAATTTTTCTATTATTCCGTTCTTTATTATTCTCGCTTAATATCCTCGTTGTCTTAATTTCACTTTAACCGGGTTCCATTTATTATTCAGTTGGAATAACATGTATAAGTGGATTACCGTATACCTGGTGATGTCTATTGTTATTCCATTCTTTATTATTCTGTTGGAATAACCTGTATACGTGGATTACCGTATACCTGGTGATTTCTATTGTTACTCCATTCTTTAATATTACAGCCGAAATATCATATGCTGTAAATGCGTTTACGGGACCGGTTCCATTCTTTATTATTACATTGGAATAACTCATATGTGGATTACCACATGCATGGTAAATGATCCTTTGTATTCATTCCTTATTAAATTGTGGAAATGATCTGGTTATATTGATTATGATAAGAGTCATAATAAAAGCATTGGACTGATGAAAATCATGGGTATATGAAGTATTAGTAAGTGTTATGATGATTTATGTTGGTTATTATGTGAAAACATGAAAGTTTCTTAGAAATCACAAAGGGTTGAAAATCAGATTTTGGTGAAAACGGAACATGAAATTCAATTGACCATATCTCCTATTATATTTTGAATTTTTGAGTGAGGTCAAGTTCTAGAGTTAGGTCTATGAGTTTTGTAACTTATCCAAGTGGAATCACTGGAAAAGGTGTTGTAGATTTTCGTGTGGACTAATTTTAGCAAAGGAGTCCAAAGCTGCAATTTACAAAAAAACTACTGCCCATAAATTTAAAAGGGCTGTTTCGGCCACTTAATTTGTGAGAAAAATTCTGGCCTTTTGGGACATGAAAGTATATGGTATAAAGTACCTCCTGTCCAAAAATGAGCTCATTCCGACTTAAAATGAGCAAGTTATGACCATTTCAATATTTAGGTTTTTTCGACGAAAAACGCTATAACCGGAGTTCTATAACTCCGATGACCATGAAATTTAAACTAGAAGCTCACGTTAACATGTGTAAGATCCTGCCAAGATTTGAGAATTTCTGGAGTTAAACTTGAGGTAGCTAATTTCTTAAGGAGTTAATTAGAAATTGATTTTTGAAAAATAGTAAATGAATTTTAAAAATTCCGAGAAAAATATATGTTCATTATGGGACTATATTCTGCTAAATCCCAGAAAAAAAAATATTTTTGGAACTGATTTGGTATTTTTCATGAAAATAGTTTAGTTACGTGAGTTAAATATGTTATGTGAAGTAACAAAATTGGAAAATAGGATTTTATGGCTTGGGAATCCTATATAGGGTATATGCATATTTTTGATGAGGGATTTGATCATTGGTGATGATATCTTATGAGTATGGCGTTTTTGAATGATAAAATGCATTATGTGGTAAAGTGTAAATAATTGAAATAAATTGTTTATAAGTTTAAGAAGTGATTAAAATATTGTTATAATATTAATAATATTAGATTATGAGATTATTAAGTGATTGATAACATTGGGATATTCTTGAACCCTGGATAAATTATATTATAAATGTTTAATATTTATCCTTTATCTCATTTGATTGATTCTTTATATCATTGTCATGATCCTTATGCTTATATTGTGTTGAAAGTCATCTGTGGCTTACGTGCATAGATTGACTTGGTATGATTATGACCAGGTAGTATTTGGTATAATCATGACCGTAATGTTACAAATGATGTAGTAAAAGTCATCTTTGGCCCGTAGTGCATAGATGGACTTGGTATGATTATGATCAGGGATTATTCGGTATAATCATGACCGTAATTGAAAACACGAATATCCTTGGCCTGTAGTGCATGGATAATTAATTGGTCGTGATACTATTAATCGAGTCTCGGCATTATTGGTTTTACTGATTGTATATCTTTGGCACATAGTGCAAAGATGAACTGTTGATTCTTGGTTATCTGATTTGTATATCTTTGGTAGTAGTGAAAAGATGAATTTATTAGTATGATTATGAAGCGAAAATTGTGATTTGGTATAACCATGATTTTTGATGTTTCGGTGAAGATAGGTGATGAAAATTATCTTCGTCCTAGGTGCGAAAAGGAATTCAAATCACAATTATGATTATGAGTTATTCATATGATTGTGGACAGGAATTGTTGATTGATGTTACAGGGATAAATCATTATTGGTGGACTTTTAACTTGAAGAAGATAATAGACCTGATGGTCTATTTGACTCTTTTAATGGATTGCTCGTTCCGCTGCAACTATGGTTGAAAAGTTTATCATCTACCATATGTTCTAAATCTTTGATTTATTACTGATGAATGCTATTGATAATTTAATTATCTTTAGTCAGGATATTCTTTACTGGGCTAGTTGTGCTCACCCTTTTGCTTCACAATTCCTTTCAGGTAATAAGAGTGTAGCTGGGTCGAGCGGGGATAACAGGGAAATAGTGAGATGGTCCGAGACTGTTGAAGTTTCTCAATACATTATAAAACGGCATGACATGCAATATACATTTGCATTGAGGACCTAAGATGTGCGTGTCGTATTTTATACGTCACTTGATAATTGATTTTGGTGAACAACAATAGGTTGATGAGAACCCAACTTTGGAAGGGTGTTTTGCCACTGTCATATAAGATGTCTAATGACATACAATCTCATGTTATCATAAGACAGGGTTGTGCACATCCACTTGCTGAGTATATCTACAAGCACTACCTATATAATCTTGGAGTATATTTGAGATATAATTCTCACTTGGAGATAACTGAGATAATTATATGTCAAGAGAAGACTCATCATTGGAAGGAACATGATAGTAATCTTCTCGTTTTTCTTTGGGGTCTATTGGACCAACCAAGGATAATTCTCTGGCCATATGATATCTATCATAACTTAGATTCATGACCTCCTATGTATGAAGGTTTCCTTGAGCTTTTCCCAAAGATTTTAATTTCTAAAATAGTTATTGACTGTACTTTTATGTAAAGTACCTTTGTAAGGTGTTGTGGTCGAGGCACCATGAGAGTTACATAGGTTTTTTATTGAAACTCACAGCTTATCTGTTGTTGTACTCTGCACGATAGTTCAACAGTTGTAAAAATGAAATTTGTATTTGATTTTTATGGAGTGATATCTGGCGACTCAGAATGGGTCGTGTGGACCTATTTTGGGGGCGTCACAATTGTGCTTGGAAAGGGGAGTAGTTTTTTCTCTGTATAGGCATGTTCTGACTGCCTTTTTGACCTTGTAGTATCAAGGAAACATCCTCCTCTTTCTTTTTATGGACCCTCCGAGGGTTGTTTTCATAAGTTTCGGATTGGATGTGCTTAGCAATTGCTTTAAGAGCGGCTAGGTCTTGAATCTTTCCTGACTTCAATCCCATTTTGGCCATCTCTTTGTGTTTGATCATTTCAGAAAATGGTTTGCCAATACCAGCTAAGACTCTTTCATAGAAAGGAGCTTCTTGTATGTCTATGAAAGTCATGACCATTTCTGATTCAGTCATGGAAGGAATAACTTAAGCAGCAAGGCGCCTCCATCTTTGAGCGTACTCTCTGAAAGACTCATTAGACTGTTTCTTGACCTTGGTAATTTGGTACCGGTCAGGAGCCATCTGAGATTGAAAACTGTATTGAGTGAGGAAGGCGTGAGCTAGCTCTTCCTAGCTATGGATCTTTGAGTTGTCTAATCTGGTATACCATGAATGGGCTTCTCCAATCAGACTCTTCTGGAACAGTTGCATTCTGAGCTTCTCATTTTCCGTATAAGATCCAAGTTCTCCAATGAACATCTTCAAATGTTTGTAAGGATCCCCTAATCCGTCATAATTTTTAAAGTCAAGGGTTTTGAATTTCTCTGGATAATGAACACCAGGGAATATGAAAAGGTCAGCATATGAAACACTTCCATGTGTTCCAATCCCTTTAAGAGAATGGATAGTTTCTTCCATTTGAAGGACCTTTTTCCTGATATCACCTGTGTCTGGATCTCCTTTGAGATGGGTGTTTTCAGGGTCTTTGTTGGTCGTATCCAACTGAGGTTCTGGATTTATTTTATCCAAACCTTGTGTTCCTCCTTGTGTAGAGGATTCTGTATACGTGGGCAATTTTGAGCCCTGAGTAGACTGATGCAATTCTTTAAGCAGAACATCCAAATCTGTAATTTGTTTACTTAATCCATCAAATTCTTCTCGAGAAACGGCATTAGACTGGTCCGAAGAAGACATGATTGGATGTAGGCTCGTGGCCTTTTTGGATTTTGAGTAGGTAACAGGCCCAATTGTTTCCCTACAAAAGACTTATGTAGTTTAGTCTTAGGGAAAATTTAAATGCTATCATAATATGTCCATTTTAGGAATATCATCATACAAAAATGGGCGTTATTTGATAGCATGTCATGTATGCACAAATATTCTTCATATTTTCCATTACATAAAGATGAACATGGAATAAAATTACAAGTAAATGCTTTTACAAGTAATAGAAAATGGAAAGCATAAAGAGACTTTCCTCCGCGTTTGGTTTATCAGAGGCTGACCTATCTTAGGTTTACTCTCGCGGCTTTTTGGCATGAAGGTCCCCAGATCATCGCAATCTACTTGACGGGAAGTTAATCCGGTCTTTCAACTGGAGAGAATATGGGTGGTGCCTTTCCTGAGCCTCGTTGGAATTAGTCTCCCTACGAGTCCAGTAATCAAACACCGACAGGATAGCCTCCTAGTGGAGGAACCACACAACATACATTCACATATAACGTGTCTCACCGTTTATGAAAATGATGACATGTGCAAAGCACTAATATCACAGATAGATATATTGCAGTGCAGTAAGTAAAATGCATTCATACACATTCATTATAAATGTAAATGCAACATTCACACACAAGAATATAACAATTTTGAAAAGCTTGTAGCAGCGGCTTAAACCCTCTTACTGGTGTCCCCAGCAGAGTCGCCACCTGTCGACGTCGGGATTTTTATTTGTCCCTTTTCTGTTCTTGTTTTCTGGTGTTCTTATGTTATGTGAGATTTTTTTGAAAAAATAAGTGAAAAAGGTCCGACATGTATCATGTCGACGATTTGACTATAAGAGTCGCTAGTTGGTGTTTTTAACTAATTGCACAAACGCAACCGAGAAAAGGTTTGCACATTGACCCAGTGATGTGATACTGCTAAACGGGTTTGTGAAACCGAGATTCATTTGGGTTCGGGGGTTTGATTATGCGGAGGGAAGGTGTTAAGCACCCCCCGACATCCGTGTTGCCACGGAGAAACTGTTATATGAATGTATGTGTGTGTGTGGATCAATGTGCAGTTTATTTGGAAGTAGTGCGAGGCCTCGTTCGCACCTATATACAAAGGGTTTGAATTTGTATGAAAAATTCAATTGTAAACATGACATAGCAGTGAAGTTTTGTAAAAAGAGGTTTTTCAAACCCTGTGCTCAATAGTAATTGAGACCTTTTCATACTTCCATTTTATTATTAAATGTTCGGCTGGTTTGCTTTTATTTTCGAGATGCAAAGCATCTTCAAGAAAATAATATACAGTAGTGCCGAACTCCTCATGGGTATGACAGCCATCTAAGGAAATTCAAACACTATAAATAATGTACAAGCTGCTTACAGCTGAAAATGTCCATCACGGGAACCGAATCTAGATTCAGTAGATTGAATCTGTGATCACATGATTCCTAGGCTAACATAATGCCACAGTTTATATGAAAAGCAGTAAACAGTTATATATATATATATATAAAAGCTGTAAATATATATATATGGACATGATCAACCACCACGAAGCACCTCCATGGGGGATCGAAAATGTAAATTTATAAAAGCGGTAAATATATATATGGACATGATCAACCACCATGAAACATCTCCATGTGGGATCAGAAAAGTAAATAAAGCTGTAAAAGATGATCAACCGCCACGAAGTAAACTCCAGGCGGGACTAAATGTAAATAAAGCAAAGAAAGACCTCAAGTAAACTCTGTGCTTGATGAAAAATGTAAATATATATATATATATATAAAATATAAAAACGCATGAGATGTTTTTCAATCCCTTTCGGTTTATCATTTTTAAATGATTTGTCGCTATATATATATATATATATATATATATATATATATATATATATAAAAATTAGTAAATGCACCAGATATAAAATCCAGGCTCATCGAACAGAGTTCGACAACAGTTCATATATATAAGTAAATATATATATAAGCAAGTAAACGCTCCGGATGTAAAATCCAGGCTCAATCAAGGCATAACTCGATAATGTTAGTCCATATATAAATCTATACATATATAAGTATATATATACAGACAGAAATGAAAATCACGGACCGAAGTCCGGGCATACACACACAACACAACTCTCAATGTGAATAATAGTGTGTGCAAAGATGAAGAGAAAGGCTTTATAAAGTGTGAGAAGGCTTACAGTGGGCTGCCAAGGCAGGCTTCTAAGACTCTAGATGGATTAACACTCAGCTCCCACCGGTAAAATACAGCTATATGTGAGCTAACAGGTGTTTAAATAAGAAAGCACTCAATATGGGGTGTGTACAGAGCAAATTGGACAGGGATTCCTCGCCTTTTCTTTTACAAATGGCCATCCCAAGCTCTATATTTATAGAGCTGGGAGCAGGTATACTGCGTGTACCATAAATGCACTGCTAATTTGGTTTGGTTGCCCTAAGCTCATGGGTTCTCGCTATCTCAAAGTACGTGCACTCGTGCACTGTGATGTCCGCTCGAACTTGCAGAACTTCAATCCGAGCATCCGAACGAGGTGTACAAGACCTTCTTCGGACCACTTTTGTCTATAGTTACGCAATGACAAGGGATTAGAGGTTGTACGAAGTCAGGAAGAGGGGACCATGCCCATGGTCTTCATGCTTCAAATTGTATCCGGTGTGCTGCCACGCGTAATAGTCACTCCGGATTGGAACTCCTTGGCTCTTATGGGACATTGCTGTGTAGAAATGTATGTATGAAATTTTGAGACGGCGCGCTGAGGTTAAGGTGGAAAGATGACGATTTTGCCCCTCACTAGGGTTATCTCCGGTTTGGGCTGATAACAGACGTTGCTCAGGGTTATATTTGAGATTGGACTGCTGCAAGTGTTTAAATTCTGCAAGGTCATCTATAAATGTGCCTGTCTTCCCGGTGTTAGCTCCGGGTCTTTGGCATGAGTGCCTCGGCAGGAGGTCTGAGATTGAAGCTAATTTCATGCATTTAAAACAAGCATTTCCGGAGTTATCGCCGAAACTGTAACAGCATTCTTTGGGGTTATCTCCAAGGACAAAACTCGAGGTATCTCTGAGGTTGGAATTGATACTCCCGGTGTGTGTTCCGGGGTTGAGACTGAACTTCCGGTGGTATCCGGATTGGATGTGAGCTGTCTTACAGGGTTATCTCCGAAAGAAGAATCTGCCCTCCTGCAATGTTAGTAACAGGTGTGCAGAAAATTTCGAGTGTATACACCAATTTTAAAAAGTTTTGCAAAATAGCCAATTATTGGACTCTATTGAACAGGTCTTGGAAACCGAGATTCTTAGAGTTCGGGGGCTTGATTAAGCGAGGGGAAGGTGTTAGGCACCCCCCGACTTCTGTGAAAATACGATTACCGCATCTTTTCGATTCCCTAATTATTTGAAGTGTGTGCAGTTAATTGGGCCTAAATACATTATTTGGAAGTAGTGATATGCCTCGTTTGCACCTATATACAAATAGTTTAATTTGTATAAAAGTTCAATTTTAATATAAGGCATATAAACTGATATTTTGAAAATAGGATTTCAAACCCTTATGCTCACATAATAATTGAGCCCTTTGATACTTCCATTTTATTCCATATTTGGCTTATTTTGATTTTATTCTCGAGATGGGAAGTATCTTCGACAAAATAATATACATACAAGTGTCGACCTCCTTATGGGCATGAAAGCCATCGAAGTGACCCAAGCACCACAAATATGATTTGCAAGCTAACTATACAATGGAAAAGGGTCCATCATGGGGACCAGATCTAGATCCGTCAGCTATATCTTAAATCTCGTGGTTCCTAGGCTCACATAATGTCACATGAATAGCCTATTTAGCAAATATAATAAAATAAAATAGATACTTAATTTAAACGTCGTAAAACAAAAGATTCATCAGCTAAATCCTTGCATGCGCGTAGCCAAACTTCTCGTTACCTCTAGATACAGATCTAGGGACGCGTGGTTGCTTAATATTTACAAAAAAATCTAGAAAGAAAATTAGATTTAAATAAATCTTAGCCATTTTAGCTTAATGGTTCAAGTTTTAAAACTTAAGTTTAAACCGCTTTTGAAGCTTGAAAACTCCATTTCAACCGGTTAAAATTTGATATATTATAGTATATATGAATAAAAGTGTTTAAATAGAAGAATATAGAAGTTTGGAACACTATATGAGGGGTTAAGAGTTGAAATTGACGAAATTCCCTCTGTTTTCTTCTTTTTTTCTATTTTGGCTGATGGGGGGTCTATTTATAGACCAAAGTAGTTGCGGGTCTACCTGCGGCTATTCGGGTGGGCCCGAGCCCTGTGGGTCCTGTTGTGACTCCCCCAAAATAGGTATACATCACCTATCTTGAGTCGCCAAATACATGGTATAAAATTCAAATACAACTTAATTATACAACAGTCGTGTAAAATACGACAAAACATATGCTGTGAGTTTTAATACAAATATTGTCATCTAGACAATATCCACACTCAATTGAGTCCTCATTACATTTATTATCACACTATTTAACATAATAGTGAGGACTACTAATGCTATTATCTGGACCGTCACTCTGTTCCCCGACTAGCCCCCGTTACGTTCTCATTTCCAAAAGAGAACAATGAAAGTAAAAGGGTGAGCTCAACTAGCCTAGTAAGAAATATTATGACTAACATAATACAGAATAAATTATCGTTAGCCTTCAACATTGTTAAACTGATACAATATAACAAACATCAAGTTAAACTGCAGCGGAACAAGTAATCCATTAAAAGAGTAGAGTAGAGAATAAAATCTACTATCTTTTATAATTTAAAAGGTTTTTCATAACTTTTATCGCTGGGACTCAGGTTAATAAATAATCCAGATCATCCCTGCACTACGGCCAATGATATTCATTAGTATCACAACCATAAATTATCCATGCACTACGGGCCAAAGATATTCGTGTATTCATCAATGGTCATGATCATGCCAACAACTGTCCATCAATGCACTACGGGCCAATGAGGACTTTTACCACATCATTTGTAACATTACGATCATGATTATACTGATTAATCCCTAGTCATAATCATACCAAGTTCATCTATGCACTACAGGCCACAGATGACTTTCAACATAATATAAACATGAGGATGATGACAATAATATAAGAATTCAATAAAACAAGTTCAAGAATTAATTTATCCAAGAACTAATAACGTCTAAATTGTCAACATGATACTTCTTTGTAGAGTAAAATTCAAGAATGCTCAGAAGAATATTTCCATGAAAAGATACTGGATGAAGCACAAATATCAAGGATATTCCACTAATTTTATGAAGTATAGAAGTCAAAACTTTAACCAACTGAGTATAATAAAGAATGGAATAACAAAAGAAATCACCAGGCATGCGATAGATCGCATAGACAGGTTATTCCAACAGAATAATAAATAATAGAACCAGGTCATGCGTAATACGCACAGATAGGATATACCAACAGAATAATAAAGAATGGAATAACAGAAGAATTTCACCATGTATGCAGTACTTCGCATATACAGGTTATTCCAACATAATAATAAAGAATGGAATAATAGAAGAATTTCACCATGTATCTTGTACTTGCGATATACGAGTTTTTCCAACATAATAATAAAGAATGGAATAACAGAAGAATTTCACCATGTATGCGGTACTTCGCATAGACAGGTTATTCCAACATAATAATAAAGAATGGAATAACAGAAGAATTTCACCAAGTATAAGGTAGCCCACGTAGACAGGTTATTCTAATAGAATAATAAATAATGGAATAACAGAAGTTCTCTTCATGAATACGAAAGAAATAATACCCCTTACCTTAGAACAATTGGATATAGGAGTAGTGAAGTAGCAGAATACTTTTCTTCTTTCTCTCTATAGTTTCTCTCTCTAGAGTTTCAGTGAATTCATAAGAAATAATGAAGGAATGAGCTTCTATTTATAGGAGAATGGACTGAATAGTAACTAATTCCTGAACGGTCCAGATTGATTTACTTTTAAACAGACGGTCCAGATTGGTTTACTATAAAATATTCTAATAAAACAAAATCTTTTAAATAAAATATAATATATTCTATTTATAATCTAATAAAACAAATAACTTTATAAAAGTATTTTATTTTATATAAAAAGATTTTACTATGCAAAATACTATGCAGGCATTATGCAAACACTATGCATAATAAAATATAATATATTCTATTTATATTCTAATAAAACGAATAACTTTATAAAAGTATTCTGTTTTATATAAAAAGCTTTTCTGCTTATTACATTAATAATACTAATAAAACAAAACTTCATCATCATTATTATAATTCACACTATTAATCGACCAGGTCGTTCCCAGGAAAGAGGGAGCTTTCCAATAAGGATTTCTCTCTATTGGCGCGCAATTAGGTGACCAAACCTCTCTTTGGCAGAACTTCTAG
This sequence comes from Panax quinquefolius, assembly GCA_020205615.1. Lineage (NCBI taxonomy): Eukaryota > Viridiplantae > Streptophyta > Magnoliopsida > Apiales > Araliaceae > Panax > Panax quinquefolius. Next base: position 78,377,484 of record CM035163.1, read on the forward strand.
ACATCGTTAATATTGTAAATAATAATATTAATAACTTCGTCGTCTCAATTATTGATTTAATAATATATAAAATATCGACAATAATTGAATCAATTAACGTGAGATACTATGCAACAATTCTTCAAGTAATAATTGAACAAAAGCGAGTGACTTCTCCGTAAGCATCAATAATCAATACGATTGTGCTACTATGTAACCAATGCGCAGTATTCTCGTACTTTTAACACCGGTGTTTCAACGAGTTAACGATAAAACTTCCGCCGTTATTTTCATAAAATATTTTTGTCATTTTTTAATCCGACAATAATTCCGTTGTAGGGTCCACCAATGATTGTGTAATAAATGCATTTAATATTCCTGTTAAAACGAATATTCTCCCACCAATCGAATATTATAGAACAACTTGCGTACTTTGCAAAATTTATAACTATTACCCACAACTATAACATTATATCAAATTCATTCCATAATATTCAAAAAAAATGATAATTATAGAAAATTCATCTTTATTCATAAAAGTTGGGGTCTTCTGATCCCCTTCTTATGAAATTTAAGCCCTCAAAATTAGGAATGCGTACGACTGGTATGTCGAAGAGGTAAAGATACCTTGATTTCATTTCGATTCTAACTCCCGGTCATTTCCTCAACATCGTGGTTCCTCCATAAAACTTTGACTTGAGGTATAACCTTGGAGCGTAGAATATGTTCCTTCTTATCCAAGATTTGAACAGGAACCTCTTCATACGTTAAATCTTCCACTATTTCATCTGGTTCTAACTCAATAATGTGGTTCGGGTCTTTCACATATTTACGTAACATGGATATATGAAAAACGTTATAAACACGAGACATACTTGACTGTAAAGCGAGTCTATAGGCTACAGTCCCTACTCGATCGAGGATTAAAAATGGGCCAATGAATCGAGGATTGAGCTTTCCTCTCTTTCCAAATCTCGTAACTCCTTTCCATGGAGCAACACGTAACAACATATGATCTCCAATATCGAATTCCACGTCCTTTCGATGAAGATCAGTGTAATACCCAAAAAAAATATTAAATATTGGAAAAAAATTATTATTTTGTTTTAAAAACATATTAATTGGACTTTGTCATTTAATTGGGTCAACTAGTTATTTAATTTATTGGGCTAATAAATATTAATAAGTGTGCATAAATAAATTGGTAAAATTGGACTTTAAAACTAAGTGGATCTAATTTATAATTTTATAATTTTATAATTTTAAAATCCTATTAAAATTTGGAGAGTTAATAAATATATTAATTAATAAAATTTATTTTTAAGTGAATAAATATCTAAAACCTAATTTACTCAACATCATGTCTGATACAAGTTGAGGGAAAAGAAGTTAGCGGCTACGCATGAGGAAGAGAAACAACCATTTGATTCTTTATCAGGCAAGTATATGTGTATAATGATTAACAGTATATGTATAATTGTTTTTATTTATTGCATAGATGAGCAGTAAACCTAAATATTTTATGAATTCAAAGGGAGTGTATATCATTCAGGGAAAACTTTATGCAATTAATAGTTTAAAGTTTATTTATTTAATTATTAAAAGTTACAAAAGCTCTCCGTTCGAGTAAGACTAATTTTGCTATATATATATGTATGTTTCAGGAAGATTTATATGTTCCAGATAGGCAATAGATATATATATATATATATATATATATATATATATATATATATATATATATACTAAACCGCTTAAAAAAGGTGTGTTCGAATCATGTTTTTAAAAAAACAATGTGTCCAACAACGATTCTTGATATATATATATATATATATATATATATATATATATATATATATATATATATTCTATGTTGTGGATGGCATGTATCTAAAGTATATATACGGGCGGTATGATTTTATTGAGTGAATGATATTTATTATAAATATAATGTTTTAAGGTTATTGATTTGTTTAAATTTAATAAAAAATGATTAGAATATAAATTATAATTATTAAGTAACTTATAATTGTATTATTATTATTTTATTAGATCTGATTTTGAGGGAAATTAAAGAGTATATTTGGAATATAAATTTGGGTATTGCATTATCGATTCCAGGTACGGATTCCATACTCTTTCAGCGAGACTCTTTTATTTTTAATTTGTTCGTTTCGTCATTCATTTCAAAATTTAGTATCGCTATTAAATTCATCAGTTTTGTTATGTTTTGAGTAACCTCTCTTTCTATTTCGGAAAGGGGGTGTTACAGAGTTGGTATCAGAGCTTAGGTTCTTTCTTGTAGAAAACCTATTTAGGTTTGACCTGTGAGTTATGGGTAGACTCCTGGGTTAGGTTTTGTTCTGTTTGATTTTCTGTTTAGCTATCATATCAACTATATTCAAATCTGTCTCTAATCTGCTTTGTTATCTATTCGTGATCTCTTTCTTAGATGGCTCGTAGATCAGCTAGAGTTGCTGGGAGGCGAGGTAATAATAGGGGAAGAGGTGAGGGTCAGCCCAATGAACGACCTAATGATCAGATAAATGCTCAATTGGCTACCTTGGTGAATCGAGTCATGAATCAAAGGTCACCTTAGTTGGTGGCACAGTTGGTTATACAGAAGCGATCAAAGAGCCCACCACCAGAAATTCCTAAGTAGGAGAACCCGGAAAATAATGGTCCACAGGCAAACGAAGAGGTAGGGAATGCAGATGGTATTGATCAGCAGGTGGTTCCAATGTATGTGTGGTTGAAAAGGTTTCAGAAGCAGAAACCACAGTCATTCAGTTCCTCCCCGACTCCCATTGATGCATAGAATTGGATTGCTCTCCTAGAGAAGGTTTTTGATGTGTTGGGATGCTCAGATAATCAGAAAGTGTTACTTGCAGTGTACAAGCTAGAAGGGATGCACAGAGGTGGTGGAAAGCGATGAAAATAACAAATGGTGATGGCTATGTTGAGACACTTAGTTGGGCGGAGTTTTGTGAGGTCTTCTATCAGCAGTACTTCCCAGCTGCTGATAAAGAGGCCTATGCTAGAGACTATCTGTCTATTCGGCAAAAAGATGATGAGTCGATCACAGATTTTATGACGAGATTCACTAGGTTGGCAGGATTTGCGGGAACTTCAAGTGGCGGATTTGCGGGATTTTATGACGAGATTCACTAAGTTGGCAGGATTTGCGGGATTTTACACAGATTTGCGGGAACTTCTGCAGGGAACTTCAAGTGGCGGATTCATTATAGGTATCGACAGCATCTCATTAACAACAAGTTTGCAGACGTGTCAGTAGTGGCCAATGCGACCAAGAATATTGAGATGGAGTGACAGGACTTTCGGTCTTCTAAACCGGAGGGGAGTCGAAAGAGGGACGAGAGATGACCAAAGAGGTCAAGCTTCGATTCGGCATGGGAGAAGTCGGGTGGTCATTGAGCAGAGGAATCGTGGTGGCCAAGCAAGAGGCGATGGCATGGCGAGAATCGAATCAGGGTTATCGGCAGATGCCTCGGCGAGGGCATAATCGTCGACTTCCAAATACCTTGGTATGGACAGAATCGTCAGTAGGGGCATAATCGTCAATAGGGGCAAAATCAGGGTCGTTATCCGGGACCAGCTGATGGGGGTAACCCAAATCTCATTCCGATAGCTTCTTGTGCTACTTGTGGGGCTAATCATCCGGGGAGGCAGTGCCACAGACTCACCGGTGCATATTTCTTGTGTAGACAGATGGGTCATATGGCTAGAGATTGTACCGGGCCACGTGGTAATGGTGGAGGTGGTGATAATGGTGGTAATGGGCGCCAGAGTCATGGTGGTCGAGTGTTTGCTTTGACGTAGGTTCTACTCATTCCGTTATTGCTCAGTCTTTTGTTCGGCACCTGGGTGTGCCATCTCAGCCTTTAGATTTTGTTATGTCTATTGCTACCCTGAGGGGGACTTCTGTTGTTATTTCTAATTTGTATCGAAGATGTCCGATCAGTTTTGGGGATAAGATTCGTAGGGCTAATCTTCTTCCGATGAGTATTCACGATTTTGATGTCATTCTTAGGATGGACTGGTTGGATAAACACCAAGCCACTATCGATTGTCAGGCAAAGAAGGTTATATTTGGAGATGTGAAGTCTCTGGAGTTCGTGTTTCAGGGTTCACAGCCGAGTAGGGTGTTGAAGTTGATTTCAACTTTGAAGGCTAGGAAGTTGGTAGCAAAGGGTTGTGAGGGGTATTTGGTGTTTGTGAAGGATACCTCTAAGGGTGAGTCGCGTATTGAGGATGTTCCAATTGTTCGTGATTTTTTTGATGTGTTTCCTGAGGAGTTGTCAGGTTTGCCACCGCAGCGAGAAGTGGAGTTTGCTATTGAGCTTATTCCTGGTGCGGATCCTATCTCTAAGGCGCCGTATCGGATGGCACCGTTGGAGTTGCAGGAGTTAAAGGAGCAGTTGTAAGAGCTTTTAGATCGTGGTGTGATTCAGCCGAGTGTTTCACCGTGGGATGCTCCAGTTTTGTTTGTGAAGAAGAAGGATGGGTCTATGAGATTGTGCATAGACTGTAGGGAGTTGAACAAGATCACCATCAGGAATCGGTATCCATTACCGAGGATTGATGACTTGTTTGACCAACTTCAGGGGGCAAAATATTTTTCAAAGATAGACTTGAGGTCGTCCTATCATTAGTTGAGGGTGAGGGATGAGGATATCCCTAAGACAGCTTTTCGCACTCGATATGGGCATTACAAGTTTCTGGTGATGCCATTCGGGTTGACTAATGCTCCGGCGGTGTTTATGGATTTAATGAATCGTGTGTTCAGGGAGTACTTGGACCAATTTGTTATTGTCTTTATTGATGACATTTTGGTTTACTCCAAGTCTAAGTAAGAGCATGAGGAGCATCTTCATACAGTGTTGGGGATTTTGCAGAAAGAGAAGTTGTAAGTTAAATTCTCTAAATGCGAGTTTTGGTTGGAGCAGGTCGCATTTTTGGGCCACGTTATTTCTGCTGAAGGCATTAAGGTGGATCCTGCGAAGGTTGAGGCCATCACTAAATGGCCAAGACCTACTACAGTGACAGAGATTAGAAGTTTCTTGGGTTTGGCAGGGTACTATAGGCGATTTGTGGAAGGATTTTCTTTGCTTGCCTTACCATTGACCCAGTTGATGATAAAGGGCATGAAGTTTGTGTGGAATGAGGAGCGTGAGAAGAGTTTCAAGGAGTTGAAGAAGCGACTTATGACAGCTCCTAAACTTGCATTACCTTCGGGGACAGGAGGCTACCAAATTTATAGTGATGCTTCTAAGAAAGGATTGGGTGTGTCTTAATGCAACACGGTAAGGTGATTGCTTATGCTTCTAGGCAGCTTAAATCTTATGAGGTGAACTACCCCACACATGATTTGGAGTTGGCAACGGTGATCTTTGCCTTAAAGATTTGGAGGCATTATTTGTATGGAGAGACTTGTGATATCTTCACCGATCACAAAAGTCTTAAATACATTTTCACTCAGAAGGAGCTCAACATGAGGCAGAGGCGTTGGTTGGAGCTTCTAAAAGATTATGATTCGAGAATTCAATATCACCCGGGGAAGGCAAATGTGGTTGCAGATGCTCTTAGCCGAAAGAGTTCAGGGAGTGTAGCAGCCCTTATTACACAACCTCAGCTTATTTTGGATATAGAGCGGATCGAGTTGGAGTTGTATGTACGAGGTTCAGATGGGCATTTGGCAGGTATGAGAGTGGAGCGTCTCTTATCTCGTGGGTCAAAGAAGCTCAAAAAGAAGATGGGGAGTTGTGGAGTATGAAGAAAAATCTAGAAGAGGGCAAGCAGCCCGAGTTTCGTATTGATGACCATGGTGTGATTTGGTTGGGTGAGCGGTTGTGTGTACCATCGGATCCAATTATTTGGAAGGCTGTGCTGGCTGAGGCTCATAGTTCACCATTTTCTATTCATCCAGGTTCTACGAAGATGTATAGGGATTTGAAGAAGAATTTTTGGTGGAATGGGATGAAACGAGACGTGGCTGAATATGTTGGAAAGTGCCTCACTTGTCAACAAGTGAAGATAGAACATCAACGAGCTAGTGGTTTGTTGCAACAGTTAGACATTCCAGTGTGGAAGTGGGAGGATATCACGATGGATTACGTGACCGGGTTTGTCAAGACTTTCAGGAAGAATGATGCCATTTGGGTAGTGGTGGATCGGTTGACTAAATCGGCACACTTTTTGGCTATCCATGAGGGTTAATCAATGGATAGGTTGGCACATATCTTTCAGCAGGAGATTGTTAGACTTCATGGTACTCCGGTGTCTATTGTTTCAGATCGGGACCCACGGTTTACTTCATAGTTTTGGAAAGGGTTTCAACGAGCTTGGGGTACTCGGCTCAACTTCAGTACTTCTTTTCATCCGCAAACTGATGGGCAATCCGAACGGACTATCTAAACATTAGAGGACATGTTGAGGTCTTGAGCACTTGAGTGGTCGGGTAATTGGGATGATTACTTGAGCCTAGTTGAGTTTGCTTACAACAACAGCTAGCATGCAAGTATTGGGATGGCTCCTTTTGAGGGATTGTATGGTAGAAAGTGTCGGGCACCAACTTGTTGGGATGAGGTTGGAAAAAGGGCCATAGAAGGGCCTGAGTTAGTTCAAATCACTACGGAGAAGATAGCGGTGGCTAAAGAGAAATTGAAGTCGGCTCGATCACGGCAGAAGTGTTATGCTGATAAGCATAGGAGGACTTTAGAGTTTGAACATGGTGAACATGTGTTTCTAAAAGTTTCTCCTTGGAAGGGCATTCGACGATTTGGGTTGAAAGGAAAACTTAGTCCGCGTTATATTGGCCCATTTGAGATTCTGGAGAGGGTTGGTGAGGTTGCATATCGATTAGCTTTGCCTCCACAGCTAGCTCATGTGCACAATGTGTTCCATGTGTCGGTGTTGAGGAGTTATCATTATCATCCGTTGCACGTGGTGCAATATCCATTCGATAAGATTCAGGAGGATCTTACTTGTGAGGAGCGAGTAGAGGCGATTTTGGATCGTCAAGAAAGGATTATGAGGAGGAAGACTATTCCGTTTGTTAAGGTTCTGTGGAGGAACCATTGAGATGAAAAAGCACTTGGGAGATGGAGGAGTCAATTCGAGCGGAATATTCGCATCTTTTTGATAATTAGGTACGTTCTATTCTTTTAATTCCTGGGACGGAATTCTTTTTAAGGGGTAGGTGATGTAATACCCAAAAAAAAATATTAAATATTGGAAAAAATTATTATTTTGTTTTAAAAACATATTAATTGGACTTTGTCATTTAATTGGGTCAACTAGTTATTTAATTTATTGGGCTAATAAATATTAATAAGTGTGGATAAATAAATTGGTAAAACTGGGCTTTAAAACTAAGTGGATCTAATTTATAATTTTGTAATTTTAAAATCCTATTAAAATTTGGAGAGTTAATAAATATATTAATTAATAAAAATTTTTTTTAAGTGAATAAATGTCTAAAACCTAATTTACTCATCATCACGTCTGATACAAATTTAGGGAAAAGAAGTTAGCGGCTGCGCAGGAGGAAGAGAAGCAACCATTTGATTCTTTATCAGGCAAGTATATATGCATAATGATTAACAGTATATGTATAATTGTTTTTATTTATTGCATAGATGAGCAGTAAACCTAAATATTTTATGAATTCAAAGGGAGTGTATATCATTCAGGGAAAACTTTATGCAATTAATAGTTTAAAGTTTATTTATTTAATTATTAAAAGTTACAAAAGCTCTCCGTTCGAGTAAGACTAATTTGTCTGCATATATATGTATGTTTCAGAAAGATTTATATGTTCCAGGTAGGCAATAGACTATATATATATTATATATATACGAAACCGTTAAAAAAAGGTGGGGTTCGAATCATGTTTAAAGAAAAAAACCAACAGGTCCAACACTGATTCTTGATACATATATATATATATATATATATATATATATATTCTTTATGTTTTGGATGGCATGTATCTAAAGTATATATATGGCAATATGATTTTATTGAGTGAATGATATTTATTATATATATAATGTTTTAAGGTTATTGATTTGTTTAAATTTAATAAAAAAATGATTAGAATATAAATTATAATTATTAAGTAACTTATAATTGTATTATTATTATTTTATTAGATCGGACGGAGGGAAATTAAAGAGTATATTTGGAATATAAATTTGGGTATTGCATTATCGATTCCAGGTACGGATTCCATACTCTTTCAGCGGGACTCTTTTGTTTTTAATTTGTTCGTTTCGTCATTCATTTCGAAATTTAGTATTGCTATTAAATTCATCAGTTTTGTTATGTTTTGAGTAACCTCTCTTTCTATTTCAGAAAGGGGGTGTTACAATCAGCATAACTCTTTTGTCGGTCTTTTGAGGTTTTTATACGTTGTCGGATCGTTTGAATCTTTTTCGTAGTCATACGTACCAACTCCGGTCCCAACAACGTTTCTTCACCCACCTCATCCCAGTATACTGGAGAACGATACTTTCTTCCATACAACGCCTCGAATGGAGCCATACCAATACTTGTTTGATAACTGTTGTTGTAAGAAAACTCCACCAATGGTAAAAACTTGTCCCAACTTCCCTTGAAGTCAAGGACACAGAGTCTTAATAAATCTTCAAGAGTTTGAATAGTCCTCTCTGATTGTCCGTCCGTCTGAGGATGATATGCCAGACTAAATCGTAAATTCGTGCCCATAGCTTTTTGTAAACTAACCCAAAATCGTGAAGTGAATCTTGGGTCTCAATCAGAAACTATGGATACTGGCATACCATGCAGTCTTACAATCTCGTTTATGTACATACGAGCAAGACGTTCAAGTGTATAAGTTTCTCGTATTGGTAAAAAATGAGAAGACTTGGTCAATCTATCAACAATGACCCAAATTGCATCTATGCTTTGAGAAACCTTGGGAATACCAGTAACGAAATCCATGGTAATGTGCTCCCACTTCCATTCTGGAATTTCAAGTGGTTGCAATGGACCTTTTGGTACTTGATGCTCTGCCTTGACTCATTGACAAGTTAAACACCTTGAGATAAACAGTGCTATCTCTCTCTTCATATTTCCCCACCAAAATGTATGTCGAAGATCATGATACATTTTGGTACTCCCAGGATAGATTGCAAACGGTGTGTTGTGTGCCTCCATCACGATTTTATACTTTAACTCAGGATCGTTAGGAACACAAAGTCTGGAGTTGACTCAAAGTATTCATTCTTCATCGATTCTTGCTTCCGGCATAGCACCTTCTTGTACTTTCTTCCTAATATGCATCAGCTCCAGGTCTGTAGCTTGAGCAGCTTTAACTTTATCGATTAAAGTCGGTTCTACTCGTATATTCGTCATCATCACGTGGGTCCCTGGAGTCTTTATCTCTATCTCCATCCTTTGCAAGTCATACAAAATTGGCTTTTGCGTTGACAATATCGCACTCGTACCCGCATATGATCTTCTACTCAATGCGTCAACTACTACGTTTGCTTTTCCAGGATGGTATGATCATAATCTTTTAACAATTCAAGCCAACGTCGCTGTCGCATGTTGAGTTCCTTTTGAGTGAAGAAATATTTGAGGATTTTATGATCCGTAAAGATATCCACTTTCTCCACATACAAGTAATGCCTCCAAATCTTTAGTGCAAAAACAACAGCTGCCAACTCTAGATCATGAGTAGGATAATTCCTCTCATATTCATTGAGTTGTCGAGAGGCATAGGCTATGACTTTCCCATGTTGCATGAGAACACATCCTAACCTTTTGCCTGAAGCATCACTGTAGATGACAAATCCCTCTGAGCCAAATGGTATTGTCAGAACAGGTGCTGAAATGAGTCTCCTCTTGAGTTCTTGAAAACTCTTCTCACATTCCTCATTCCAACCGAATTTTGTATCTTTTCGAGTCAGCTGAGTTAAGGGAGTAGCAATTCGAGAAAACCCTTCTACGAATCTCCGATAATAACCAGCTAAGCCGAGAAAGCTACGTACTTCGATCATTTGATTTAGGTTGCTCCCAGCTTTGAATAGCTTCCATCTTTCTTTGGGTCAACAGATATTCCATGACTTGATACCACGTGCCCTAGGAATGCTACTTCATCAAGCCAGAACTCGCATTTCTTCAACTTGGCATAAAGCTTATATTCACGAAGCTTTTGAAGTATCAGCCTCAAGTGTTGCTCATGATCTTAACGGCTTTTGGAATAAATAAGGATTTCATCAATAAAGACGACCACAAAGTGATCCAAATATTCCTTGAATACTTAGTTCATCATATCCATGAAAGGCGGCGGGAGCATTAGTCGATCAAAAGACATGACTAGGAATTCATAATGCCCGTCTGGGGAGTTCTGAAAGTCGTCTTTGGAATGTCATCGGTTCTAATCTTCAATTGGTGATATCTGGAACGAAGATCAATTTTTGAAAAGAATTTGGCGCCTTGCAACTGGTCAAACAGGTCATCAATACGTGGCAATGGGTACCTATTTTTTATGGTGACATGATTCAACTCCCGATAATCAATATAAAGTCGCATACTCCCGTCTTCCTTTTTCACGAATAGAACAGGAGCACCTCAAAGAGACGTACTAGGACGAATGAAATCGATGTCTAATAATTCCTGCAGTTGGGTCTTTAACTCCTGAAGTTCAATAGGAGTCATTCGATATGGGGCTTTAGAAATAGACTTTGTACCGAGTTCAAGGTCGATATAAAATTCAATTTCACGCTCTGGGGGTAGGCCAGGAAGTTCTTCAGGGAATACGTCAGGAAATTCATTAACAATAGAAATATCATTTAAAACTGACGTATTTTTGTTTAGATCCGTGACATGAGCTAAGAAAGCTTGTCATCCGTTTTTCAATAAATGAATAGCTTTATGGCTTGAGATGACAGTGATTGGTTTTAATGGTTTGGTTGCTTGAATTCGCATAATAGGTTGGTTAGGAATATGAAAGCTACCAACCTTACGAAAATAATCAATTTTTGCATGATGAGTAGTTAACCAATCAATCCCTAGAATTACGTCAAATGCAAGTATTTTCAATGAAATAAGATCGACGGGGTAATGTGAAGTCTGGATTTGAACTAAACAAAACTTATAAACAATTGGATGTAATGAAGGTTTCTCTAACGGAGTTTCAACAGATAAGTCAAAGTCCATTTCTCAGAAGTCAAATTTAAACGTTGAGCGCAAGTAGGAGAAATAAAAGAATGGGTAGAACCGGTATCAAATAAGGTATATACTTCGCTAGAGTTTATGATAAGCTTACCCGTGATGACCTCGTTCGGGTTCCTTGCTTTCTGGGAGGTCACGACAAACGCTCTCCCTTGCACTACTGGCTTTGACTTTTCTGGGACGTCCTTTGGTGCCTCCATCCTAGCTGAACTTGTCTTTGGTGAACAACAAAATTGGGCTAGGTGACCTTCTCTTCCACAATTATAACATACTTTGGACGGCATCACGCAGTTTGGACTGATGTGTCCCTCCCCTCCACATTTGAAGCATATGATAGGTGGTCGTTCTCCTTCCTTAACGGGTGTTGGTGCTGACGTCTTTCCATCATTGTTGAATCTCCTCTTCTTGAAATGTCCATTCTTATTATTTTAGCCATGATTACCACCGAAGTGGTTACCATTTCTGGCATGTTGATTCCCTCCACGCTTATTGTCACCGCTTCGATGACTGTTATCACTGGTATTATCATTTTGTCGGCTACTCTCTTTTGGTTGGGTTGACTCATTATCGCGCTCCAATAACTGAGCCCTATTAACAACATCTGAATACAAACACAGTTTATGAGAGATAAGATATTGACGTATCTCGGGTTTCAAACCTCTTAGAAACATTCGCGTCATTCTCTCCTCATTATCAACCAAATGGGACGCAAACTGGGACAACTCGAAAAACTTGGCTTCGTACTGCTACACGGTCATGTTGTTTTGCTCCAGCTTGATGAACTCTACCTCTTTCATGTGACGAATACTTTCGGAAAAGTACTTGTCGTTGAACAATTCTTGGAACTTCTCCCAAGTCATCTTGATCACGGCGAGTTTGAGTCGTTTTTCTGATTCCCACCGAAGTCGCCTCTTGCACACACACATGAAGGTGGCAAAGGAACCTTTGCTCTCTGAGCATCCTAGGACATCAAATATCTTATAGATCGCTTTATCCACGTCTCGCCTTAAGTGGTTTTGGCTTTCAAAAACTCGGTGGTCCCGGTTCCTTGAATCGCTTAGCGGTGACCGTCAAGAGTTGCCGATGTTTCCACCGCATTTTGTCTGGGCCCGCTCTTTTGCGATGTTGTATGAATTTCATAAAGCCTCTGAACATTCCATCGTTCATCATCTGGTCAGTGTTGTTGTTTGCCTGAGGATAGTCGCCTTCCTGATGCACATTATCCTGATTATTGATCTGTGGAGACTCAACGGTCTCCTGTGCTCCATTGATGTTCTCAACATTCTCGGATGTCATTTTCAAATAATGCCACAAAACAAGGGTTAATTAACATATCACATATTATCCCTATACTCTGACCGACCAATTAAATACCAAATAAACTTAAGTAGGTCATACTAGTGAATGAATTCCTCGTCTCTCCCCTCCTAGTTCTTATCTCACATCTTAGCCAGGGATCATATCCCTAAGCTTTGATACCAACTGTGACGCCCCCAAAATAGGTATACATCACCTATCTTGAGTCGTCAAATACATGGTACAAAATTCAAATACAACTTAATTATACAACGATGTGTGTAAAATACGACAAAACATATCTTTGTGAGTTTTAATACAAATATTGTCATCTAGACAATATCCACACTCAATTGAGTCCTCATTACATTTATTATCACACTATTTAACGAATAGTGAGGGACTACTAATGCTATTATCTGGACCAATCACTCGCTCCCAAAGACTAGTCCCTCGCGTTCTCATTTCCTAAAGTGAACAATGAAAGTAAAAGGTGAGCTCAACTAGCCCGATGAAAAATATTATGACTAAAATAATACGAGAATAAATTATCGTTAGCCTTCAACGGTGTTAAAAGCGATACAATATAACAAACATCAAGTTTAAGCTGCGGAATAAGCAATCCATTAAAAGAGTCAGTAGAAAATAAAATCTACTATATTTTATGATTTAAAAGGTTTTTCATAACTTTTATCATTTGGGACTCAAACTTAATAAATAATTCACATTATCCTCAAGATTCTTTGGTGGCGCCCCCAAAATAGGTATACATCACCCATCTTGAGTGCATGAAAATACATGGTACAAAATTCAAATACAAACTAATAATACAACGATGATGTAAAATACGACAAAACACATGTTGTGAGTTTAAATACAAATATTGTCTTCTAGACAATATCCATTCTCAAATAGAGTCCTCGTTACATTTATTGTCACACTTTTTAACAGAATAGTGAGGACTACTAATACTATCATCTGGACCGTCACTCCATTCCCCGACTAGTCCCGCCTACGTTCTCATTTCCTGAAGAGAACAGTGAAAGAAAGGGTGAGCTCAACTAGCCCGATGAAAATATTATAACTAAGATAATGCAAAATAAATTATCATTAGTCTTCAACAATGTTAAAGCGATAAAATACAATAGACTTCAAGTTTAAGCTGCGTGAATCAAGCGATCCATTAAAAAGAGTCAGTAGAGAATAAAATCTACTATCTTTTATGATTTAAAAAGTTTTTCATCACTTTTATCGCTAAGACTCGACAATAAATAATCCACATCATCCACACTTTACTGATCGAGGATATTCATTAGGGTCACGACCACAAATTCCATGCACTACGGGCGAGGATATTTGTGTATTCATCGATAATTAATGATCATGCCAACAAGCATCCATCAATACACTACACGCCATGAGGACTTTTACCACATCATTTATAACATTACGGTCGTGATTACACGAATAATAATCCCGGTCATAATCATACCAAGTCCATCCATGCTCTCTGAGAATATAGATGACTTTAAAAAAATATAAACATGAGGATGATGACAATGATATAAGAATTGATAAAACAAGTTCACGAATTAATTTATTCGGGAACTAATAACGTCCAAATTATCGACATGATCTTTGCTTTGTAGAGTAAAATTCAAGAATGCTCGGAAGAATATTTCCATGAAAATCTTTGGATGAAGCGCAAAATATCGAGGATATTCCACTAATTTCATAGAGTATAGAAGTCAAAATTTTAACCAATTTGAGTATAATAACGAATGGAATAACAAAAGAAATCACCATGCATGCGGTACTTTGCATAGGCGTTATTCAACGAGAATAATAATAACGAAACTAGGTCGGTGAAATTCACACCAAGCGGGATGTTCAACAATAATAATAAATAATGGAACCGGTCAGGTGTAAAACACACGAGATAGGATATTCAATGAGAATAATAATAATAATAAACCGAAACCGGTCCTGTAAAAACACACGCACGAGGATATTCAAAAAAAAGCGGAATAATAAAAATGGATTACCGGAATTAACATTGTATAAACGAAAATAATAAAAAGATAGAATAATAGAAGAATATCACCAAGTATAGGGTATCCCATGTGTATAGGTTATTCCAATAAAATAATAAGAAATGGAATAACAAAGTTCTCTTCATGAATATAAAAGAATAATATCCCTACTGTAAAAAGAAATGAATATAAGAGTAGTTAAGTAGCATAAATCTTTTTCTTCTTTCTCTATAATTTTCTCTCTATGGAGTTTTTCGGTGAATTAAGTAAGAAATAATGAAGGAATGAGCTTATTTTATAGGAGAATGGAAGTGTCTTGTGCATTAAAAAATAATTTACTGCAGATTTATTTCTTCAACCAAATCTGATAAAGTCAATCAACTAACTTGATAAAATCATGACAAAAATAAAATATAATACATATATATAAACACATGTTTTCAACTTATATATATCAATATTATATATACACCACTTAATTTTTCTCCCCATAACCAACATCTATCCCCCCCCACCCACCCAATAATCAAATTCACTACACTCTTACACATCATTATCACACTACTACCACTTTTCCACTATTTTCTACTCACACACCCATCACTTATCACTTTCACATCTCATTTTTCCCCCACCATATACTCAATACACACATATACTTCCATACGTATACTCTTCCATTTCCAAAATCATTTCCCAACATATATGGGCTCCACATGTGGCCCCCACATGTGGGCCCCACCTTTAAAAATTTTCTACTGATTATTTTGAAAAATGGGTAAATAGGAATCCATAAAATAAACAAACTTCATAAAAAAAATCACCTTAATAATTTTAACAACATTTATCATCTTTATTACAATTCATAATATTAATCGATCGAAAATTCGTTCCGGAAGAGAGGGCTTTCGATAAGGATTTCTCCCTATTGGCGCGCAATTAGGTGACCAAATCTCTCCTTGGCAGAACTTCTAGACATCGTTAATATTGCAATTTATAATATTAATAACTCTGTCATTTCAATTATTGATTTAATAATATATAAAATATCGACAATAATTGAATCAAATAACGTGAGATCTTATCGCAACAATTACTTATAGCAATAATTGAACAAAAGCGAGTGACTTCTCACGTAAGCATTAATAATCAATCTGGTGTGCTTCTTATGCGACCACAGCGTTATTCTTTGTACTTTTACTACTAGAGTAGTTCAACGATATTAACGGTAAAACTTCCGTAGTTATTTTTAATAAAATATTTTTTATCGTTTTCTCGATTCGATAATAATTACATTGTGGGGTCCACCAATGATTGTTAAGTCGTCTGCGAATATTCCTGCTAAAAAGAATATTCCCGACCAATCGAATATAATATAACAACTTGCATACTTTGCAAAATTTTCAAATACTACCCACAACTATAACATTATCTCAAATCCACACCATAATATTCAAAAAAATATTTAGAAATTTAAATCTTTATTTATAAAATCACGGGGTCTCATAATCTCCCCTCCTTATGGAATTTTGCCCTCGGAATTTACGTACGTACTTGGTATGCTGAATAGGTGAGGATACCTTGACTTCATTTCAAATTCTAACTCTTGGGGTATAACCTTTGAGTGTCGAATGTAATCCTTCTTATCCAAGATTTTAACAGGTACATCTTCATACGTTAAATTATCCGCTATCTCGTCCGGTTCTAATTCAATAACGTGGTTCGAGTCTTTCACATATTTACGTAACATCGATCGTGAAAATGTTATGAACACACGATATACTTGGCGGTAAAAGCGAGTCTATAAGCCACGATTCTACTCGATCGAGGATTTCAAATGGGCCAATTAAATCGAGGTTGAGATTTCCTCTCTTGAAACTCTTGCTTTTAAAATAACGCCTCTTTGAACCTTCTTCTTCACATTCATCATCTCGGTGTATAGCTTGGCGCGCTTTTAACTTTATCGATTAAAGTCGATTCTAATCGTATATTCGTTATCTTCATGTGGGTCCTAGAGTCTTTAACTCTATCTTCATCATTTGTAAGTTATGCGAAATGAGTCTTTGTGTTAACAACATCGCATTAAATGGCATGCATCGATCTTCTACTCAACGCGTCATTTACCACATTCGCTTCTTCCACGATGATATTAAATGGTATGGTCGTAATCTTCAATGACTCGAGCCAATGTCCTTGGTGCGTATTCGTTCGTTTTGGTTGAAGAAATATTTAAGGGTTTTAGAAATGGGTTTTGTCTTGAAATTCGATACAAAATTCGATTTTACGCTCTAGGGTAGGCTAAGAAGTCTTGAAGAATCGTCGGGAATTTTATTAACAATAGAAATATCATTCAAAAGCTGTGACTCTCATCCATGACTTGGATAGTACGTCACATTGATACTATCGACTTGTCATCGTCATTCACGACGTCGCTTATAGAAAAGTCTAGCTTTGGTGCATTCCACACAAGAAAGTCAACAACAAAAGGATCGGGGCTCTTTACTTATGACGATATGACAATGATTGACTTTAGTAGTTTGATTGCTTGAATTAAGCATAACGAGTTGGTTAGGAATATGAAAGCTAACAACCTTATGAAAAGCATGATGAGTAGTTAACCAATCGATTTCTAAAATCACATCAAAGGCAAGTATTTTCAAAGAGATAAGATCGACGGAGTAGCGTGAAAGTGTTGATTTGAATAAAACAAGATTTATAAATAGTTGGAGGTAACAAAGGTTTCTCTAATGAAGTTTCAATCAATAAGTCAAAGTCTAACTTCTCTCGGGGTCAAATTTAAGCGTTGAGCATTGAGCAGAGAGATAAAAGAATGGGTAGAACCAGGTATCTAATAAGGTATAGACTTGTGATAATTTATAATTAACTAACCCGTGTTAGCATTGTTCGGGTCACTCGCTTTTGAGAAGTCACGAAAAATGCTTTTCCCACAAACCACCGAGCTTTGTTTTTTTGCAGGATGACCTTTGATGCCTCCATCCCATTTGGACTTGTCTTCGGTGCCGCGATAAAATCGTCTAGGTGACCTTCTTTTCCAAAATTGTAACATGTTTTGGATGGCATCGCGCGATTTGGTGATGTGTCCCTCCCTCGCATTTGAAGCATATAATAGGTGGTCGTTCTCCTTCCTTAACAACGGTCTTTGTCTTGGCGTCTTTCCATCATTGTTGAATCTCCTCTTCTTGAAATAACCATTCTTATTATTTTGGCCATGATTACCACCGAAGTGGTTACCATTTACGGCATGTTGATTCCTCCACGCTTATTGTCACCGCCGCTTGATATTTGCTTATCATTTGGTATTATCATTTTTTGTGGTTTGCTCTCTTTTGGTTGGGTTGACTCGTTATCGGCGCTCCAATAAGCGAGCCCTATTAATAACATCTGAATACAAACACGGTTTATGAGAGATAATATATTGGCGTATCTCGGGTTTGAAACCTCTTAGAAACATTAGCGTCATTCTCTCCTCATTATCGACCAATGGGGACGATGGCCGGGATAACTTCGGCAAACTTGGCCCGTCTTTGCGACACGGTCATGTTGTTTTGTTCCAACTTTATGAACTCTACCTCTTTCATGTGGCGAATACTTTCGGGAAAGTTCTTGTCGTTGAACAGTTCCTGGAACTTCTCCCAAGACATCTTGATCTGGCGGGTTGAGTCGTTTTACAAATTTCCACCGAATGTCTGCCTCTTGCCACGCTAACATGAAGGTGGCAAAGGGAACCTTTTGCTCCTCGGAGCATCCCAAGACATCAAATATCTTGTTGATCTGTTTAATCCACGTTTCCGCCTTAAGTGGTTTTGGCTCTCCAAAGAACTTTGGTGGTCCCAGTTCCTTAAACTGCTTGGCGGTGACCATCCGAGAGTTGCCAGTGTTTCCACACGCATTTTGGACGAGGCCGCTCTACTTTGATGTTGCATGAATTGCATGAAGCCTCGGAACATTCCATCGTTCATCATTTGATCGGTGTTGTTGTTTGCACGAGGATTATCGCCTTCACGATGCACATTATCACGATTATTGATCATGGAGACTCAGCGGTCTCTGTGCTCCATTGATGTTCTCAACATTCTCGGATGCCATTTTTAAATCTTGCCACAAAAACAAGGGTTAATAAACGTATCACATATTATCCTATACTCTAACCAACCAATTAAATAACAAATAAACTTAGGTAGGTCATACTTAGCGAAAAAATTCCCCATCTCTCCCCTCTAGTTCTTGTCTCACATCTTAGCGGGATCATATCCTAAGCTTTGATACCAAGTGGCGCCCCCCAAAATAGGTATACATCACCCATCTTGAGTGCCAAATACATGGTACAAAAATTCAAATACAAACTAATAATACAATGATTAAGTGTAAAATACGATAAAACACGTCTTTGTGAGTTTAAATACAAATATTATCTTCTAGACAATATCCATTCTCAAATAGAGTCCTCATTACATTTATTGTCTCACTTTTTAACGAGAATAGTGAGGACTACTAATACTATCATCTCGGACCATCACTCCAATCCCCAGGCTAGTCCCATTTTCGTTCTCATTTCACGAAGAGAACAATGAAAGAAAGGGTGAACTAAACTAGCCCGATGAAATATTATGACTAAGATAATGCGAATAAATTATCATTAGTCTTCAACAATGTTAAGCGATAAAATACAATATACTTCAAGTTTAAGCTGCGGCGAACAAGTAATCCATTAAAAGAGTCAGTAGAGAATAAAATCTACTATCTTTTATGATTTAAAAGTTTTTCATCACTTTTATCATTTGAGACTCGACAATAAATAATCCACATCATCCACACTTTTCTGATCGAGGATATTCATTAGGGTCACGACCACAAATTCCATGCCTTCTACGGGCGAGGATATTTGTGTATTCATCAATAATCATGATCATGCCAACAACTGTCCATCAATGCACTTCACAGACCATGAGGACTTTTACCACATCATTTGTAACATTACGGTCGTGATTACACAAGAATAATCCACAGTCATAATCATACCAAGTCCATCCATGCTCTCTGGGCCATAGATGACTTTTAAAAAAATATAAACATGAGGATGATGACAATGATATAAGAATTGATAAAACAAGTTCACGAATTAATTTATTCGGGAACTAATAACGTCCAAATTATCGACATGATCTTTGCTTTGTAGAGTAAAATTCAAGAATGCTCGGAAGAATATTTCCATGAAAAATCTTTGGATGAAGCGCAAATATTAAGAGATATTCCACTAATTTCATGGAGTATAGAAGTCAAAATTTTAACTTATTTGAGTATAATAACGAATGAAATAACAAAAGAAATCACCATGCATGTTGTACTTCACATAGACGTATTATTCCAACGAGAATAATAATAACGGAACGGTCGGTGAAATTCACGCAAGCGGGATGTTCAACCGAGAATAATAAATGCAATAATAAATAATGGAACCGGTCCGTTAAAGCAAAACACATGCATGATATATTCAACGAATAATAATAAAAGGCGGAACCGAATCCGTTGTAAAACACACAGCATGATGATGTTCCAACGAGAATAATAATAAAAAAGCGGAACCAAAGTCCGGTGTAAAACATGCAGACATGATGTTCCAACAAAATAATAAAGATGAAATAATAGAAGAATGTCACCAAGTATAGGGTAGCCAGCGTATCTCTGAGTTATTCAATAGAATAATAAGAAATGGAATAACGAAGTTCTCTTCATGAATATAAAAGAATAATATCCCTTCTGTAAAAAAAGCCGAATATAAGAGTAGTTAAGTAGCAAAATACTTTTCTTCTTTCTCTCTATAATTTTCTCTCTATAGAGTTTAGATGAATTAAGTAAGAAATAATGAAGGAATGAGCTTATTTATAGGAGAATGGAAGTGTATTTTGTTAAGGAAAATAATTACTGCAGATTTATTTCTTGAACCAAATACTGATAAAGTCGATCAACTAACTTGATAAAATCACAACAAAAATTAAAATATATAATATATATATAACACATGTTTTTCAACTTATATATATCAATATTATATATACACCACTTAATTTTTCTCCCCATAACCAACATCTATCCCCACCCACCCATAATCAAATTCACTACACTCTTTACATCACTATCACACTACTTACTTTTCCACCATTTTCCACTCACACACCCATCACACACCCATCACTTTCACATCTCATTTTCTCCCACCATATACTCAATACACATATATACTTCCATACGTATACTCTTCCATTTCCAAAATCATTTCCCAACACATATGGGCCCCACATGTGAGCCCCAACTTTAAAAATTTTCTACCGATTATTTTGAAAAATGGGTAAATAGGAATCCATAAAATAAGCAAACTTCATAAAAAAAATCAACTTAATAATTTTAACAACATTTATCATCTTTATTACAATTCATAATATTAATCGATCAGGTCGTTCCCAAGAAAGAGGGGGCTTTCCAATAAGGATTTCTCCCTATTGGCGCGCAATTAGGTGACCAAACCTCTCCTTGGCGAACTTACTAGACATCGTTAATATTACAATTTATAATATTAATAACTCTGTCATTTCAATTATTGATTTAATAATATATAAAATATCGACAATAATTGAATCAAATAACGTGAGATCTTATCACAACAATTACTATAGCAATAATTGAACAAAAGCGAGTGACTTCTCACGTAAGCATTAATAATCAATCTGGTGTATTTCTACTATGCATCCACGCGTATTCTTTGTACTTTTACTACTGGAGTAATTCAACGGTATTAACGGTAAAACTTCATGAGTTATTTTTAATAAAATATTTTTGTCGTTTTCTTAATCCAATGATAATTACATTTGTGGGGTCCACCAATGATTGTAGTTATCGCGAATAATCCTGCTAAACCGAATATTCCCCGACCAATCGAATATAATATAACAACTTGCATACTTTGCAAAATTTTCAAATACTACCCATAACTATAACATTATCTCAAATCCACACCTTAATATTCAAAAAAAATATTTTGAGAAATTTAAATCTTTATTTATAAAATCTGGAGTCTCACAACTACGGCCAAGGATATTCATTAGTATCATAACCACAAATTATCCATGCACTACGGGCCAAGGATATTCGTGTATTCATCAATGGTCAAGATCGTGCCAACAATTGTCCATCAATGCACTACTAGGCCAATGAGGACTTTTACCACATCATTTGTAACATTACGGTCCATGATTATCTGGAGTTAATCCTCAGCCATAATCATACCAAGTTCATCTATGCACTACTCCACGTACGAGATGACTTTCAACATAATATAAACATGAGGATGATGACAATGGTATAAGAATTCATAAAACAAGTTCAATAATTAATTTATCCAAGAACTAATAACATCCAAATTGTCAACATGATACTTCTTTGTAGAGAGTAAAATTCAAGAATGCTCGGAAGAATATTTTCATGAAAAGATATTGGATGAAGCGCTTGAAATATCGAGGATATTCCATTAATTTCATGGAGTATAGAAGTCAAAACTTTAACCAACCGAGTATAATAAAGAATGGAATAACAAAAGAAATCACCGTGGCGTGCGATAGATCGCCTTGCAGACGGGTTATTCCAATGAAATAATAAATAATGGAACGAATCAAATGCGTAATACGCATGACGTGATATTCAACGAAACAATAAAGAATGGAATAACGTAAGAATTTCACCACGTATGCGGTACTTAGCATATACAAGTTATTCAACATAATAATAAAGAATGGAATAACGGAAGAATTTCACCATGTATCTTTGTACTTGGCATGAGGCAGTTATTCCAACATAATAATAAAGAATGGAATAACGGAAGAATTTCACCATGTATGTGGTACTTGGCGTAGGCAAGTTATTCAAACATAATAATAAAGAATGGAATAATAGAAGAATTTCACCAAGTATAGGGTAGCTTGCAGATATCTGAGTTATTCCAATGAATAATAAATAATGGAATAACAAAAGTTTTCTTCATGAATCTGAATGAAATAATACCCTTACCTTAGAACAATTTGGATATAGGAGTAGTGAAGTAACGAATACTTTTCTTCTTTCTCTATATAGTTTCTCTCTCTAGAGTTTCAATTGAATTAAATAAGCAATAATGAAGGAATGAGCTTCATTTATAGGAGAATGGATGAATAAGAACTAATTCTGAGCAGTCCAGTTGATTTACTTTTAAGCAGACGGTCCAGTTGGTTTAACTATAAAATATTCTAATAAAACAAAATCTTTTAAATAAAATATAATATATTCTATTTATAATCTAATAAAACGAATAACTTTATAAAAGTATTACATTTCATATAAAAAGATTTTACTATCTGAAAACTATATCAGACACTATGCAAATACTATGCATAATAAAATATAATATATTTTATTTATAGTCTAATAAAATGAATAACTTTATAAAAGTGTTACATTTTATATAAAAAGCTTTTACATTTTATTACATTAATAATACTAATAAAACAAAACTTCATCATCATTATTATAATTCACACTTTATTAATCGACCATTCGATTGCGTTCCCGGGAAAGAGGGGCTTTCAATAAGGATTTCTCTATCAGCGCCGCAATTAGGTGACCAAACCTCTCCTGGCGAAACTTACAGACATCGTTAATATTGCAAATAATAATATTAATAACTTCATCGTCTCAATTATTGATTTAATAATATATAAAATATCGACAATATATAATTGAATCAATTAACGTGAGATACTATGCAACAATTATTGAAGTAATAATTGAACAAAACTGAGTGACTTCTCACGTAAGCATCAATAATCAATATAGTGTGCTACTATGCAACCACGTATATTCCTGTACTTTTAACACCGGGTGTTTCAACAGTTAATGATAAAACTTCCGTCGTTATTTTCATAAAATATTTTTGTTGTTTTCTCAATCTGACAATAATTCCGTTATGGGGTCCACTAATGATTGTGCCGTCGTACGAATATTCCCTGTTAAAACGAATATTCCCCGACCAATCGAATATTATATAACAACTTGTGTACTTTGCAAAATTTATAACTATTACCCACAACTATAACATTATATCAAATTCATTCCATAATATTCAAAAAAATGATAATTATAGAAAATTCATCTTTATTCATAAAAGTTGGGGTCTTACACCCGTTGTCTCGAAGTACGTGCACTCCGGCCAACGCTCTGTCTGCTAGAAGTTTTATAACTTTTAATCCGGGAATCCGAAGGAGGTGTGCTATACCTTTCCGGAAAGCCCTTCCCGAGGGACACACAATGACATGGGATTTAACATTTTTCAAATTCAGGAAGATAGGTCCATTATTAGATCTTCGAGTCTTCGCAGTCCATTCGTTGAGCTGTCTTAAGCTGTTTTCACTCGAGATTGATGTTATTGTTCTGTATGACCTCTTTTGTAGTGATTTGGGATGAATTGGAAAAATTACTATTTTGCTCTTCTGGGTCGGTTCTAGGCTTGACGTGGCGGCATCTGTCTTCCTCGGGGTTATCTACGAGGTTGGCCTGCTGCTTGTCTTCAGGGTTGTTTCTGAAGTTGATTTGATTTCTTGGGGTTATCTCCGGGGTTTTTATTTGATCTCCCGGGGTTGTCTCCGGGGATTGACTTGATCTCCCAGGGTTGTCACCGAGGTTTGACTAGATCTTCCGGGGTTGTCACCTGAGTTTGATCTCCCATGGTTGTCATCGTGATTTGAGTTGATCTCTCGGGGTTGTCACCGGGATTTTGACTTGATGATTTTGACTTCCAGGGTTATCTCTGGAAGATACCCTCTTTCATGGTTAGTAACAAGAACACAAAATTTTGAGTGTTTACAATGAGGATGATGCATATTATACGAATGATATAAATAGTGCGGGTGACATGAGTGATGCAGATATGATGGTGACGACTACAACAACTGTGACATTTATGAAGTTGAAGTATTTGTAGATTCGATTTGAGTGAGTAATTGTTATGATACTTTTCGAATTCTATTTAGATATAAAATTGAAGTATTCGGGGATTCGAGTTGAGGGAGGAATTGTTGGGTTACTCCTCGAATCCTATTTAGAAAAGAATTGCTATTATGGAAAGAAAGGTGTCCTATTTTTAATAGGATATTTATTATATGTTAGAGTCCAATTATGAGAATGAATCTTATTTTTGGTAGGAGCTTTATTTTGTAAGTGTCTTATTTTAAATAGGAAGAGGAGAATTGTGGGTACTCTGTAAATAGAGTATTATGTTGAGTTGTTGAAGGGTAACACAATCAAAAATCATGTGGCATCCTAAGAGTTGAGTTAGGGTGTGAGTGAGTTTTGTGTTTGTGTGAGGAATAATGTTTTTACAGTTTTTAAATTTCATGCAAAAAAGTTGCAAAGTGGGTGGGAGGGTTGTTTTTATTTATATATATTTCAATAAATTTTAGAAGTATAACATTGAGATTTTTTTTCTATTTTGAACAATAAGACAATATTAATTATATATTTTAATATTTGTGTTTTTTAGACCAAATACAATAATTTAGTGGTAGAAATATCTGTTTGAACACGTGTTTGTGAGATTTGATTCGGAGGGAAGGGAAGAATTTTTCCTCTATTTTCCTTTCTTTCCTCCCAAATCAAAACTCACAAAAAGTATTAGGTTTTCTTAGATCCGGTTATCATGAAGTTGACTTCATGGTAAGTTAATTAATTGACCGGTGTTATCACGCAGAAAGAGAGAGAGAGATCACCTTCCACCTGCGTGTCAACACTGTATTAATTAATTAACCAAAATTAATTTAATATTAACCATTTTCGATTTCCCTAATTCCCCTTTTAGTTCCTTTTCCCAAGTGCATAGATTGCAATATTCAAAAAATAAGGTTAACTTTGCCATATTAGGAGAAGTTTATTCATGATTAAAAGCCAATGACAAAAATGATATTCCCATAACATTATAAATAGATCCAACAATTTTGGAAGAAAAGTGAAACAAATTTATACAAAACACTATAACAACAAAAAAATTTATTCCAAATATATCTATTTTATTAAGGGATTAGAAAATAAAATATGAAAAAAAAAGCAAAAAAGAAATGTATCTATAAAACACTAAAACACCAACAACAAAAATAAATTACAACCACGTTAAGTTCGGACAAAATAAACAGAAATATGATTGAATCAAACTCTCTAAATGTCAACACTGGTCATTCTTTCACGAAGAAGTGATAGTAATAAAAATAATGATACTCCCTTGGTTCGTTTTGAATTGACGTTTTAGGAAAAAAAGTTATAAAATATAATTAATATATTATTTAATAAATTATGTATAAAGCTCAATATTATCCTTCTAAAATTCATTAGAAAGATAAAAAAAAAACAAACTATTATTTAATGTTTAGAAATAATATAAAAATAATCATTAGTGCTTTTTTTAAAATTTACAAACGACATATTATAAAAAATACATTTTTTTCTCTTTAAAAAGACATAAAAATGAAGGTAGAGCTTAATATTATAATTAATTAGTTGATTTCCAAAATAATAATAATTTTGTTAAATATGAATCAATAATAACTATATATAATACTCATAAAAATTATAAATTGAATTAATTTGGTTAGTTGTCGATACTTATTTTATTCACCAAAAATTACTTTAGCACTTATTCATATAGTATATTATTATATCAATCAAAACCTCTCTATCATATATAATTTTTTAAAAAAAATCTTACAATTGAATTAATTTAATTAATCATAAAATTAGTACTAGATAATTAAAAAATAATAAATTTCAATTAAATTGAAATGAATACCAATCGTCAAGAAAAAAATATAAAAATCTCATATTATGAAATAAATATACGCACTAATTGTAAATTTATAAAAATACGAAATTAAAAAATGTCACATACTAATTTATTTTATGACAAATTTCACATTAGCCCCAAATATTAATTGGCTAATTTAAATTTAAATTTAAATATGGACTACTATAAAGTTAATTCATTTTCTTCTTGAACAACAAAAAGAGTTGTAATTTTAAAGCAAAAGACCGACTACTATAACTTTCTCTCCCCTCTCTCTGAAGATTCTTTGCATCAGCCCAATTCGTGTTCAATCTCCAATTTTCGTAGGAGTTTGAATTTTAATTGAATTCCGGTGGCTGGGACAGTACAGATCTGGCCGAACAATTCACCGCCGGGGAGTCTTATCCTTTCTTAGCTGCCAAATGCTAATTACTTGATTCATATAGTCAAGGTCGGTGTTTGAGTTTCTCTGTATTAAATTTATGTAATTTTGTTGTGTAAAGTGGAATTATGTTTCTAAAGCTGCAAATCTATGTAGACATGGGATTGGAAATGTGTTGTTTGATCAGAGATATGTAGTGCATTTACGCTGAATTTATTGAATTTTATGTGAAAAACATATAAATTTTTTATTTTTATGTTAAAGATCCGATCCAAGGGTATGCAAATCCTCCTAATAAAACTATGGGAATTTTTGTAAATTTGCATTTATATGTTTTATCTGATATGTTGAGTTATGGCATTAGTTTGTCGGTTAGTATGTTAATTACGTGGGGTTGACGATTAATTTTTAGATTGTAACTGTAATTTATTGGATGTAGAGTGGGATTGTATTCTGTTATTAATGCTGATATGTTTGAGGGGGTTGTAATGACAGATTCGATAGTGTTAGAACGAGAAGGTTTCTGGGTAAGAGCGGATGAATAACGGGATGATAGAGTGCAGTGTCTGTCATTCCAAGTTGGTTTCCCCAGCTACTAAAACTGTGTCAAGAGCGTATGATCGACACAGGAGCAAAGTTTCGTCTAAGCAGCGGGCTCTCAATGTGCTCTTGGTGGTTGGTGATTGTATGTTAGTTGGCTTACAGGTAATTGTTTTCTTTTTCCTTGTTCAGCATAACCGGTTGGTCATTCTAACTGATTATATGCAATCACAATGTGCTCTTGGTGGTTGATCTTGTTTGGTGGAATTATTTTTCTCCCCCTTTGTAACACCTCTCTTATATATTAATTAATTTTTCCTTATCTAACAACTAGAGCAAAGTCCCAATTTCCTTCACGACTCTTCTCTATGTCCAAACCCACTTTTTTCTCTGTCTTAGCCTTAATGGTAATAGGTTGAACATGCTTCTTTGAGAATTTTTATGTTGAAATATTGAGTAGGAACTCATCTACCCTTGTTGCTTTAGCGAGATATTTTTCCTTAAATCAAATAAAACTATCAGAAGTCATAACAAGAAGCTAAGACTTACTAATCAACCACTAATAATAGGGACATGCTGACATGGTTACGGATTCTGATTTTGAGAGAGATGGCCCTTAAAAAAGATTAATTGATGAGATGCGTTGGAGTTTGCTCAGAGGGTAGTGTACTAGGGATGCCAACTTTGCTTATAGAACACCTGTTTTGAAGACCACTTTGTCTAGAAGGAACTTTTGAAGAACATAGCTTTTGAGCCATAAAATGAAAAATCAAATATTGGTTGTGCACTTGATGGTTGATGAATGATGTAGATGAAGCCTGCAAGACTTGGGTAGAGCAATATAATATAAAAGGCTTTGGAAGCCCATGGATATAAAATAATTTTAGAAGTTGTGTTTTAATTAATTTCCTTAATTTATAATTTTGGTAGTAATCTAACTAGAATTTAATTTAGGTTCCAAAAGTTGTTTAGGAGCATTACAAATATGGATGTATTATGCTGCTTTCTAGACATTAAATTATTTGAGATTTGAGAAGAATTGCCTTGTGTGAGAATTACTCTTCTTCTCAAAATCTCATCCTCCATTATTTGGTATCAGAGTCTGGTTGTTCTAAACACCTTCAGCCCCTACAACGCTCATCCCGTCCCAAAATATTAGTTCCAAGATACCCATCTCCAGTCAACCAAAAACCCATAATAATCCCACGACTGCTGCCACCTCCAAGCACCCAACTTGCCATTCACAAACCCGACAACAAACGCCCAATTATCAACCCAAACAAACTCTAAACATTGTATCTTTAACCCTCACGCAAGCCTTAGCCACACTGCTGCAACAGCCCATACCAGCACAAGACCAAAAACAACACAGTTGTGACATCAACTACAACAAAATACAGGAAAACAAAAAGAAAAAATGCAAATAAAAGTGTAGAAGAAGAATTTGTGTTGCCACTGTTGCGAGTTCCATAGCCGCTGCCTCGTGTTCCATAGTCGTCATTGATTTCTGTCCCACTCCCACTCCCGCTGCCTCTGACCTCTTACCTTAACTTTTTTTAGACAAATATTTATAGTTCTGCCATATTACCATTTAGTCCTCTATCATTTAGTAACTTAATATAGCTACCCTTACATGGTCCATTAGCAGCCCTGACTTTTATTTGTTTCAGTTAGTCCATGAACTATTGTTTCCTTTCCGTTCGATCCTTAGAGCCACAAAATAAAACAAAAAGGTATAGAAAAAGAGTGTAAAAAAATCTCATCTTTATTTTCAAGAAACTTGGTAATGCTGGTGAAATCAAATGCCAAACTTATATGTTACAGCAAGACGAGGTCTTAAAAAAATTGAAGGTCCAATCACAACACTTGTTGCAAATGTTCAGGCGTCTATTACAAGCACTTGCAGCAAAAGTTGATGTACCCACGCAACACATAGATAAAGGACAAGAAGATGCTCACGAGAATATTGAAGGTCCACCTCCTGATCTTAAGTATATGAGACTCTTACAGTAGCATGGACCCAATCCACATGCTAATCTTCATGTGCCAAACCTTAGGTTGAAGACAGTGGATAGACGAGCGAAATTAAATGTTGGAGAGTTCAATGATGATCATTGACTCGAAGAATTCTTCGACCGGACTCACAGTGTGGAAAACTTCTTTTGTTGGTATGAGCTAGCCGATGAGAGAACTTTTATTTGCTAAGTGAAATTGAAAGAAGCAACTCGAATTTGGTGGGATTAACATTAGCGAAATTTATATATAGTTGTGGGAAGATGGGATCATGAGAATATATGAAAGCTGCATTAACACAACGATTTGTGTCTTCAGATTATAAGCCAGATTATAAGCAACAAACATATTTATAGTTCATTGAGTTTGTGCAAGGAAGTAAATTTGTAGCATAATACTCTTTAATGTTCTTAGCAGATAGTCAAAGGGGTAGGGGTAGGAGTATGCTGTATGCTCTCTTGTGATTGATACTGGGAGTTGTACTAATATTATCTATGAGGAAGTAGTAGAGAAACTTGGATTAAAGGTTGAGATTCATCCAGAGTTGTATGATGTTTCATGGATTACCATTACAAAGCTGTGGGTTACTAATAGTCTAATATATGTTTGGTCACATTTTTCATTGGCAAACTTTGCGATATCGTTCTATGTGATGTATTATCCCTTAAGATTTATCACATTATCTTAGGGCATACATGGTTATGGGATCTTCATGCAAAACATGGTGCACATGCTAATACCTATTCGATTATTAAGGGAATCACCAAGTTCGCTCTTACTTGTACCCTAGACATGCCAAATTTGAAGCTTACAAAGAATTTGTTGATCCAACATGATTCCTCGTTGATGTTCTTAACTTGATGGAGTCGAGTTCTTTTTGACGGAGGACAACTGATGTAGAACAAGCACACAAGAATTGGGTAGAGTAATATAAAAGGCTTTGGAAGCCCATGGATATAAAAGAATTTTAGAAGTTGTATTTTTATTAATTTCCTTAATTTAAAATTTTGGTGACTTTCTAATTAGAATCCTATCTGGGTTTGTTTAGAAGTATTATAAATATGGATGTAATATATTACTTTTGATACATTGAATTATAAGAATTATTTGAGATTTGAGAAGAATTGCATTGTGCAAGAATTACCCTTTTACTAAAAAAAATTATTTTTATTAATTTCTTTAATTTATAATTTTGGTGACTTTCTAATTAGAATTCAATTTTGGTTAAGAAGTATTATAAATATGGATGTAATATATTACTTTTGATACATTGAATTATAAGAATTATTTTAGATTTGAGAATAATTGCGTTGTGTGAGAATTACCCTTTTCCTAAAACCCCGCCATTAATGAAGGGATTCTTAAAACCATAGGCTTTGATGACATCAGTGTGGGTCTTAGTTTTCAGCCTTCTCTGACTTAATTTAGTTTGTTTCTTTTAGTTGATATGTAGTTTAGACTTTAGCTTTAACGTGATAGTTCTAACGAAGGCATTTGTAGACCTCAAAAGAGTATTAAATTTGTATTGGTACTTTTAACGAGCATTTCCAAGATTAGGAGTTGCACTAGTAAAATAAACAATTTTTTTTTGTTATAAGCTGGTACATAATAGTAAACTTGCGTAACTCATTATGTAGTGCTTGACATGGAGTACATATATCATTTGAATATACTAAAAATATAATGTATAAATATGCTTTTGATACACCTTAAAATTGTGTCACTCACTAAAAGAAGTGATGCCACCTAGGGAGTATTACGTATTTAACATTTGTTTGTTTGAAACTTCTAATTGTTGTTTGGTTGCACATTGCAAAGTGGAACATGTTTTAGTGACATGTATTTGGTATTATTAAAGTATATTATTATTATTACTTGATCACCAAGTACGTGGAGCCCACACATACTTGGCCACTACTCATCTAGTAGCTTATATATATATAAGGCTTTATTACTCTTTGTAATAAGATAACAACAATATTATTGTTGAATACATCTATTTTATCTCTAACATAGTATCAGAGCTATTTTGATCTTGGGAGGCCCACTAGAAGTCTTGCTTCCTCCGCCGAGCACATAGCTGGCGGCATGTATCTTTTCTTCTTGCAGTTTTTTTTTTTGTATTTAGAGAAAACAAAATAAAAATTCATAGAGGTTTGTTTTTGTGGTGAAACAAAAATAATTTGTCCTCGGTAGTTATTTCTCTGGTTGAATATGCATGTAAGTGGATAGTTGATTATAAAGTAACGATTACATGGGGAAGAGATTTTAGGAAGGAATGTTTTTTTCGATTTTGTGGGAGGCTAGAGAGTCCTCCGTTATTTTAGTAAGGCAAGGAGTCCTTCGTAGTTGTTTTTGAATGATTGTCCTTCACATTTGTTATGGGAGACGAGTAGTCTCCGTTATTGCCGGCACGTGATATCCTTGAAAAGTGGATGTGTGAACTTTATACATTGAGGGTGAGAAATTTAATTTAGGACGTAAAAAAAATTCGATCTTTTTTTTCTATGCAATTGAAGAGGGCCTCAATCTTCGTAGTTTTTTTGAGTCTTTTATTTTTAAAATTATGTTATGTAACAAGTTGTAAGTCGTTATATAAGACTTCCAACTTGAGGGGGAGTATTAGAATATATTATTATTAGGCAAGAAGTCCTCATAGTTGTTTTTGAGTCTTTTTTTATTATTATGTAACAAGTTGTAAGTCGTGATATAAGACTTCCAATTTGAGGTAGAATATTAGAGTATATTATTATTATTACTTGGTCACCAAGTATGTTTGGTGCTCACACATACTTGGTGTTCACACATAATTGACAACTACTCAACTAGCATCTTATATATATAAGGCTTTAGTACTCTTTGTAATAATATAACAACAATGTTCAATACATCTATTTTATCTCTAAAACATCAAAATTACAATAACTTGCATTTTTCTTGTTACTCGTGCAGCCTATATTGGTTTTTATGTCCAAGGTGGATGGAAGTTTCAAGTTTAGTCCCGTCAGCGTTAACTTTTTAACAGAGGTTGCGAAGGTTCTCTTTGCAATTGTTATGCTTTTGATTCAGGTACATTTAACTTTTTGCCTCCCCTCTTTTGACGAAAAATGCATCATTTTTTGTCATTTCTTCTTTTTTTTTTTTTTTTTTTTTTTTGGGGGGGGGGAAGCTTGTTTGTGTAGTCATGTGGATATTGCAGAGTAAATAATATAATATATTAGAAGATGTGTTGCAACTGATATTCAATGGAAGAAATAAGAGTAACATACCAGCTATCATGGTGACTTCCGAGAATGTGTATAGAGTTTTTGTGTTATTTTTTTTATTTACATGATTGCTTGGTACAAACTTGGATGGAAGTGTTAACATTTGGTTATGATTTGCAGGCTAGGCATCAGAAAGTTGGTGAGAAACCACTTCTCTCAATCTCTACGTTTGTTCAGGTTTGTTCTTACTTACATACATGCTTGTCATGACTCATGAATGTCGATATTTGTTAAATTTTAATATGTAGGACAACATGGCTATACTATGGTACATGTTTCTATTGAAATCCTCAAGTTGTTCAAGTTTGCAAGTGCATGCACAACAATAAAGTCCTTTCTAAATAGGAATTTGTAATTTTACTAACTTTTATTTATGGTACTGCAGTGTTGGTTATGTTAGTACTTGGTCTGGTAGTTAGTATGCTAGGAAGAGTGAAGGAGGTATATATTTTCTTCTGGGTGTATGTAATCTATAGTTTCACCCTGTTATACACTTTTTGGATAGCTGTATTACTTTTTCAATCTACTATGTACATGTATAGACAAGATTCCTTAGTTTTTTTTTCTTCCGACTATAACTAAGCCCTCCAAGAAGCGGGCAAGTAGATGTATCGAATATAGAAGTGCAATCCCAGATAAAGACAAAATGTAGCTTACTTAGGAAGTCAGTGAAGTGTTAAAACACATCCACACGCCCTGTGAGCTGAAAACCAAAGGCATAAACAAAAGAAAAGACAAGAACAGGAAGAAACATAAAAAATAAAAGTCAAGAACAGGAAAGAAAAAGGAAGCTGAAAATGCATGCTTCAAGTTGTGGATGGCAGCTCTCTCCATCAAGCATTTGCTTACTGCACTCTGCACTCCTTATGCATGCTATTCTGAAGCCATAGAATATTGCTGCTGAGGTAGCTCATTGTAGACTCTACTCATTTCAAGTTTCAAACACCTCAGTACCGAGCATGGCAGTGACTATGACCCAAAATAGAGTCAACAAGAGCGACCATAATTTGTCTCTCTTTCTAATGCTCAAGAAGATGATCGACCTTTCATCCATTCTCTTTGACTTGAAATACCAAACTTTTACACTCTTTATGCAACAAAAAATTTATTATCTTCTGTGATTTTCAATTGGTTAAGCTGAATACCAATCCAATTCTGATAGTCAAAAAGGAGAACTTAAGTTCTACGTGCAAGAAAATATCTAGTAATTATCTGTAATTATTTGCCATTTGTAAAGATACCTTGGCATCATACAGATTAGATGGAGGTATATTCTGTGACTTGAGATAAGTTCCTTGCCAAGATGCTGATATTATTTTGCTTGCTTTTTTTTTGTTTCTTTCCAAATTGGATATAAGTCTCACGTTAGTTATTACTAAGGAATGAGACTCAGGTGTTGGTGTCTAACATGCATATAATGTAATTGAGTTTATGATATCAAAAATCCTTCTTCTTTGTGCCTCTGGCCATACCATATGTTTGTCAATATTAAAAGTGATCTCCAAATTTAATTAGGCCTACAAGTCATTTTATTATTGAGAGTTTGAACTTGGCTATATGTGTGTCACAAAATTTATGTCTTACCCGTTCGAGATCTTGTTGTGGTCATAGCCCGTCTTTGCATAGCTTTTTCATGGATATAGGTGATTGTTTCCATGAAGGTTATCGAATAACTGAATCTAAATGCTTCAGTTAGGGCAGTTGGTAATTGATGGGTATCCTCGATATTGATTTGAAATTGTTATTCTTTACCACTCTAGAAGTCTAAGGCAGCTTCTTGAGGTACTTCATTTTCCTTTACTTTTTTGAAAACAGTTTTCTCAAGAGTTAGGTATCATATTTGACTCTATGAATTCTATTGAGAGTGATGACTTTACCTTTACCCCTTTGAAATCAATATAGACTATTCTTTGTATTTTCCTAAATCACAATGGGACTGGTTGATGGCCTCTTGTCCTAAAAATCTTTTGAATTATGTGCAGGCAGCTCGCAACAATGTTCTTCTTGCCGTTCCAGCGTTTCTCTATGCTATCAATAACTATCTAAAGTTCACCATGCAGGTGCAGTTTGTTTTCATTTTTTTCCTGCTATGTGCATATGTTTCCAGAGAATATTTGTGACTGTATGGACTATAAAGTTTAAGATAAAAGAATAATGCATGATTTGTTGTAAACATCCACTTCCAGATGCTTTGTGCCTACACGATTTATCAGAAGTCCAAAAGTTTATTGTAACTTTTGGATTTGGCCATGTACATGTTGCATACACTTTCTAGTTAGATTTATAACTTATAGCATTAAATAGAAGAATAAAAATTAAGAATTTTGAGAACCAACAAAATGTATTAAGAGTTATAAACACCCTGTTTTAGTCTCCATGAAGAAAAATACTAAACTTGAATTGAATACAGAGATTTCAGTTGACTTACTCAAGGCAAGAATCATCATATTATGACTCGAATATAAAAAAACCTGTCTCAAAATTTGTCAGCAACTACATGGATGTAAGTATATCTTATTAAAAGCATTTTTGTTTTGATAAAAGTAGAAATATTATTATAAAAAAGAGAGAAATGCTAGAATTTTCAATAATGCTTATCTATGATAAAGAGTTCCATTTCTAGCGTCATTCTTTGGCTATGGGAGCTTTTAAAGGAGTTGCTATTTCAGTTGTTCATAGGGTTTAGTGGCAAGTCCTTAATTAGTTTTTGTTTATTTTCCTTGTTTATTTTCATTGGAGGACTCCTTGTCCTCTTCTCCTCTACTTTCTTTTTCATTTAATTAAATTTCTTCTTTTATCTAAAAAAAATGAAGTCCACCCTCACTATACTAAAAACCAGAAGAGCAATTAGAAAAAGTGCAGCACTCCAATCTCTACCAAGTCACAAAAATGCCCCTAAAAGCCCACATAGTAGAACTCCAAAGGGAAGTAAGAAAAATAATCCCCATCCCTTAACAACTTAAAAGACAAGAATTTCCCTCTAAACAGTTGAGCATGACACTTGCTCCAAATTCCTACAAAACTGAAAAAAAAGTACACTATCATAAAATTTTGGGTTTGGGAGTGTTTGTAACATAAAAAAAGTGCTTTTACCAATAAAGGATAGTTTCAAAAGCAATTTGGGGAGGAAAATTTTGTGCTTTTCGAAGTGTTTATTTTCCAACTTGTTAACCTACGCTTTTTCTGGACAAGTTATAAAATTAACAAAATAGTTTTATGAAGTGCTTTTTCAAAATTTATTTACCACACTTTCTATGACTTTCATGAAAGCAAATTTTCCAACAGCGCTACTAGTGAAAGTGCTTCATCTCACCACATCTATGTAATAAACTCATTGGTAAATGTATGTCAGGTTACTTTGTTCTGAAACAATAAACACATTACATGTGTCAAATCATTTTGTAGGACAGATATATCAGGCAACTGCCAAGACTCCTAGGCTTCTATCCTGGGAATTGTTAAGTCATCGCCTAGGTGGTTGGGCTTTTCGTCATCTATGTCTGATTATTCATCCTTTGAAATCATCAATTGAATCAGTTGAATTTTAATTTGATATTGGAGTTCTAATGTCAACCACACAGTTATTTAACTCAGAACTTTCTGTGCAGCTCTACTTCAATCCTGCAACTGTGAAGATGCTGAGCAATCTAAAGGTATGTTTTGATTTTATGGCTTTTTGGGCTTTTAAATTTCATAGCTTGCTCATATGTACTGATTGTTTTGGTGATGGCTTTTTGTTTATTTTTTTTGACACGTTGCATTCTCAAGTGTATCAGAATTAACAATGCATCATATTACTGAACCTAAAACCTATATAGAACCCAATTACAACCTTTGATATCCGTTATGCTGCTTGATTATTTGGTGTGTTGGGAAAGTATTATATTGCCAGAGAGACTTGGATGGAGCAATATAGAAGGCTTTCTAATCCCATGGAAGTAAAATAAAATTCTAGAAGTAGCTATAATTTGTTTACTTTATTGATAGTTTTAGCAGTATCTTATTAGAATCCATGTCCTTGTGTTTTCATTCCAGTCCTTGGAAATTTATCAAGGGTACACTGCCTTTCAGTTTCTTCTATGGTTTTGAGTTGGTAATGACATCCATATTTGGTTTTGGGAGGATATTTGTATTGGGGATGCCTTTGTCTCTTTAGCTTTTCCTTGTCTATATTACCTCTCATCCGAGCACAATTTGCCCATCTCTATGTTTGGATGGATGTAATAGTTTCATGTAATTTTCATTTTTTTCTACAATTTGAATGCAGATGAATTCCCTTTACTTATTAAACTTCTTAATGCAACCTCTTTCCTCACTCCTTGTATAGGGGTGTGTGGTGTTTTGATCCATTGGAAATATTCTATTGTTGTTCTTTGTCCACTTACTAGGTTATCGTTGAGTTCATCATTTGTCTCTAGCCTTGTACATTTGGAAAACTGAGGTTTCCTTGAAAATTAAGGCTTTCTTGTTGTCCTTGAAGCTTTGTCGGCTTAACACTAACGACACACATCAAAAGCGTAGGCCTTACAAATCTTTATCCCTCTAAATATGTTTTGTGTTTGTAGGATAGTAAGTCTCATTCGTATTTGTTTGTTTGTTCACAGTCTGATAGCTTGGCGGTTGTGGTGTTATTACTTTAGAGTTCTAGGTGAATGCCGGAGCGTCTTCTGAGGAAGATCTTCTCCTTCCTAGAGCAGGGGTTTTGGCAGTATTAATGATAGGATAGTTCTTTGAAAGTTGTGTTTGTTGCCATTCTATGGGGCGATAGGATACAATGAATATAAATTTGCTTTGCAGATAAAGTGTCTTTTTTTTCGATACAATAAAAATCTATTAAAATAGAAAAGAAAGAATACAATAAAGGGGAGATTAAGAAATCCATCATTACCAGACTAAAGAAAACAAATCCAGAAGCGCATACTTTCCACCGAAATAGGGCACACCTACTCCTCTCCTAACACTCTAATTCTCTAAAGAGAGAGCTCCACAAGCCCCAAGCAATAGGAATGCAGAACCAAAAACCAGAGAACGCAAAAAGTCTTGATTTGGATTAGATCTTGACTTTCCAAATATGTGAAGCTAATGGAAATGGATTAGGAATATAACAGAGTGAGCCTTTGCTTTTCTCTTTGAGTCGTTCCTTTGGGAGTTTTTCGAGACATTTGATGTTAGACCTTCCTATATATTGGCGGTTAGTGATTTACTAATGCTTAGATTGTTTTCCAATTGTTATTTTTCATTTCTTTCATTTTTCCCTTAGGAGGACTTCTTGTCCTACACATATGTTAGTAATTTCTTTTCTTTTATGTTAGTAATTTCTTTTCTTTCCATCACTAAAATCTTAGGCTTAATTTCTTTTAGTCCTTTCAGAGTGATGTTCTTGGGGTCTTTAAGAAATGGCTGTTTGTTGTGGGTTTATGTAGAATGATTTTGATTGTCTTTTCCGACGAGGCTTGAGTGATAGAAGTGCGTCATCTAAAGTAGATTTTAAACTTTTGGGAGAAGACATAATAGATTGATCTATAACTCAACCCCATCTAGAGGACATAGCAGATTGATCTATAGCTCCACCCCAGCTAGAGGTTTCATACACATTCGAGGCTTTGGTTTTTAGAGTCGATCCATATAGTCCTTACTATCTTCTACTAATGCATTATGTGCGAGGATTAGTACCTGCGCACTGATTTTCTCAGTTCCTATCTGTTGTCGGATATGGCTTACTATGGTACATGGACTTGACAACCCCAAGAAGGATCCTTAAAAAGGACACGACACAGACATGCCTATTTTTAGAACTTTTTGGTTCATTTTCCACCAAACTTTGTTGTATTGTGTCATGTCGACATGGGTACTTCTAGATTTTAGAAGATTCCATTTATCATAGCTGGCAAATCACAGATTCATGTTCGAGTGATTGTTGAAGTGTTGGATTAGGGCACAAAGTTCAATTACCTTCTTTAGGTTTATGTTTTTTTCCCTTTTCCTTCTAGAGTACTGTTCTTGGGGTCTTAGAGAAATAGCTTTCTTGTTGTGTGTTTATGTAATTGATTCCCTTTTATTTAAGCTTTGGCTGGTTACAAGTTCAACTTCTACAGTAGATTTTGAAATTTTTTGGAGTTTACATAATAAATTGATCTATAGCTCCAGCCTAGCTAAAATTTTGGTATATTTGAGACTTGGGTTTTGAGAATAGATCCTGAGGGATCTTATTGTTCTGAGATTCAGCACCATATTATATATAAACTCTCTATTATGATTGTTCAAATTGTATATATTACTAATTGTGGTATTTATCCTTTTTCTGTTCTGCAAATATTTCCATGACTTGAACTTCTTGTTTTATTCTCTTAATTTAACTGCGGACTTCGAAAGTGCAGGTCTTGGTAATTGCTATTTTGTTAAAGATAATAATGAAACGCCGGTTTTCCGTTATTCAGGTCAGTTCTAAATTCTAAAAGGTCTTATTCGAGCTATTAAGCTGTGAAGTGTGATTAAGATAATGATTCAAATTCTTTAACAGATTCCGTACGAACAAATCACACATAATGTCATAAATATTTTAAGGTCTTAACATTTAAAATATTTAGTTTACTACCAGTACATTCTGATTCATTGTTATGTTACAGTGGGAGGCTCTTGCTCTTTTGCTAATTGGCATTAGCATAAACCAAATCGCGCCCTGCCTGAGGGTACATCTGCTTTGGGTCTTCCAGTTGCAACGGGTG
Source organism: Panax quinquefolius (assembly GCA_020205615.1). NCBI lineage: Eukaryota > Viridiplantae > Streptophyta > Magnoliopsida > Apiales > Araliaceae > Panax > Panax quinquefolius. The sequence goes on from CM035163.1 coordinate 78,416,813, forward strand.
CATATATTTATACATGTATCTTTGTAAGTGATTTACTTTTTCTTTCAGTAATGTTGATGTGTTCATGTGTGACGAGCAAACTGTTTAATATGCATGCAGCTTTTCTGAAGTTAGTCTCTTTTATCTTCTGGTCTTCATTAGACTTGTTTCTGTGAGGTGGAGTCTTACTTGGGAGTTCAATGTGCAGGTGACTGTTCCATCTTTGGCTTCAGTCTACAATGAATATGCACTAAAGAGCCAATTCGATACAAGCATTTACCTTCAGGTCATTTCATTCTTGACTCTGACTACATTTTTGCTGTGTGATGGTGATGGATATATTTGAGCTCAAGTGTTTGTATACTTGCATATTATAGGATTAAAAATGGCAAAACTAAGATTTTGACCACTATACTTGGCAAGTTTTACTTAATACACCATTGAACTTTAAATTTTTTTAATTACCCCAATAAACTAATTAAAATAGTAAAATTTGGTCATTCTGCTAAATTAATTGAGCGGCTGTTAAATTTTTTCCTACGTAAATTTGTAAAAGAAAAGGAAAAATATGTCACTTAGAGGGGTCTATCATACGTGGAGACGCCTCCGTATGCAGAGATTGCCCAAGCGTTATTGGGATCGACTGTAATTGATTCCACCACCATTAGTGCCTTTTCCTTTGAAGCTTGTGAGTTTGATTCGATAATTAAGTAATAAAGGACCTAATCGCGCTTCTTCGAATATTCATTTTCTCGACTGATCAGAAGCAGAAGAGGGAATGGCCACAATCTAAAACCGCCTGTTCCCGGAGGAAAGATGAGCATTGAGATCAAGGAGGTGAATTAGATAGTAGATGTTTCCTTCTTTGGCAACCAAATTTGGGGTTGTTTCAGCGTTTTCGAGGAGTGTAAGGAGGACTCCATGACTTTTTCTTGAATTCAATGCCTCCGATCTGTAATCTGGTGAAGAGGTCGCAAATGAAGAAGCCCAAGTCCTCTTTTTGAGCCCGGGGATCGGTTGGGACAATACGATGGCGTTGGATTGACGGTGGACGCCGGATCTGAGTAGCAAATCGATGTTGTGAATCTGTTTGGAGAGTCATCCGGTGGCCATGTCGAGGTCACTCTGCATGAGGAGTTTGCTGGTAGGAAAAGAGGGGCGGTGCATTGGTCGAAGAGGATTTGAATGCGGTGGAGGGCGGCGTGGAAGTTGGGGAGTAGGGTTTGTTTGTAAGAGGGGGTTTTCAGACCAGTGAAGGGAATCAGAGATTTCAGAAATTCTGAAAATTGAGGATTTGAGGGATGCAAGCTTTGATCGATGGACTTGCCAGCGGCTAGTGAAGGATTTGATTGCGAGAGAAAAGGGGAGGAGGTGAGAGAGTAGTTCGGAGATTTGGTTCCACTTATGATAAACCCCTCTAAGCCACGTCCTTTTCCTTTTCTTTTACAAATCCACAAAAGAAAATATTTAACAGCCGTTCAATCAATTTAACAGAATGACCCAATTTTATTATTTTAATTAGTTTACTGGGGTAATTAAAAAATTAAAAGTTCAATGGTGTATTAAGTAAAACTTGCCAAGTATAGTGGTAAAAAACTTAGTTTTGCCGATTAAAAATTTGTCTATGTTTGAAAATTTAATAATGAAATGTTATTTGATAACACAGCTATATTATTTACCTTTTCGTAACCATCAAAATGTAAAATTTTACCTAAAATCTCAATTATTCTAATCTCACTGTTGCATGAGCTTTCTCAACAAAAAATAATAACAATACTGAGATAGGGCATTTAAGTTGGACGTCCTTGTACATAAAAGGAAAGCTGTTAAACGCTGGTGGTAATGGCTTGTATTCACTGGTACCAAGTACCAACTGGTATTTCAAGCTGTACATGGGTGATTATTTTCAAACTTGTGGCTGGAATATTAGGATATTCATAACATTCTAAAATTGTTTTGGCTGGAAACTGGAAAAAATGCAAAGAAGATGAATTTTATTTCCTATCCACGCTTATGCTACATAAAGTTTGAGATCTCATTCATTTGACGGAAAGCAAATATTTAACAGTTTTATTATGGGAATGCATGGCAGTATAACAGGGGATTTCCTTCTCTTACTTTCTTTTTCCCTATGGTGTTACTTATCAGAGTTAAACTTTCAGAGGTTCAGTTTAGGGAACCAGGAAATTTTAAGTTTATGAAGTATGACTCGTCATCTTTCTACTGATACATGACCCTAATCCTTTTGTGATCAACCTGCTAGGTCCCAAAGGCGAAGACTGGTGGGGGGTTTGAATAGGCTTTTTCAAATAGTTATGAGTCGGAATTAAAAACTTCGTTTATATTGCAATGGAATGTTAATAAAATACCCCAGCTGATAAAAGAGAAACAACCAATAAAGCAAGCAAGAGATATAAAAATAGAGGTTCGAAATCAACAAATGATTTCTACTTCCCTCTTTTTCACACTCGATGAAGGTACAACACTATCCAAAATTCACACAGAATCACAACAGTTTTTGGTTTACTGTAAATCTTACACAAATATCACTCGGATACAATAATTTTCACACAGAAAATCTCACTACAAATAGCCTAGATCTACACTCAGTTGGATCTAGCTATTATCATAGGGTTGTGTTTAGAGTTTGGTTTCTCGGTCTTAGTAAATGTTAAAGGAGAATGTTCCTCAAGTTTAAATTATTGAACTCTAATGCTTAAGGAATGTTACTTCAGAGATCTTGCTTTGAATGCTCTTGAATGATTGAATGATTAGTGTAGCTCAGTTAATTTAGTTCAGTCAAATGTTGATCTCTGTGTTGAGGACTTGATTATATACCACTAGCTCAATCTTCTTCGCCTTGGATAAAATTTTGACCATTGAGATTGAGGTTGGTATACGTCCCCATGAACTGCATGTGTCAGTCTGAAAAGCATTGTTGCTTTAGCCTTTAGTCATTTTCTTCCCGTTTGGTTTCCAGCAGTTGAGTTGCTACTCAAGCTTTTAGCAACTTACTCTACTCATCACAGTGTGTTATTGTGTTTTAAAAAGGACGGAAAAGAAATAAACGAAAAACTTGCGCTTTTCTATCCAATTCTTTTTGTTACTTAGTTTTTAATAACGGAAAAGATAAGAAATGAACGAAAAACTTAGACATTTTTCTTGCCAAACTTTTGGACAGAAAAATATACAACTTAAGTAACTTTTTTTGTAATTCCTATTGTAACCTTCACATTATAAACATACCAAAACTAATATAATGATAAAATAGTATTTTGAATGTAGAATTTAAGTTTTCTTTCCATTTCCTTTATAAACTCAATAACAACATGAAAGAAACTCAGAAACATAGAGTTCTATTCTTTTCTTTTCTCATCAAATTTAAGTTTTCTATTCTTTTCTTTTCTTTTAAAAACTCAAAAACATAGTATCAGTATTATGCTTTGCATATAGTGTTCCGTTCTAAGTTTCAGCCTTCTGCTTGATGTAGAGTAAGCTCGACTCTTAGTGTAGACTCCGTAGAGCATTGTGCTCGAAGCTTGGAGCTTTTATCGAAGCTCGACTCTACTCCTTGTTCCTTTTCTTTGCTTCTTGTACTATGCTCTTGAGCATTCTTCAATTAAGCTCTTAGTGAAGTTTTACTTGAGGAGCTTTCCAGAAACAATTGACTCAACAATTACACTATACAGTTGATATCCTAACTTCACTAAGGATTTTCCTAAGGATCAAATGCTATACATTTATTTCTAGGATCCAAGTACTCATTTAGACAAAACATAGCAAGTCCTTTTTACAAATATTACAATTGATCATCAAAAGGGCAATGCTCGTTAAACAAAATTTAAACTAATGCTCATTTATTCATCATCAAATCTAATATTCTTAATTAGTAAATTATGAATCAAACACAACCTGCTCTAGAGTTTCTGAACCATTCATTGAGTTTGAGTGTAGTCCTTGAAGTGTGTCGTTCTAAAAGTTCTTCTATCACTTTTCTCTTCAATGTGATATCCTCCCTCCGTCCTCCAAAGGATGTCAATAATTTCGAAAGATTGTCCACCAAAGGCTATCTAAAAGTACACAAGTTATATATAAAATATTTACAAAGACTAATTTACCTTCAAAAGTATATGTAAGTGGGGTCCATTAGCTTTAAAAAGACAGTATGGTGGTGTTTGATAAAACTGAGTGTTAAGACCTGAACAGTTTAGACGTCTGAATAATATAGAGCATCTGAATAGAATTGCGTCTGAATGCAAAAATGTTGTTTGATAATTAATTTTTCTAAAATGTCTGAATAACAGTATTTTACCATTTTAACCCTCTGAACAGTTTAAACAAAACCTGTTTGATAATCAGGTCTGAATAGTATTTTAAATACATATTTATAATATTTTGACCACAATATGATAAAATAAAAATGAAAATGTACAATTTAAATTAACTTCAAACATAGTATCATGTCCCAAAAATATCAACATAGCATAATAATTCAACCATACAAATTAAATTAACTTCAAACAGTTGTTAAGAGTTGAAGTGCAATTTGTTCACGTAGATTAACCATAAATTCTACGCCTTGATCACCCCATTGTGGTTCATCTTGTCCCTCTTCTTCGTTTCCTTCAGTTTGCTCCACTTTATCGTCAAACATGTTATCTCGATCATATTAAGCAAACAATTCATCCTCAATGTTATGCTTCCTTATGAAATTATGGACTGCGAAGTAAGCGATAACTATATCCCTTTGTACTGTAAAAGGGTAAGGAGCCATTTGTTTCAAAATTGGAAATCTTGCTTTCAACACACCATAAGCACGCTCGATAACATTTCTGAGTTGTGCATGAGCATGGTTGAATTTTTCCTCTTTATTCAAAGCGTGCCTCATGTCCGAAAATCAGCTAACCAATACCTTGTATTGCGATATGGAGATAAAAATCCTCGAGTGTTTATGTATGCGACATCACAAAGATAATATTTATCTCAGAATTGAGACAAAAATAATGATTATTATTAATAACTTGAATGATAAAATTTTATGACAAAATAAATAATAATTGAAAATGGTAAAAGAAATTGTAATATATACCCGGAGAGGAAATGGAAAACCGGAAGATGGATCAAACGCACTTCTTTTAGCACTTTCGTGAGTCGTGTACAATCCCTTCCTATCCGCCCGAACAAATGTGAATGTGATGTTAAAATCACATATTCCTAAAACATTTGGATAACATTCACCTCTTCCTCTTCCTATGTAATGTAAGCATGCCTTTCCAATGCCAAGTATTATCCATAATCCTTGATATTCTCCTTGAAGACCGTCTTTTCAAATACCAATATATAATCATCAAACATAAAATTTGATCCTCAATATCCATATTACCTATATAAAAGCTAAGAGCGGAAGCATTAGGAGATGGAATAGAAGACCCTTGACCTTGGGTGCTAAAAGGAATGTCCTCAAGATTAACAACCTCCAAGTCCAAAGGTGTATCTTTAGTCCTACCTCTTTCACAACTAGGACCCCAACTATCAAGTCCCGTTGTCGCAGCGCCCCATCAAATAATGCAATACAAAGATCGAGAGAAGATTAGAGGTGAGGTCTTCAATGTTTCTACCATTTTATTTGCCTGTATTCAAACAGTAAGTTCAACATGTTATAATATATTTTGAAGGACTATTACTAATTAACTTAAAATGTAAAAATATTAAAAATACACCTTTATCTCTTGTATCCATTCCTCATCAGAAAGGTTGAACCTATTCGTTGACGGGGTCATATACATTTCCTGTCTTACTTTTGAGTTTGCACCATGCTCCATATTTTCCTCTCGCAAGTAGTCAAAATGATTCTTCATTTGTTTTTGATCCACAATCATGTTGTAGGTATTTTTTAGTATTTCTCCTACCTTTTTTCATGATTGTGGCTTGAGGCTTGCACCTTCCCTACCATTTTCCACAACTTCACGAATACATGCTTCTAAAAAAGTTTTCACTAGTGATTCATTCCTCCAACTCACTCTAATCCTTTTTGGTTTTTGAGTTTCACTGGTTTGTTCCATACCTAAAGTACATAGATTATAAAAGGTTTAAACAATAAAAAAACAAACATTTAAATAGTTTGAACAATAAAGAACAAATTATACTAGGTCGGTAGCTTAACTGTTCTACCATAAATCTAACATTACACCAAATTAATATGTGCAGCTTCAGGAGGAGATGTACAAAAAGTAGTACCAAATAAGGATTAATATGGGGGAAAGAAATGTTCTTAAGAACATTTCAAAAGCTGTGTCAAAATGGAAACACAATTTAAAAAACAGAGCAAAACACACATCAGACCCCATCAAAATATTTTGGCACAACTTGCTTCAAATGCATATAGTTTCCCAGGTTAAATCGATTCAAATGAGAAGATCCAAGTAAATCAATCAATAAATGAAAGATGCAAGGTAAGAAAACAAATCAAAAGCATCAAAGGTGAATACAAAAACCAGACTTAAAAGAGGGAACATAATATCAAAAAGACTAGTATTACATGATTCAAAACACAACCCACTACTTAAAAATCATATAAACAAGCAAATTCAAGACAAAACAAATTGGGAATTGAGATCTGAAACATATAATCCAACTCTGTTGGCACTAAAATCCACCAAGAATAATCATTTCCATTCCAAAGAAAAAACAAACAACCGCTTGTAAAATAGAGGGATAAACTTATCGGGTAATCTTCAAAGTAAGTTTTATTGCGAAAAAGAGAAGATTTTGCATAGAATCGGGTTTAAAAAATAAGGAGAAGGGTAGCTTCATAAATTTGAAGATAATATTAGAAAAGGGATAAATTTGTTGTGGTCGCATGAATCTAAATAGAAGCCGGTAAACTAAAAAGTAGAGATTCAGCGATTACCGGCGTAAACAATAGATGAAGAAGTGAGAGAAGATTACCGGCGAAAAAAGACAAAGGAGCGATGGCAATGATTCAAATGAGGAGAAGAGCAAAGACAATGATTCAATGAAGGAGAGAAATGGCGATCTAGGTTTGATTTGGGATAAAAGACTAAGAGGTTATTATTGTCCCAAAAAAAAATTCTCGCTCAGAGGCTCCTCTCGAATGCTATAGATTTATTTTATGTCTAATCAATTAAGAGCTATTAAGAGGCCAAAAAAATTTACCAAACAAGATTTGCCTCCCAATCGAATCGAGGCAAATCCATTAAGAGCCAATAAGAGGTAATCAAACACAACCTATGTTAGTATCATTTGTGTACTTACAAAGGGTCCACGATAATTGGAACTTATTTTACCTTTTCTCCTTTTTACTTTTCTTAATTTGTGTGAAATGTGTGCTTTTGACACCTTTTGCCCTTTGGGGATGAAAGGAGTATCAAGCAATGTTTATATCTCATTCTCTCGTATCTGATACACTCTAATTTATTTTTTCTGTTTCCAGAATTTGTTTTTATATGGATATGGTGCCATATTCAACTTTCTAGGCATTCTTGGAACTGTCATTTATAAAGGTACTGACCTAAAGCTCTGTTCAAATTCAAATCCTGCCAATGCAATGATTTTGCACAAAAAGTAACTTGATTTATTGTAATATCAAATATTTGATGGATGGGACCTGTATCTAATTTTTTAACTTGTTTTGTGATATAGTTGCCAAAAACTATTGCTTTAACATAGTTTGTATCTTACAAGAGTGCATGTTTGGACTTTGGAGGAGCCTAGTTCTTTTAGCTAACTACTTGCCTAAGAAGGCCAGAACAGTGTTTTTCTTTTTAAATTTAGAATTCTAATTAATTTAGCAAGAGATATCCACATTGTGGTACTCCATGTACTGGCCCTAGTGCTTTCCAGCAGTTTCCAAGGCTGTTATGTTGAGTATTTACTGTTTATAGAGATCTTGTACTCCAAAATCAATTTTCTTCCAGTTGCCTGTTGTAAGTGTAGTACGCTCGTATAGATTAGAAGCTCAAAGTCACATTTTTCTTTTATATTTTATCCCCTTTTTTGTAACAAAATAAATATAATCACCTAATTGATCTTCTCAATGGTGATTATATGATTTTCAAGTTTCTGTAAAAGAGACGGTGTATTCCATAGCTTTGATTTGGACTGCACCACAAGTATTATATATATATATATATATATATATATATATATATATAATATAATTAAGTCAATGCTTAATTTTTCATATTAAAGTGGCGCTTTTTAACAATGATGAGGTAATTATTATCAAATGTGATTGTGGAAAATCAATGGGATGCAAGTCGTGAGATTCAAGAATCGTTTCAACACCCTTAGAGGTGTTGAATGCTCATGTGATTTATCTTGTTTGATTGGTTTGTAGTTTAGAAACCAACGTCTTTACATGAGATGCTGGAGAAGCTTAACAATGATTTATTACTCGTAGATCGAAAATTCACCAAATAAAACTTTGAATTGGACCTGATATTGATGTTTTAAATATTTCAGGTCCCGATAGCTTTAATATTTTGGAAGGACATTCAAAAGCTACTATGCTTCTGATATTAAACAATGCAGCACAAGGAATTCTATCCTCTTTTTTCTTCAAATATGCTGGTGAAGTTAATTTTCTTAGCAATTTAAGATTTTTTTCTCCTTCCAACAAATATCATGCAATGTTCTACAGATTAAAAATATCATAAGAATCAGTAATTTTCATTATTTGATTGACGTTTAATTTCTAGTCATTGCATCACTGTTTGTGATATTACATTTTTGTTATATTGTTATTTATGTGGGGGCTTCGTTTGATGCAAGCAGATACAATTTTGAAGAAGTATTCGTCCACTGTTGCCACAATATTTACAGGCATTGCATCTGTTGCGCTGTTTGGTCATACTCTGACTATTAACTTTATCTTAGGAATTTCAGTTGTTTTTATTTCAATGCATCAGGTACTACAACAAAGAGAATTATCTTTATTATCTCTTTTATCCACTTCCATTTTGTTTTTGAAACTTACCATTTGCTTCATTCTTTCCTCAGTTCTTTTCACCTCTTGCGAAAGTCAAAGATGAACAAAAAAATGGTGTGTTGGAGCAAATAGAACTAAAGAGTAATCATAGGTATTTGTTTGATCTATCCGTTACTTTAATTTAGACATTCCCCCATGCTGTATTGACTAGTGATAAACTCATGGGGATTTTTGGAGAATTCTTTCCTTTCTATAACGAGTTTAGTAAGTAATTTAACTTTTGAAGTGTTTTATTTTGGTATTTACATTTGATCTGCTATTACCTGTGTTTTATTAAAATAAAATTTTGATACTTTGAAGTCCTTGTTTTTCAAGGTTACAACATGGGGGAGGGGGAGTTGAACCTAGAACCTCTTGCATAGCAAGGGCCTAGTACACCAACTGAGCCAAAGGCTGTTGGTTGATTAAAATTGTTAATTATGTTAAAGATAGCCTTATTTGATGAGTATGAACTTGCAAGATAACTTTTGGTTCATTTTGTAACTTTTTGATCCTTGTTTTGGCAACCTTTTGCCACTGCTTAAAAGCTTTGTACTCAATTCTTTTACAGAATCAACATGTTTCTATTTCCCTTGTCTAAAATTTTAAGACTATTCATTCATCCTTCTTAAATATGGCAGCAGGGGCAAGCGAGAGGTAATATTTTTTTGAATCATGCCTTGACAGGTTTCAAATTATGATCATCCTTCTTCATAAATATAGCAGGTAGGGGCAAGAAGGGTCCCACTTAATTTATTTATATTTGAATCATGTTATATATTAGTCGCAGTTTTCAGCCAATCATTATGATTGTGAATTGGCTTTATCATGTTTGCTTTCATTTTCTCATGTATATTCTACCGAAACACATTATCACGTTTGCTTTCATTCACTTTATTTCTCAGGCGAGTCATCATGTAGAACCTGATGAAAGGCAACCGCTTCTTCCTAGATGAAGTTAGACAGGAGTATGTTACTGAAACTCAAAATATTGTTAGTATTTGTTCTCTTAGTGCATTCATAGTCATAGTTATCCAAACATATAGTTAATAAGATCGTGGTCGTCATTATCATCCCTCTCTGTTCTACTTTTCTCTTAACAAATAAATTTTGCTTCACTGTGGAATAACACTAAGGCTATAACATCATCAAGAATAGTTAACATAATAAGACATTGACCAGATTACAAGTCTTCAAGTAAACTGACATGCTTTTCTTCCCCCCCCAACAAAAAAAATGATTGATGACTGATCGAGGAGAAGTTTTAGCTTTTGAGGACTGAACCAAATTTAGGGCTTGATGTCCACCATATTTCACTAGCACCTCAGATATCTCAGGTTTCTTGACCATGTCTATGCAAACGTATGCCGACTCCAAACTGAGTTTCAGACATTTTCTTCTCATATAATTCTACTTAAAATTATGTACAAGTAAAAAGAAGTGCCAGACACGTGTCGGAAAGTGTCTGTTTAACATGTGTTGGTCTAACACAGACATGTGAACGTTGTAGAAGTGAATGTGCTTCCTAGATCCAAGGATAGCAGGTAAGAAAAGAAATATATGAAAAGTAGATTGAACAGAATGCTTCTGTAGTTGTTGATTAGTTGGGTTCTGGCACAAACGGAGTTGGTATTGAATAACTTGGATTATTTTTAATTTTTTGAGATAAAAGAAGTAGTTTGTTAGATAAAAGAGTGGTGCAGTTTAGGGGTACACGAAGTCTACCAATCAATCAAAAGTGGAAGAATTCATATCCTTAAGAAAGGACAGCCCCGGGTCCTATCCTCGTGAAATGATAGGTGGTATAGACTTTGGATAATGTGTCAAGCAGGCCTACACATGTAGGCTATGTTTGTGTTTTTGGATAATTACATATATGTTTGTGTTTATTTACATACTAGATGTGCATCCATGTTCTGTAATTGGGATGACGTACCAATTGAGGACGAGAAAGAGTATCCTAACTTTTTTGAATCTTAGAAGTGTAATTAACATATGCGTTGAACTTTTTTGCAGGTAATAGATGCATATACTTGCAAACATATTGAGAGAGAGAGAGAGAACAATTAGTTATTGTATTAACCCACTAATGAATCAAGAGGAAGAGTAGCAAAATTGAGTGACAAGGAAAGAGACAGTATAAAAGCTATGCATGGAATTCCAAAAGTATGAGCATAGGGGTGTCATATAGGCGCCGTGCCATCTAGGAGAAAAAATCCTTAGGTACGGAACTATGTTATTGGAGTACAAGGCCACGCTACAATGACATTGCTCAAATGTTTATAATTGTTAACATGATAGGATTCAAAGAGCTCTTATGTTTAGGAGTTGATCACATTGCCACAACCCCCTTCTACAACCATTTTCTGGATGCTCTATGAAAACCCCAATGGGCTAGAATTTGGGCTTTGAGGTGATCTGGGAGATCCTCCATAAAGGGAGCATTTGACTATGTTGAACTGTATTCCTCTATCCGTAGTACATTGAATGTATAGAAATGGATATAACAGAGTTTTTCTTATCCGTATTAACAACTACTTTAGGAGGAATGTTCTTATGCGGTGCTAACAATTAAATACTATCTTTGATTCCTTGGGTTTCCGAAATAGTGTAAAAAGAAGTGCTTCGAATCATTGCTATTTGACTCGGACATGTTCTAAAAAATTCGAGGTATTTCGAATTGTTTTGTTTTATTTTTTCTCATCGAGATCATAACAAAAATCAACATACCCTTATTCCTGGTTGTTGGGCCGGCTGAATTATCTTTTTGTTGTTCAGTTCTGTCTAGATATGTTTTTGAATCACATTCAACAATAGAGATCATTATAGGTTCTGTTTATCCCCTCGAAGAAACTAAAAACTAGAGGATGTTTTGTATTATTTTCAAATGTTTTAGATGTGTACCACTGTAACCTATTCAGTGATACATCATTGCCATAGTTGTTAAAGGCGAGCTTGAGGTGCAGCGCGATGCAGTGTTAGGCTTCGCCTAGCCTGTGGTGAAGCGCCTTCAATAAGTTGCAACCGAGGCGCGCTGAGGCGCAGGCTTATTTGAATTTAACCCAAATTAATCTCAATTGTCCTTTTTTGTGACCTATTATGAGTTAAGACGAACGTTCATACCCACTTTGAACTTAACACAAACAAATGAAAAGATAAAATTCTTTGATAGGTTGATTTTTGTGAAGAATTATGTTGAACTACTAAGGAATCTATTGTTATAGAATTGAAGTGATTCAAAAGAGAACATAATAATTTTACTAAACTTTCTTAGAACAAATTATAGGACTGTTATCTCTTTCTTTCTGCAAGGATGTTTCGGTGCAATTTTCCTTCACCGAGCAAGCCTATTTATAGCAAAAGAAAGGAGACATGCCACCTAACAAACCTTCAAATATGGCTTGTTAAACATGATGCCAATGTCCTATATTTGATAGGCATCGACTTAGGTAATCACTTATATTATTACAATTGTGATGCCCAAGATTTTTGTTTCCACGAAGATTTTGTCACGTGCTTGATCCCATTCCAATGTCTTTTAGTTGGAGAAAAATCTTATCTTGTTAGCAAGTTAACAACATAAATAATATTTGGTCGTGTGCAATTTGTTAGATAGATGATAACACCTATTACACTTGGGTATGAAATTTCAAGTCCAAGAACTTTTCCACTTTCTTGGTGCTGAAATGGATCATCAACTTCTATATATTGAACAACCATCATAGTAGTCAAAGATTAAGCTTATTCATATGAAGACTAAGAAACTTTTCGGTATATGTGGATTGATGGACAAATTTCAGATGGTAAGAGCTCCACTTGTATTCCCAGACAAAATGATGAGATGAAAATCAAGAGATATCAATAAACTATGTACATGATGAAAAAATACGGGATTGAAGCAAAATTGATAATATATTTGTTTTCTCTATAACATCAATTTTTTTATGATTCCTTCCATGGATCCCGAATAACTAAATGTGGAAGAATGTCCGGGAAAAAAAATGGCTAAAATGGAAAAGTGCTATTCAAATTGAGCTACAATCACTACTGAAGAGAGAAATATTTGGACTAGTAATCCAAACACCATTGTGTTTACTCCGGTTAGGAGCAAATATCATTTGTATGAAAACAAAATGAGAAAAATGAAGTTGCGAGATACAAAATCTAACTTGGAGCTCAAGGTTTTTCATAGACCTGGTGTCGACTATCAAGGTACATACTCCCAGTGATGGATGGAGATGGATGGAGTCACTTTTCGTTTTCTAATAGGTATGACAACCATGGAAGGTTTGGAAACATGTCTGATGGATTTTGTAACAACATATCTATATAGCTCACTTGAGAGTGAGATTTACATGAGAATTCTTGAAGGAGTGAAAATGGTTGAATCACAAAAACTCCATCACATATATTCAATCAAATTGCAATGTTCATGGTATGGATTGAAACATTTGCATAACTAAGGAATAAAATTGGAATGTGTCAACTCAAAGACTTGTCACAATATTACATTAAAGAAAAATGCATTTCTTTTCATGGGAAGACTGTACTCTTTCTCCTTCATCATAGTTTTTATCCCAATGAGTTTTTCCTAACAAAGTTTTAATGAGACAGTCATTTAAGGTATAATATATTTATGCAAAAGATATGTACTCTTTTTGTCTTCACTAAGTTTATTCCAGTGTTACTTGAAACGTGGTTCGTTTCAGTACGCGGTACGTTACATAGTTAAAATGTGATACGTTAGCGTATTTATATATAAGTTTTTATAGTTAGGAATTCTTTAGAATCTAAATGTAATAAAACTAAGTTTTATCTTGTTTTATAAATTATTTAGTACAAATATAATTTTTGAGCTTCCAATACTATGTTATAACATTTTAATTGTTGAGCATCCAATACTATGTTATAACATAACATTGATATTTGTGTAATTATAGGTAAAATAACATAAAAAAAATTCGGTATGCTAAATTTAGAGTATTGGTAGGTAAGAGTACCATGTTTGGGTATGCAAGTACCAATACGCGGTTCGCTAGGTCGATGAGAGTATCTAGTAACTCTAGTTTTTTCCCACCGAGTTTTTATTAGTAAGGTTTTTTGAGATATAATCTTCTTAATTAGGAAATCAAGGAAGAGTGTTGTAATGTAAGTGATTACGTTAGTCAATGCCTATCAAACATAGGCTATTGACCTCATGGCTAAAAGCCATATTTGAATGCTTGTTAGGTGGTATACTCAAAGAAGGGTCCAAGCCATACCAACGAACACACTATAAAAGGACTTGAGAAGAAAAATTTCACCAAAGCATCCCGACAGAAAGAAAGAGATTATGAAGTCTTATAATTTGTTTTGAGAAAGTTAATAAATTTATTGCATTCTCTTTTAAATTACTAAAGTTTTAAAACATATATAATGGATGACAACAGCTTTTTCAATTATTTTAGTGTCTTCAAAATTTCAAAAGGGGAAAGAGTGGTAGATAGTAAATTAGTGATGTTATAAGGTTGTGATATAATGCAGTTTGTAAATATATGCCAATGATCTATTATGCAGCAGCAAGAACTTTCGAGTTTGTTAATTATACACTTTTTTTGTGTGTTGATACATGTCATGAAATAGATGATCCTTGCTTTCTTCTATGGCCCCGTGTATATTCATTCAACCTGTTCAATTCCAATATTTCAGGTTTCTTCTTTGAAGTAGTTCTTTCGGGTGTACATGCTGTATAGCCGGTTCAGAGAATAACTCGGTCAAATAGAATAAAAGGGAATCCTTACTTCTAGAATTCCATTTATGCTATGTGGGATTTCCTATATTTGTTTCATAAAGCCTTCTGTAAATGATATTGAAGTATAGACCAGTGACGACACGAGTTTCTGCTTATGAAAGAGGTTCAGATGGACAATCGCAATACATGCATTTTGAGTTTGCTACAATTCCAAAAGCTCTAGAGGTATTCAAATTCCGAGCTACTAGATTCATTTGTATTCTTTATCTTAGACCAAAAATATAGCTTTCACATTTTGTGGGTTGAGGGGTACCCTGATTACTTTCTATATATATATATATAATGTCCGGATGTATGGCCATTTTTTAGTATAGTGATTCAAAACACGCCTTTAAAATATTGTATTAAAAAATTTCAGTTCCATAATAATGAATCATAATTTTTATATATATAAAATATTTCAAGTAATTGGTTAATGAATCATAAGAGATTTCAAGTAGTTAGTCCATTGTAGATCAGTTAGTCCATTGTACTGTTTTTCTGTTTCTTCCTTTTTTTCATTTCCTAAATTACAGAGACAGTTGAAAGTTTATAGTGGTCTGAGAACTGAGTTTTCGAATCTGAAAAGTCAATTGCTCTCACAAGTTTATAGTGCTACCCATTGTTCTTTTTGGAAAAGTTTCTGGCTTTATTAACTCAGAGAAGAAAAGGGTTCAGCGCATTTCATCAAATCGTGAAGGAATGAAGTCTGCAAAAGTATACTTTTGTTGGTGAAGAATTGGTCATATCTGTAATTTTTATTGATATTTTTATATTTGTATTTCAGAAGTAATTATGGGGTTCACTAGCTTTTGGCTACAATATTTCTTATTTTATATGTTAATTTTTTTGAAGGGATTATATTCGTGTTCTTTCATCACTTGTATTCTTTTTTATTACATATTTACAGATTCAATATATTTCAATCGAAAAAGATGTTTCAAAAAATAAAAAAGTTGTCAATCCTGTCAACTATTTATTTTTTAAAATTTTTGAAAGAAAAAAAATAAACAAACAGTCCACATATATTGAAATATATTAAATGTGTAGATCAGTTACAATTCATAAAAAAGATTACAAGTGGTCAACTAACGCAAACGTAATCCCTTCAATCGGTAGATTAAATGAAGAAATGGGTCAATTGTAGTCAAAAAGCTGGTGAACACCATAACTACTACGGAAATACATAACATTAAAAAAACCCACTTCTTATTGTTTCGCACCAAATTGTTTCGAGTTAAAACAGTATTTTAATAATAGTAAGTTTGAAATCTTGTTCTTTAAAACAGTATTTTAATAATAATAAGTTTGATTTATTTTACCGAAAAGGTCTACGGTTTGAGTCTGTATAGGCTCAGCAAAGATATGTAATTTATTGACTACTAAAAATATTAGAGAAAATATTGTACTTAAATTGAACTTCAATATTAGGGATGAAACAACCCATTCACATAATAAAAAGCAATAGAACAATTGTACTTGTCGAAACTCGGTTCAGTTATTTTATTTTTTTAAATAATTTAAAATGATTGAAATATACTGAACTGTAAATATATTAAAAATCATGAATAAATTATATGTGATGAAAGAATTTAGGCATGATCTCTTCAAACATTTTCAAGAAGATGGGTTAGTCTTAGCCAAAGACTAGTGAACTTCCGGCTCAACCGGAAAGACAACAACAACGTTGATATCCTGGTGGACCAAAACAATACCCTTTGTCCCAACCGTGAAATGTGCAATCATAGTTGCAAAGCACTGGATCAATGGCTGGCCTACATGGCCCACCGCATAATTTCCTTTCTTCTCCTGTTGTTGCACATGAAAATAATGGTGTTATATAGCTAAAAATAAAAATAAATAAAGACGTTTCATACGTGTTTGTTCATTTATTCGTGTTTGAAGCGTTCTAAATGTAGTAACCGCATTTGAGAATCTTATTCATCTAAGAACAATGTATTTCAAACGCAACTTATTTAACTCATCAACGCATAATTTGGAGTCCAAACGCAAAACGCCAAAATTAACGCGGTGCAAAGAGTTTGGACATTCGAAGCTCCAAATCGCTCCGAACCCAACAAATATATATGTCAACAACATCATTTTTATTCTGAGAATATGAGTAGCCATATAATAATATACATAAAAGATAAATAGAGTTAAGGGGGGGAGGGGGTAATTTA
Source organism: Panax quinquefolius (assembly GCA_020205615.1). Classification (NCBI taxonomy): domain Eukaryota; kingdom Viridiplantae; phylum Streptophyta; class Magnoliopsida; order Apiales; family Araliaceae; genus Panax; species Panax quinquefolius. The sequence goes on from CM035163.1 coordinate 78,433,734, forward strand.
CCTGTGCTACTAGCAAAAGATGCAAATGTGGCCACAACAATTAGACTTACAATGATAAACTTCCCTAAACTCATCTTTTTTCTTGTTTATTTGCTTTTGAGGATTCTTGCTTCACTTTCTAATATGCTTCTTATAGACTTTACAAAAGGGATATTATAGTAAAATATTTATTATATATTATGTATTAAATGAAAATTGTAACAAAGCATATCTTACTTACCTTAAATAATAAGAACACCATAAGAATTAATATTACTTTGAACATTGTTTTTGAGAAAATAATTTACTTTGATTAAATTTATGTCAAATTTAGATTGTGATTAACATAGAACAATAAGTAATAAGACAGAAAAAAATAATATGCAAGTCTCTTTTTTATTTTCTTTTATCCTTTGTATGTATATATGTCAGTATTTAATATGAACATAAATTTGTGATCATATATAGTTGAAGATTTATTTTTGAGATATCGGAAGATATCCAACAGGTATCTAAATTATAAACACGGTAATATTACTTAATTTTAAGGCAAAGAAAGTGTAATATGTGTGGATGAGACAAATATTAAATACAATAAAATAGTTAATTAGTTGCAAAGAGAGAACTATAATAAATTTGGTGAGACGTTACGATATTTTTTTATTTCAGTTGAAACTATGTAATATATAGGTTAGGTATGTATCCCCCACTAACCCATTATCGAACTGAATAGTTGAATTGAAATACTATAAAGTGAGTTTTTAGATAAATAAGATTACGAAAATCTCTTATTTCAAAATTTTGAAATATTTAATTAATTATATATTATTAGTTTTGGTTAATATAATTTATGAACGAATATAATTAGAGTAAGTGATTTTTTTATACTTCTCAAAAATAAGATTGTTGGGTCATGATATTTCCCCTCTTTGGGCCGAGTAAATTGGGCTTACTTATTTAATTAATCTATTGGACCTTCATTATTGAACCTTGACAGTCATTGGGCCTAGTTATCATATCACTTCTATTAAATCCAATGAAACCGGGATCGGTTCATGGGACTAACCCATTAGATCTTTTAATATCTATTACTTTGACTTGTAATGATAAAAAAGCATGATGGTTGACTGCTATTACTGTCATGCATTAATGTGGATGGGATCCGTTGTGGCCGGTGATGAAAAGAGGTCGAGTAGTGGGTGAACTGTACACACCGGCGGGAACCATCGGATCACAGGGGTCATGTCGTCGAGGTAGTGGGTGGCACGATGGCAAGCAAAAGAGAGAGTATAACCTATCGACCAAGTCTTCACAAACAGGTACGTTCACATTTATATTCACACATACACACAACTGAGAATTATTATCTCTCTCAAGACATTAGACACATACACACAACTGAGAATTATTATCTCTCTCAAGACACTAGACATTACATCCTCCATTGTTAACCTTGTGAATACGTATACTGACTCTCACGCCTGAGCTATCCCCCGGCGGTCCAGCTGTCAAGCTTGTGGTGTTTATCGTGTTTACTGTGCAGGATCAGGGCGTTTTACGTGATTGGGACGTCGAAGTAGATTTTGGCGTTAACATTGGCGCTAGAAGGAGGGCTGAGTTCTAGTGTCCTGAGTATTTTTCAATCACAGACTGTGTTTGTTCTCGTCGTCGATATTCATGGTGAAGAGTAGAACACCTACACCGTAAGGGCGCGGTAACGATGGTGTCGGTGAATCGGCACCACGAGTTATGTCTCGCGAAGATCGTTTGGGACCTACATATAAGTGTTCACGCCCGAAAGACAAATCGTCAAATGTTCACTTGATGCTTCTCGGTCGGTGAAGCGGTGGGCAAAGCTAAGCGTAAGCTAGTTTTCCGACGGAGAAGAGTCGCCGTGGTCGGAAAGCGAGTAGAAGGCACCTCGCCTAGAACTCGATCTGAGAGATGACCAAGACGCAAAGGCCTCCCGATTAGCTAAGATGGCGGATGAAGCGAGATAGAGCTATGGAAGTACTTATGAAGCGGCTGACGGATATATAGTGAAGCGATGACTCGAATGGCGAGTTGAGGGACGAAGAGTTCGATTATGTTCGATCAGAGAAGCGAGGGCATCGGTGGGAAAGAACACTGCTCATTCGGGGCGAGAGTCTTGGGGCCAAACTTCGAGAAAGAAGAAGATCCCAAGCCCTACTCCTCAAAGATCGAAGAGGCATATCACCTGTCGATTCTAAGGAGCAGGTCGAAGCGAACAAAGAGGTCGATCCGGAGATCGCACTCTGAGAAGTCTGAAAGAAGCACTTGTTGTTGCATTCTCACCATAACGCTTGAGTTCGAGAGGCGAATTATATCTAGAGGTCGTACTCTCGAGAGTCCACTAAGGGTACACCACCACAGAGCGCTCGTCGTCGGAAAAAGAATCCCTCTAAAGTTGAAGGTTCTGCTGTAAAAAGTCGGTCCGCTCAGAAGAAGAAGGAGTCACCGGAAAAAGAAGCATCATCTCAACGAGAAGGTGTGGAGTATCGGTTAAAGAATTAAAGGAACTTTGGAAGCAGTTTGACGAAGTACAAAAAACGAAAGATACTTGGGGAAAGAAGGCATTCCTTTTTCCACGGAGATTCTAAAAGAAAAAGTGACCCCACCAAGTTGCCCCACATTGAAAGTTATGATGGATCGAGGATCCTACGACCCTGATCGAGGCGTTCGATCGACCGATGGATTATTATGACTTTAGCGATCTTCTTAAGTGTCATACTTTTGTCCTAGCCTTCGAAAGGATGCCCGAAGGATGGGGACTTTGCCCTCGGATTCAATTTCATCTTGGGCGGATATATGCGATAAATTTCATGCTCGCCGGGAGCAACAAAGAAGGGAAAACCAATTGGTTCGTTGGCTCGAGTTCGACAATATTCGAATGAGTCTTTGGGCCATATGTGAAGCGGTTAAGTGAAGCGATCGACCAAGTAGATGAACTGAAACGATCTACAAGTTGTTGGACTATTTCGAATGGGTTAGATTTGGTTAAATCGAGAAGTTGGTAAAAAAGTTAATGTTTCACCACCCGAAGAGTCTCGCTGAAGCCTTCGACAAAGTTGAAGGCTATATCGTGGTTGAGGAAGCCATGAACAGCTTCAAACATCCTTCTTCAGACCGGTTTAAGGAGACAGATTGGGACAAAACCGATGGGGACCAGAAGAAGAATGAAGGGAATAAAGACCGCTATGAAGGCGAATTGAAGAAATACTGACAATTGGAGCGAGGTGGAAGAAGGCGTTAAATCGCTCCCACCCAGAGAGTGAATAGGACGTATACATCACTCAACACAGACAGGGTTGTTATCTTGGATCAGATTAAGAATCAACCTATATTCGAGCCACCTCGAGATAACATTAAGCCTGGAAAAGGAAATTCTCGTAAGTATTGTGATTACCATCAAGCTTGGTCACGATCTGACGACTTTGCTAGTTTGAAAGATTTCATTGAAAGAAAGGTCTGAGGTGGGGCTTTAGTTCGGTATGTGGTACGCGAGAACTAATCATCAATGACGGAGACGGAAGACCTGTTCGTCACCACTCAACCCGGTTCAATGAGCGTTGCCATCCCCGGACGACTGCGAGGCATGTGATAGATGTCATCACTTTGGGGTACTTACGGCAAACTTGTTGGAAAGAAGCGTAAAAGTCACTTGGATTGGTCGTATCGATGGTGGGTACCCTCCGAAGATGATAGACCTTATCCGAAAAGTCACGGTAATCTCCTTTCTTGACGAGGATTAGCCTTGAAAATCATCGAACCGCATGAGGATCATTGGTGCTTGTTGCATGAAGTGGGTTCGGTGGATATGAAGCGAATGATGGTAGATAATGGATCTTCTGTAGATATTCTGTATGTGCACGCTTATCAGAGGATGCACTGAGCAGGCGGAAGATGGAGATAGGGGCGGAGGCTCCTTTATGCGGTTTTTAGTAACGATCCGGTCAAGGTGGTGGAACCATTGAACTACCGGTCATCTTGAACGGCCCCTCGGCGAGTAGAAATTATTTGCAAATTTTATATTGTGCGTGTAGATTACGCTTATAATCTTATTTTGGGAAGGCCTACTTTAATTGCTTTACAAGCTGTGACCTCAATCTCTCATTTCAAAATCAAATTTCCTCACGGCTCGTGGGGTTGGTGAGATGAAAGGAGATTTGGATCGGCGAAAGGTGTTATAGAAATGTTGTGATCACTTGAGAGTGGGGGTATCGAAGCAAAAAGCGGACCGTGGTGATAGAGATCGAACCCTTCACTTTGAGTAGTTCGAACCATTGGTCATGCTAGCTGAAGAAACAGAGGAGATAGAGCTCATCCCGGGCAAGGTGAACAAGACAGTTAAAATAGGTTGGTCTGCGGAACCTCTCCGAACGAACCTCATGGAGCTCTGCGATCTTTGCTATGTTGATATCTTGGCGTGGGAACCTCGGGATATCTTAGGGAGTAAGCAGGGATATTGCTGAGCATCGGTTGGAAGTGGACCCGTCAAAGAAACCAATTCAACAGAAGAGGAGGATCTTTGCACCTGAACGTCAGCGAATCATCGATGAAGAGATTGCAAAATTGTTGGCAGCTGACTTCATTTTTGAGATCGACTACCCATAGTGGATGGCAAATGTGGTGCTGGTCCAGAAACAGAACGGTAAATGGCGAGTCTGCATCGACTATACGGATCTGAATAAAGCTTGTCCAAAGGATTTCTACCTGCTGCCCCACATCGACCAACTCATCGATGCCACTTGGGGTATGCTTTGTTAAGTTTCATGGGCGCATTCTCTGGTATCATCAGATTTTCATGAGTAAAGATATATCACCAAAGGCGGCGTTCATTACGCATGTCGTTCGGTATATGCCTACAAGAAAATGACCTTGGCCTCATTAATCACGGGGCCACATACCGAGATGATGATGAACTACGTCTTGAGATACCAGTTGGGTAAGAATATGGAGGTGTCGTGGATGACATGATTGTTAAAAGCATCTTTGATGCGTAAACATCTGGATGATTTAGAAGAATGCTTTCGAGACAATTCGCCATCACAACTTGAGACTAAATCCCACTAAGTGCACCTTGATTCTAGGGGCTTTGTGAAGTTTACGGGTTATCTTGTCGATCGAAAGAGGAATTGAAGCCAATCCGAGAAGATTGGCGATCCACGAGCATGAAGACTCCTCGGTCATTTAAAGATGTTCAACGTCGACTAGAAGGATTGCGACTTTAAGGAGGTTCATGTCCAAGTCGGCGAAAAGATGTTTGCCATTTTTGATCGTTGAAAGGGTAGAAGAATGCAAAAGACGTTCCATGGACTTGGTGTGAGGGCGCCTTCGAGCATCAAGTCCTACTTATCTTGGCGCCTTTGTTGGTGAAGCCCGCTCTGTGAAGCCTCTATATTTGTACTTAGCGGCTAGTTCATTGGCGGTAGGAAGCGGTTTTGGTGCGTGAAGTTGGGGAATGCATGACACCGGTTTATTATGTAAGCCGTATCCTTTGGGATCTTTGAAATAAGGTACCCAAACATTGAAAAGTTTGCTTTTGCTTTAATAAGCTTGCTAATCAAAAGCTTAGGCAATACTTCGGGGTAGATTGGTAATAATATACACGATCGACCTTTGAAGAAGATTATGGGCAAACACGAGGTATCGGGGAGATTAGGCTTGCGTGGACGATGGAATTGTCCCAATTTTTCATTGAATATCATCCGAACCACCATCAAAGGGCAAGCTTTGGCTGATTTTGTAGTTGAATGCTCGTTTTACGAAGTTGATGAAGTTGTGGCGGTCAAGGATCTGACAGAGCGATTCAGATTCTTCAATGAAGCGAGTTCGTGGGCGTTGTTTGCGGATGGGTCTTCTACTACGGACGTCGGTGGGCGAGGATTATTACGGCGAGTCCGGAGGATTCAGTGTGCAACGAGCCATCGATTTTAGTTCAAAGCGACGAACAACGAAGCTAAGTATGAAGCGGTACTTTCATGAGTTCTGACTAGCGAAGAGTCTTGAAGTCGCGAAGAATAGTCATCTTGATGATTCTCGGTTATTCGTTAAGCAATTCTCTAGGGAGTACTGGCTTCGAGGCCCAAGAATGATCAAGTATTTGGCGAAATTGAAAGAACGACTTCAATATTTCCAATCCTACGAGTTTTAGAAATTCGGCGTAATAACAATTCCATTGCTGATGCACTCTCCAAATTAGCCACTACGGATGTTAACGTCTTTGAGGGGTCGGTTTACTTAGAAATTTTACAACATCCTAGTGTTCATCATGAATCGGTAATGTGCATTGACCGAACCAACTGCTGGTTGACCCCATATCTGGAGTATCTGGCAGATGGCGTTTTACCATCGGATAGGATGCTAGCCAAGAAAATCAAGTACAAGAGTGCTAATTATGTTCTGATTAATGGGGATCTATTCCGAAGGGCTTTCTCGTCTCCACTACTGAAATATTTGACTCCATCTAAAGCTGAATATGCTCTCCGAGAGGTACATGAAGGCATCTGTGGCGACCATATGGCTGCTAAGTCATTAGCCTACAAAGTACTTCGTCAGGGATACTACTGGCCTACCATCTTCAAGGAAGCGACTAAATACGTCAAGAAGTGCGAGAAGTGTCAACTCAATAGTCCAATACCACATCAGCCACCAGAAGAGCTATACTCGATCTTATCTCCTATACCCTTCGTTGTCTGCAGGGGTTGATATCTTTGGGTCATACTGAAAGCAAAAGGTCAAGTCGGTTTTGTTATAGTTGCCATCGACTATATGACCAAATGGGTAGAAGCAAAGCCACTTAGGTTAATAACGAACGAGGAATGCTTGAAATTTTGAAAGAATCGGTAGTATTTCATTTGAATTTCTAAGGTGATAATATCGGACAATGGACGTCGGTTTATGGGATCGAAATTTGAAACATTTTTGAAAGAAGCTGGGATCCAAAGACGAAAAAACTTGATAGCTCATCCTCGGTCAAGCGAACAAGTTGAAGTGACCAATGAGCGGCTGGCGAATGGGATCAAGCGCAGATTAGACGGAAGCTAAGGCGAGATGGCGGAAGAGCTACTTAGCGTGTTATGGGCTTATCGAACTACTCAGGGGACTACTGACGGGGATTCACCTTTCGGTGGCCTATGGTAATGCGATGCCTTAGTCCCGTTGAAATTGGATCTCAAGTCTTGAGTTAGTCGATTCAAAGAAATCTACAATGAAGAAGGGTTGAAGGCCAATCTTGATTTGCTTGAAGAAGTCGAGAAATGACCTTAATCAAATTGGCGACTATCGGTGAAGAGTGGCCAAGCATTATAATAAGGGGTAAAGTTTGCAGATTCAGTAGGGATTTTTCCTCGGAGAAGTCGAAGCATCTACACCTCGAAATCTGAGAAAGGCGATGCTAAACCAGGAAGGACCGTATGAAATCATTTGAAGTCTGCGAAGTCGGGGACTTATCGGTTGAAAGCATTAGGCGGGTTGACAATTAAAAATACTTGGCATTGTTGGTAGGCTTAGGAAGTACTTTCGATAAAAAGCGATGTCGATTACATCGAAGTACGTAAATATTCACGTCATCATCATCAATAAAAGTTCCTTTTTTTTTGGTCTCTCAAACAAATCTTATCTTCGTTGCTGATCAGTTCAGTGGTGTAAGGAGGTTCGGAGGGACTCGCTGACCATTCGATGGTAGCCTTAATGGCAGGTGGACCTTATGGGTTTGTCGGGGCCCTTACGTGGTAGGCAAACGCGTCATCCTTAAGACGTTGTCGAGGCCTGCGTGGTAGGCAATTGTCGACATTTAGACCTTGTCGGGGCCGAGACCTTATCGGGCCCTTCGTGGTAGGCAAGTGTCATCCTTAAGACATTGTCGGGCCCTGCGTGGTAAGCGATAAATCGTCGACATTTAGACCTTATTAGGCCCTTAAGCGATTGTAGGCCAGGTAGGCAAGTGTCATCCTTAAGATGTTGTCGGGAGCTTTCTGCGTGGTAGGCAATTGTCGACATTTAGACCTTGTCGAATGCCCTTCGTGGTAGGCAAGTGTCATCCTTAAGACGTTATCGTCCTGCGTGGTAAGCAATCGTCGATATTTAGACCTTGTCGGCCCCCCCTTGTCGTTATCGGGCCCGCCGTGGTAAGCAAGTGTCATCTTTAAGACGTTATCGGGCCCCTTAAGACGTGGTGGTAGCGATTGTCTACATTTAGACCTTGTCGGGCCCTTAAGTGGTAGACAAGCGTTGTCCTTGAGACCTTATCGTCGCCCTTAAGTGGTAGACAATTGTCGTTCTTTAGACTTCGTCGGACCCTTCGTGGTAAGCGAAAGGTCATCTTTTGGTTTTGTTAGGCCTTTTGGGGTATACAAATTTCCCGATGAAGCGAATCATCTCACACTTGATAACTAATAAGTATTCCTTTACTTTATTACCTAAATTTTTTCTAAGTGTTGAGTTCGGAATGCCTCATTCTTTAACTTCATCTTATCATTATATATGACATGCTTAGTTGTTAATTAACGATTCGAGTTGAGTCCATGAAAGAGTTTGTGCATTTTTCGGTTGAATTAATATTGAAGTATTGGCGGAAAGTAAATGCAAAAGTCATAAGGGATGAGACCACATTTCATTAATATTTAATTTGATTACAAAATTAGAAAATTTTACACAAATCCTATAAATTAAAGAAAGTAAAATAACGAAATTTTCACAAATATTCTTAAATAAAATCCGGGAAAGACAAGAGTATTCACTTCATACATCATCCTCACCATCCAAGAGTCGAAAAGCAAAGTTGGGTCCACGTTAGGTGTAATCAACTTCTCCTTGCCCACGACTCGTGAGCTCATAGCTTCAGAATATATCTTCATGATCTCTCCGTTAATTTCATCCGATGTCCGATACTCTTCACAGATCTGCTTCCAAAGATCATCGGTCAAAGGAGGCCCAAGGTCCCGAAGAGCCTTGAGTTCTCGGATTTCTTCTTCAAGCTTCTGACGCTTATTCAGATGATGAGTTTCTGCTAGCTCTAGCTTTTGGATCGTTTTAGTCAAAATCTTAGCATCAGCCTTTAACTCTTTGATCTTCTCCATCCTTATTTCACTCCTCTGAACCAAATCAACGTTCATCTTGACGATCTCCTCATATTGTGCTTTAGTTGATTTCAGTTCTTCATTGGATGTCTTTACATCTCCTTTGGCTTGGGCCAACTCTTTCCGAAGACCTTCATTTGTGTGAAGAACGCTCTCGCGTTGAGTCCTTTCCGAGCAGGCGGACTTGGGATGGCATTCTCCTTTTTCATTGCCTCTTCTTGGTTTTGACTTGATAGACCTTGGGCGCAGACGTCCGAACACGACGATTCGCTTCTGCATGTCCAAAGATCATTTGATCGGTTTCAAGCGTATAAGTATGAAGATAAATCTGAAATTAAAGAGAACCATTTACCTTCGCCGGATAGCTTATGCCTTCGTTAAGCAAGTCCCCGTTTGAACTGTTCCCAAACCGATGGTCATCGGTCTCACGGACGAAAGCGTCAAACAGTTGAAAAGGAAAGTTGACATTAAATCGAGGCCACATGGTTGGAGAGGCCATAACATCATGTTGAAATTCAGAGGTTGTCTGTCTTGGAGGAGAAGGCACAGGCTGATCGCGAGTTTGTGGCGGATCCGTATATATATTTTTCGGAGAGGAGATCGAGCAGATTAGGTTAGGATGGGTGGGTGAGGGAAGCGAGAGGATGAACACGGATGGTCGTCGATGGTTGTTTCCTTTTCCTAGATAGGGGCGAGGATAGATTCGACCAGTTCATCATCAGGCACTTGAATTTCCGTTGGGACTATTGGGGGAATGTCAGTCGAAGACGATGGAACTCGGAGCTCCTCGGCAGTCAATGGAGTAATCTTTGTCCTCAGCTTTTTAGCACGAAGGACCTTCGCCCGTCGTGTAGAGGTATGTCAATCGAGCTTCTCTTAATCGAAATCGATTCGGAAGAGTCAAAGTAGTAGGGTTGGATGAGGGGTTTGCTTGTGGAATTGCTTACGGAATTGTTTCGGGATCGCTTTCGAGTTTGTTTAAATTTGGGTGGATTTAGATTTCTTGGCGGCTCTTTTTCTTCGACGAGGTCTAAGAGATTCTTCAGGAACAATGGGTTCATCAGTTTGGGGTTCGTCATTTTGAGGAGAAACAGTGGGTGGATCGGTGACGGGAGGATCAGCTCAGGGAGATTCTTCAATCGGAGGCTCTTCACTTGCATCCATAATCTCCCCTACCAAAAATTCTTCCATCTCTTTTACTTCCGAAGAAGTTGGTTTGATCAAAGACACTACAAATAACCATGTATCAGAACCTATGTCACTTAAATATCTCAAAAAACTTTGTTACAAAGTTGTTCGAAACTTACATTTATGGTCATATAACCAGGCTTGCTTAGTCAGAAGTGCAAAACTCCATTCCTTTGGAGGAATCTTCTTCAAAAAATCTGCCATTTCCTTCACACGCTCTTTGGGGATATCTCCAAAGTCAGCAGAGATCCGACCAGAGATAGTCCAATCAGGAAGAGAAGAGATTTCGGGTCCTGTAACAAAAAACCATTTTTCGTGTCATCCCTTGTTGCTTGAAGGGGTATCCATCAGGGGTCTCTTCTCAAATCTGGCGTTGGGCCGAGGAGACTGTTTACTCAACATTTTGAAACCTCGTTCTCAAGATCTACCGGCTGAGAAGAGGGTGAAGAAGATGTCGACAGAGGGAGGAATCCCTAGTTCGTGACAGAAGGCAATGAATGCCAGAATGTGGATATAGGAATTAGGGACCAACTGGGCAAATCCCACTCCTATAAACCCTAGGAGGGTAACAACGAAGGCGTGGATGGGAAGGCGAATTCCTTTTTCGAGAAAAGTAACTGGCATAGCTACCCAACCATCCGGTCGATGGTACATGCGTTCTTCGGGAGCGAGGCCCTTGTTGCGTCGTGTCCTAATCGATAGCGAGTCCGGAGGATCGTATCTCGACTTAAATAACGATGGGGGGTATTGGCATGAGGAAGCTGTTCCCCATCCTTAAAGAAGTCGATGGGTGACGAGAGAAGGTATCGGTGGATTCTTCCCATGGTTCTTTGTGGTTTGGGGATTTGAACTCGAACCCTCTTGATTAGGGTTTGGATTGGGGAAGCGGCGTTAACAGAGTCACGCGAAGGGGGAATTTTGGTTAGAGTTCACAATCACCATTGTTGAGATTTAAGTAAAAGCAGAGAAGGAAGTTACGGGAAGGAGAAGAAAGCTCGAAAGGTTCAAAGTTCAAATGGCGAGTAAAGCGCCAAAATTGGTAAAGTTCACCTTTTATGTTGTGATTACACGAGTTACTGGCGACACATTTAATTTCTAGCAATGATGAGAATTTGAATGGGAAGCGTCCGGATCAATCCTTAGATATTTTATCAAATTGGGCTTCCTGGTTGGATTTCCGGTTTTTAGACCATCTTTTTCAATTTCAAGCCTTTATTGACTAGGCCTTTTACTTTGGACATTCAGCCTTCCCCTATCTCATCTTATAGACCAAATTGGGTATGTCTCAATTACTTCCTGTTATAGGCCATTAGTAAATTCTAATATCATGGACCATTTATAGTTTTCTATTAAACATTCTGTTCAACAAAAAACTAGGGGGTAATGTTGGGTCATGATATTTCCCTCTTTAAAATAGAGTAAATTGGGCTTACTTATTTAATTAATCTATTGGGCCTTCATTATTGAACCTTGAAAGTCATTGGGCTAGTCATCATATCACTTCTATTAAATCCAATGAAGCCGGGTTGGTTCATTGGGATAACCCATTAGATCTTTTAATATCTATTACTTTGACTTGTAATGATAAAAAAGCATGATGGTTGGTACTTATTACTACCATGCATTAATGTGGATGGGATCCGGATACCGTGGCGGTGAAAAGCGAGAGGTCGAAGTAGTGGGTGAACCTGTACACACGTGAGAACCATCGGATCACGGGGGGTATGTGTCGGAGGTAGTGGGTGGCACGATGGCAAGGCGAAAGAGAGTATAACCTATCGACCAAGTCTTCACAAACAGGTACGTTCACATTCATATTCACAGATACACACAACTGAGAATTATTATCTCTCTCAAGACACTAGACATTACATCCTCCATTGTTAACCTTGTGAACACGTATACTGAATCTCACGCTGAAGCTATCCCCGTGGTCCGGTAGTCGAAGCTTGTGGTGTTTATCGTGTTTACTGTGCAGGATCAGGGCGTTTTACGTGATTGGGACGTCGGAGTAGATCTTGGCGTTAACAAAGATTATGAAAATCTTTGAATTACATGATATCATTGATATGTTAACAATTGAGTTGTGCTACATATTACGACACATATATTTCGAAAAAAAATATATGGGCATGTGGATACATGAGATATAATAGGCTGTAAAATAAGCAAATAGTTCGGATTCGATTCATACACGCTTGACTAAAAATTTGATTCAAGCTCGATTCGAAATATAAATGATTCAAATATGAGCATATTAAAGTTTGATAGATTACTCAAACTTCCTCAAATTGTTATTTTTTATTGATACTCAGATCATATTCGTTCGAAAAGTTCAAACCGATCGGACTCGATTCGATAGCTAAATGAACTTCAATCAAACTCTTATTTTATACTCGATAAATTTTGTGAACTAAATCTGAACAACTCAATACTCGGCTCGACTCGTTTCATTTACACCCTTGAACTCATCTTATCACTTATAGTTTTATATTAGTCACAATTCAATTTCGTTGTGAAATTTATCAATATGTAATGAATTCCCTTGACAATTTTGATAATATTTTACAATAATTTAATTAGTAGAAATGATTTCATTAAAATAATCTTTAAAAAATTTTTATTTTCAACACATTGAACAATGTAATCAAAGATATGTATTCAATTTTGAAACACATTTTTAAATAATGCAATGAGTGAAAAATACTTGTTTTGGAAATTAAGATTAAAAATATTTTCAAAATAGAAAGTATGTAATTAATGATATGTTATAAGTATTGGTATTAATTTTTAAATTAGTGGAATATATAAAAGTAATAAATATATTTGTATTTAAAATTTTTAGTAGGTAATAGTGAGGAGTATTTTTTGTCCAAAAAGATTATGTAACAAAACTTTAAACTTGGTAATCAAAATCAAAATAAACTAACAAACCCATAGAGAAATTTGTTGGTCCGTAGATAAGGGATTCAGTTAGCATGAAAGTAAATTTTATGGTAAGTTTACTTTATGATCAATATAATGTTGACACATAGGCGAAAAGATTACCCTTTCGTCTGTTTATCCGCACTGCATTAAGCATGAAATAAATTTACCATAAAGTTCACTTCTTTATAACAACTCCCTTAGATAAAGTTAGAACATGAGTAAATCTACACGTACCCCAAGTCCAACTCTACATACTCCTTTCTTTTTCTCCGTCTCATTTTAGTATTTATACCTTTTTTTTTATTTTAATGGGAAATTATTTTTCCTCTTACATAAATGATAATGTGCATCTCTACCATTTATTTTGTTTAAATATTTAATATTAATTCATCAAATTTATTATTTTACATATTTAAAAAAATCAAAATAGTTTTAAAATTGCCACGTAGACAGCTTATAAACAATTTACCCTTTACAGAAGTTACTTGTCTTAATAATGGTAACATAATACTCCCTCCATCCAAATTAATTTGTCTTAATTTTCTGTTTTGATTGTCCAAATTTATTCATCCTTTTTTTTGTTTAATGCTATTTTTAACATTATTTTTCAAAATTATTCTTATTTAACTTTTAAAAATTATTGAAAAAATATAATTTTTAAAAAGTTAAATAAGAATAATTTTGAAAAATAATGTTAAAAATAACATTAAACAAAAAAGGATGAATAAATTTGGACAATCCAAAAAGGAAAGTAAAACAAATAAATTCGGACGGAGTGACTATCATGTTACCATTATTAAGGCAAGTAACGTTTCATTGCTCTGTCGAGGAAAGAAGAAATTACTTTGGCTGACGTCATGTGAATATGTTTTATTGGTCGCTGAACGACGCACGCACGTGTTGAAGTAATCTGATTTTGACATGTGACGTGTTAATACTGGCTATTTAGTCTATGTGCAACGACGTCGTTAGACTACTTAGGAACTTTATTTGGGCTTTATGATACAATTATGTTGGGCTATGGCCTGGTTTATTATTATAACAATTTGTGTCCATAACATGCGTTTGTTGGAAAGATGAGAGATTTGAGATGAGTACTCGGGCCAAAAAGTTTATTTATTGACAAAAACACATACACTTGATGATCCGTCCAAATAGTAAAATTTATAAGACATAAAATAACACGACTTGATACAAGTCTCTTTTAGAATATGAATATGAATATGAATATGAATATGAATATATGATTTTGATATTGATGTGAGATAACTTTGTAAAATTAAAAATTTTGTCTTGTAAAAATAGCATCGCATTAAAAAAAAATAATGGTAGCCTCTTGCTTAAAAGTTAAGGAAATGAAAATAGCTTATTCTTTTTAAAGTATATGTAATGAAAATTATTTTTAATATTTATAAAAATGTTACAAGTGAGACCTTTTGTGTAAGGATAGGATAGATGTGTTACTTTCAAATGACATAAATCACAACAATTTAAAATTTTAGGTATGTTCGTTTATTTTTACATGAATAAAATAGATTATATTAATTTTGGCACGTTATTTTTGAACATTAAATATCATATTTATAAATTAAGTAAGTTATATTTAAATAAATTATTTTTAAATAAATAAAATTTCAAATGTGTTTATCGTTCCAAATGCACTTGCTCAACTACTAACACTTGTAGCGTTTAAAACGGTAGCATTCATAACGTTTGGGTATGTTAACACGCCTCGTTATTTTTGGTGCATTGTGGTAGGACCCAAACACCGCTTTTGGGAATTAAATAAATTGTGCTTAAGTTGTTACTATTTTTGATTGCGATTGAACAGTAAATATATTTATTCTTCACTTTATGTAATAATGTGAAACTTATAAGGACAAAATAATTTTTTATTTATTTTCTTGCTTCTTTTTTTTTAAATATTTTTCATAGTATATGTGAAAAATATATTTTACTTATTCTATTAAAGACGAAAGAAATATATAAAATACACTCATTCCCATATTGAACATAAAAAAGAATGTTTTTTTTAAAATAATGTTAGGAAAGTGATATATATTGTAATTTTATATTTCGATTTTTTTATTATGAATTACGTTGATAAATTTAATCGGTAATATTTTTATAATATATTTGATACAGTGAATCAATTTTATAACTGTATCCAATCTCATGTATTGATATGCGTCGTAATTGTAATTTGACTTAAAAACAAGATATAACAGGACTCATAATGTTATTACGGGGACATTTCACACAATGTCCCTTCCTTTGGATTAGGGATATGCAACCGGTAAATACCGGCCTGAATCGAATCGGTACTAAATTTAGCCAAATTTTAGTATCTATCTGATCGATTTGATTTACACATGCATCTGGATTTAATGCATGGATTTTTACCAAATAAATACCAAAAATTAATATTATTATTATTATTATTATTATTATTATTGTAAGACCCCAACTTATTATAAATGAAATTGAATTTTCTCTATTTATTATTTTAAAATAGTAAGGGTTGATTTGATTAATATGGTTAGTTATGGGTAAAATGCGCAAATATCTCAAATAAGCAAGTGGTTATAAAATATTCATTGTTGACGGAGAATATTCGTTTGGTCGTGGAATATTCTTACTGTTGGGGAATATTCGTATGACGGCGCAGCCTTGTGTGGACCCCATAACGGAAAGCGATTTAATGAAGAAAACGACAAGTATAAGTTTTTATAAATAACAGCGTAGTTGTTACCGTTAATACTGTTGGAATACCCGGTGGTTAAAACACAGTATTACGCGGTATTGCACCAATTATTGATTCTTACGTAAGAAAGCACTACTCAATAATTGTTACAGTAATTACTATTCAATATTTTATTCTATTAATTCAATAATTGCTACATTGATATTTTATATTATTGTTATTTCAATAATTATCACTACACAGTATTTTCCATTATCAGATCAATAATTCATATTATTTGAATAATATTATTAGATAACATTATTGGCAATGTCTAGAAAATTCTGTCTAAGGAGACGTTTAGTCACCTAATTGCGCACCAGTAAGGAGAAATCCTTATTAGAAAGTGTGACGCCCCCAAAATAGATATACATCACACATTCTGAGTCGCCAAATACATGGTACAGAAAATAACTACAACATTATTATTACAATTGTCGTGCAAAATACGACAACACATACTGTAAGTTTAAATATAATTATTGTCTTCTAGACAATATCCACACCCAGATAAAGTCCTCATTACAATTATTGACACACTATTTTACAAAATAGTGAGGACTGCTAAACAACTGTCTAGAACCATCATTCCACACCCCGACTACTTCCCGCTATGTTCTCGCTTTCTGAGAAGAAAAATGGAAAAAAAGGAAAAGGATGAGCTCAACTAGCCTAATAAAGAATATTATGACTAAGATAATATACAACAAATTATCCTTAGTCTTCAACAGAGAAAAATTTGATAGAATATAATTGACAACAAGTTTTAGATCAACAACTGCAGCGGAAACAACAATTCATTAGAAGAGTTAAGTAGAGAATGAAATCTACTATCATCTATGAATTTAAAAGTCCATCATCAATATTTTATCCCTGTAACATCAATCAATATACATCTTTGCTCTACACGGCCAAAGATAATCATTTATATCACCAGGTTGGTCATGTTCATCTCAACACTGCTCATCTTTACACTACGGGCCAAAGATATTCATCGTAATCATTCATCTTTTGCACTACAAAGCTAAAGATATTCATCAAGTATCACCATTAAGACCGAGGATGATGAAAAACATTTTAGAGAACGAATCCTATAAGACAGAAGGACAAATATTAGAGATTCGTATTTCGGTTTATCCAAATTCAATAATACTCCATAATAACTAAGTGTGAAGTAGAATTCAAAAATAAAGATCAAAACATGGATACAATCAAAGATAGTAACCATAAAAGATATCTGGGACGAAAAAGAGAAAATTTCATTTTTCGGTGAATAGTGCCGTATTTGTGAATAGTGTCGTATACGTGAATAGTGTCGTATACTTGAATAGTAACCCCGACACAAAAAGGTAGAAATTCCACAATAAAATTCATAACAATATCTCAACATAATGATATTGAAGAAAATAATATCATTTAAGAAGAAAATAACATCCCTTATCTAAAAGAAACAGTACTTCGGAATGAAAGGTCGGATGTGATGCTGAATGAAACTTGTACTGAATAGCAACTCTCAAAGGATCTAAATACTCACAAAATACGCTCGATAATATAGAGAGAGAAAGAGAGAAAGCTTATGTTTCTGGTATGATTTTTAATTTTAACCTAAGCACCTATTTATAGGAAAATGCTAGCACGCCGAAGCAGACTTGACCTGCTACTTGATGGCTTTACCTGCTACTATTGCCACCCACCACATTTAAAATAAAATTTGAGCACATTTCTCACCAATCAAAAGTGGGGGCCACTCAATTCTAGAATTTTCCACCAAAAATTATTTATAACATAATTTCTGAATCAGTCACCTCTTAAAATTCATAACAAATCATACCTTCATTTTCAACGGTTCAAAATTTGTGGACATATACTCAGCTTATATATGTATAACATATCTAAAAATTACAATGATCCAATTGTCAGATTACAAATTATAATTCACGCAATATATCTCAAGAACACTGATTTAATTTTTAATACCTCCATTCCGACAAAAATACTGATAAAACACCTCAACATTAATAGCCACATAAAATAAATATTTCCTTATCATATAAATCAATAAATAATTATTCACAAATAATATTACAGAATCACAATAATGACAATCAGGCCGTTCCCAGGAAAGAGGGGGCTTTTCAATAAGGATTTTTCCTTACTGGTGCGCAATTAGGTGACCAAACCTCTCTTTAGACAGAAATTTCTAGACATTGCCAATAATGCTATCTAATAATATTGTTCAAATAATAAAAAATTTTGATCTGATAATGGGAAATACTGTGCAGTGACAATTATTGAAACAACAATAATATAAAATATCAACGCAACAATTATTGAATCAATAAAATAAAATATTGAATAATATTCTTAATCGTAACAATTATTGAGTAGTAGCCTTCTTCACGTAAGAATCAATAATTTAAAAATACATGCGTAATACTGGTGTTGCTACTATGCAACCACGCGTATTCATCGTATTTTAACCACCGGAGTATTCAACAAAGGTGTTAATACTTGAATAACAACTACGCCAGTTATTTATAAAAACTCAAACTTGTCATTTTCTTCATCCGCGGTTATTACATTTATGAGGCCCACGAATGGGCTGCACTTTACAATGTATGCGATATTCCTCGACAACAAGAATATTCCATGACCAACGAATATTCCCCAACAAAAATGAATATTTTATAACCACTTGCTTATTTTGTAAAATTTACACATTTCACCCATAACCAAAGTATTATATCAAATTAACTCCTTATTATTTCAAGATAATAAATAGAGAAAATTTAATTTTATTTATAATAAGTTGGGGTCATACAACCTCCCCTCCTTATAAAATTTCGTCCTCGAAATTGACGTACGTACCTGATGTTTCGAAAAGGTGAGGGTACCTCGCTTTCATTTCCGATTCCAACTCCCAGGTCATTTCTTCAATAGCATGGTTCCTCCACAAAATCTTAACTTGTGGTATAACCTTGGTGCGCAGGACATGCTCTGTGACGCCCCCAAAATAGGTATACATCACCTATTCTGGGTTGTCAATACATGGTACAGAAACAACTATAACTTTATTATTACAACAGTAAAACTGTGAGTTTGAATACAAATATTATCTTCTAGACAATATCTATACTCAAATAAATCCTCATCACATTTATTAATAAATCCTCATCACATTTATTGATACATTATTTTACAAAATGGTGAGGACTACTAAACAATTCTTTCTAAAACCTTCATTCCATACCCCGACTCGTACTCGCTATGTTCTCGCCTCCTGAGAAGAAAAATGGAACAAAAAGGAAAAGGGTGAGCTCAACTAGCCCGATAAAAGAATATTATGACTAAGATAATATACAACAAATTACCGTTAGTCTTCAACAGGAAAAATCTAATAGAATACAATAGACAACAAATTTTAAATCAATATTCGCATGTGAAAATAATAATTCATTAGAAGAGTTAAGTAGAGAATGCAAACTACTATCTTCTATGTATGAATTTAAAAGTTCATCGTCTATCTTTTATCCCCCGTAACATCAATCAATATACATCTGGAATCAAATATTCATCTTTGCACTACGGCCCAAAAGATATTCATCGATTAGTTATGTTCATCTAAACACCTATTCATCTTTGCACTACTACCAAAGATATTCTTGAAATCATTCATCTTTGCACTACACGGGCCAAAGATATTCAATAATATCATCATTTAAGACACGGATGATGAAAAATATTTTTAAAGAAACGAATCCGGTGAAACAAAATGACAAGGATTAAGGATTAAGGATTAAGTACTTTGTTTTATCCATGTTCAAAAATACCTCAAAAATAATCATAGTGGTGTAAAATTCAAGAATGATCAAAACATGGATACAATCAAAGCTAGTATCCGAATAGATATTTTGGACAAAAAGAAGAAATTTTATTTTTAAATGAATAGTCTTAGTATCGTGAATAGTAACTCAGACACCAAAAGATAGAAATTTCCCAAAAACATCTTCACGCTTCATGAATAGTACTCGTGAATAGTAACTCGTGAATGGTAACTCATAAATAGTAACTTTCGTGAATAGTAACTCGTGAATAGTAACTCATGAATAAGAACTCATGAATAGTAACCCCCACATGAAAAAGTTCCAAATTTGATAAAAGTTCCAACCAATATTTCAAAGATAATGATATTGAAGAAATAATATCATCCGAGAAGAAAATAACATCCTTTACCTCGAAAGATTAGTACTTCTAAATTTAAATACCTAGGGTATAATCTTTGAAGGAACTTGCACCGCTAACAATACTCAAAGTATACTCAAAATACTCACAAGAATACGCTCGATAATATAGAGAGAAAACTTGATTTTGGTGTGATTTTCAATTCTAACCTAAGCACCCTATTTATAGGAAAATGCTTAGAACACCAAAGCAGAAAATTTAATATAATATTATTATTTATAATAAAATTTCCTACGCCAACCTTCCAAGAACTGAATTCAGCTCATTCAACCCACATGTGTAACACACCATAATGAAAAAAACATTTTTCTAATTTTAAATATTTTAAACTTCTAAAATTAATTATTTGAACTTGAACTTCAATAATTCATAATAAATAGTCCTTTCATCAGAAAATTCGAATCTCGCGAGTTTTTATAGGAAATTCAATTCTCTACAACTTTGCAGAAGAAAGTTTTTCCAAATTCCAAATAAAAATTGACCGAAATCCACAAACGGGCGATTTTACAGGCTATAATCAAATTTCAGTCAATAAATGGGGTCCACCGACATGTTTAACATGTTTTAAACATTTATTGCAACAAAAATACTCTTCCTCCTCGTATACTCATATATCCCACATTCGTTGTAAAAATATCACCATTATTATATTATTAAAATATAATAATATATTTAAATAAATTATTTTATCAGAAAAAGATAAAATTTCAATTTTCAACAATTGTCACATTAAAATTTTTCTCCATCTATATCCACATAAAATCAATATTTTCCTCATCATATGAATCAATAATTAGTTATTCACAAATAATATTACGAATCACAATATTGACAACCGTGCGCCTTCTGAAAGAGGGGCTTTCCAATAAGAATTTCTTCTTCTCTTGCCGCAATTAGGTGACCAAACCTCTCCTTAGACAGAACTTTCTAGACATTGCCAATAATGTTATCTAATAATGTTATTCAGATAATATGAATTATTGCTTCGATAATAAAAAATCTTGTGTAATGACAATTATTGAAACAATGAAGAATATAAAATATCAACGCAAAGAATTATTAACTTAATAAAATCTTTGAGCGATAATTATCAGAACCATTATTGAGTAGTGCCTTCTTACGTAAGAATCAATAATTGGTGCAATAATATCGCGGATGCTATCTTTGTGTTTTAACCACCGGTATTTTAACAATATTAATTGAGAATAACTTTCTGTAGTGGTTATTTTAAACCACTTATATTTGTCGTTTTCTTAATCCAATCGCTTTCCGTTATGGGGCCCACACATGGTTGCACCGTCGCATTTAATTCTCCCCGACGATCACGATTTATATTCCACGACCAAACGAATATTCCCCACAACAATGAATATTTTATAACCACTTGCTTATTTTGAAGTATTTACGTATTTTACCCCTAACTATCCATCACATTAATCAAATCAACCCTTACTATTTAAAAATAATAAATAGAAAATTAAATTTCATTAATAATAAGTTGGGGTCTTACAACCTCCCTCCTTATGAAATTTCGTCCTCGAAATTGACGTCACGTACTGGTGTTTCAAAAGGTGAGGATACCTCGCTTTCATTTCCGCTTTCCAATTCCTAGGTCATTTCCTCTATAAAGCATGATTCCTCCACAAAACTTTAACTTGTGGTATGACCTTTCTTGGCGTGGACATGCTCCTTCCTATCCAAAATATTGACAGTACCTCCTCATACGTTAAGTCTTCACTATCTCGTCCGGTTCTAACTCTATAACGTGGTTCGGTCTTTCACATATTTACTGAAGTACGATATGTGAAACACATTATGAACACGAGACATACTTTCTAGGTAACGCAAGTCTATAGGCTACATTTCCTACTCGGTCAAGAATTTGAAATGGACCAATAAATCGTGGATTGAGCTTTCCTCTCTTCCCAAATCTTGTAACTCCCTTCCATGGAGCAACTCGCAACAATACATGATCCCCTACACTAAATTCCACGTCCTTTTGATGAAGATCCGCATAACTCTTTTGTCGATCTTGTGCCGTTTGTATACGTTGTCGAATTATTTGAATCTTTTTGGTAGTCAGACGTACTAACTCGGGTCCCAACAATGTTGCTTCACCCACCTCATCCCAACATATTGGAGAACGACACTTTCGTCCATATAATGCTTCAAATAGAGCTACACCTATACTTGCCTGATAACTGTTGTTGTAGGAGAATTCCACCAATGGTAAATACTTATCCCAACTGCCCTTGAAGTCTAGGACACAGAGTCTTAATAAATCTTCAAGAGTTTGAATAGTCCTTTCTGATTGTCCGTCCGTTTGAGGATGGTATGCCGAACTGAATCGTAAATCTATGCCCATAGCTTTTTGCAAGCTAACCCAAAATCTTGAAGTGAATCTTGGGTCACGATCCGAAACTATGGATACAGGCATGCCATGCAACCTCACAATCTCATTCACGTACATACTAGCAAGACGTTCAAGTGAATAAGTCTCCCGTATCGGCAAGAAATGAGCAGACTTGGTTAATCTATCAACAATAACCCAAATAGCATTGATGCCCTGAGAAACCGTAGGAAGACCCGTAACGAAATCCATGGTAATGTGTTCCCACTTCCATTTCGGAATCTCAAGTGGTTGCAACGGACCCTTAGGTACTAGATGTTTTGCCTTTACACGTTGGCAAGTTAAACACATCGAGATAAACTTTGCAATCTCTCTCTTCATATTGTTCCACCAAAATGTATGTCGAAGATCACGATACATTTTAGTACTTCCAGGATGGATTACAAATGGTGTATTGTGTGCCTCCATCATAATCTTGTACTTCAAATCAGAGTCGTTAGGAACACAAAGTCTAGAGTGGACTCAAGTATTCCTTCTTCATCAATTCTCGCTTAGGAATAGCTCCTTCTTGTACTTTCTTCTTCATACGCATCATTTCCGGCCTGGTGGCTTGAGCAACCTTAACTTTTTCTATTAAAGTTGGCTCTGTCGTATACTTGACATCATCACACTCGTTCTGCATATGATCTTCTACTCAACGCGTCGGCACTACCACGTTAAACTTTACCGGGATGGTATTGAATAGTGTGGTCGTAGTCTTTCAATAGCTCGAGCCAACGTCGTTGCTTAGCGCATGTTGAGTTCTTTTTGAGTGAAGAAATATTTAAGGCTTTTATGGTCCGAATATATCTCCACTTTCTCCCCATATAGATAGTTCCTCCATATCTTTAAGCGAAAACATTGCATTAACGACTCTAGATCATGAGTAGGATAATTCCTCTCATACTCTTTAAGTTGTCATGAGGCATAGGCTATGACTTTCCCACGTTGCATGAGAACACATCCTAACCCTTTGCACAAGCATCGTTTGAGATAACAAATCCATCCGAACCGGATGGTATTGTTAGAAACAGTCTTAGAAATAAGTCTCCTCTTAAGCTCTTGGAAACTCTTCTCGCATTCTTCGCTCCAAACGAATTTTGTATCCTTAGGAGTTAAATTTGGGTTAATGGAGTAGCGATTCGAGAAAACCTTCCACGAATCTCAGATAATAACCAATAAGCCTAAAAAACTACGTACTTGATCCACCGACTTGGTTGCTCCCAACTTTGTATTGCTTCATCTTGGCAAGTCGTCGGATCTTTGTAAGACCCGACTTTTATAAATAAAGATGAATTTTCTATAAATATTATTTTTGAATATTATGAAATAATTTGATATAATTTTATAGTTGTGGGTAATATTTATAAATTTTGCAAAGTATGCAAGTGGTTATATTATATTCGATTGGTCGGGGAATATTCGGTTTAGTAGGGAATATTAAATGCAATGACTCAATCATTGGTTGACCCCATAATGAAATTATTGTCGGATTGAGAAAACGACAAAAATATTTTATTGAAATAACGGCGGAAGTTTTACCGTTGATACTGTTGAACTACTCGGTAGTAAAAGTACAGTAATACGTGTGGTTGCATAGTAGCACACGGTATTGATTATTGATGCTTATGTGAGAAGTCACTCGGTTTGATTCCATTATTGTCGATTAATAATATGAATTATTATAGCGATAATGACGTTTTATTTTATTCAGTATTATTAACGTAATAAAATGCGAAACATCTTTTATATAAAGCAGAATACTTTATTAAAGTTATTTTATAAATAAAATATATTATATTTTATTATGCATAGTGTTGCATAGTGTTTTTGCATAGTGTTGCATAGTGTTTGCATAGTAAAAATATTTTTATATAAATAGAATATATTATATTTTATTTAAAAGATTTTGCTTTAAATATGGATAGTCAGATTAAAGTAAATCAATCTGACCGATTTCATGGATTAATTACTATGCATTCTATTTTCCTATAAATAGAAGCTTATTCCTTCATTATTTTCTTACAAATTCAACTTTGAAACTAGAGAGAAAACTATAGAGAGAAAGAAAGAAAGTATTACGCTACTTCACTTTGCCAATATTCAGTTCTTCTAAGGTAGGGAATATTATTTGTTGTACCGTAAGGAGTGTTATTCTTTCTTATTCATGAAGAGAACTTACATTATTCCATTCATTATTATTCTATTGGAATAACTTTGTAAAAGTGGCATACCCTATACATAACTTTTGTATCGCGGCATACCCTATACTCGGTGAAAATCCTTATGTTATTCCATTGCTTATTATTACATTGGAATAACTTTATAATGTCTGTGATTTACCCTATACTTGGTGACATTCTTCTATTATTACATTGGAACATCACATGCATGTGTTTTACACCTTACTGGTTCCGCTCTTTATTATTCTGTTGGAACATCCATGCACATGTGTTTTACACCGGACTGGTTCCGTCTTTATCATTCTGTTGGAATATCCTATCATGTGTTTTACACCGGATCTGGTTCCATCTTTATTATTACATTTTGGAACATCTGGCTTGTGTGAATTTCACCCGACTGGTTCCGTTATTATTATTACTGTTGGAATAACTTTGTCTACATCTGAATCCGCATGCATGGTGATTTCTTTTGTTATTCCATTCTTTATTATACCCAGTTGGTTAAAACTTTGACTTCTATACTCCATGAAATTAGTAGAATATCCTTGATATTTGCGTTTCATCCAATATCTTTTCATGGAAATATTCTTACGATCATTCTTGAATTTTACTCTACAAAAGCAGATATCGTGTTGACAATTTGGGCGTTAATAATTCTGGATAAAATAATTCTTGAACTTGTTTTATTGAATTCTTATATCATTGTCATCATCCTCATGTTTATATTTTTTTTAAAGTCATCTGTGGCATGTAGAGCATGGATGGACTTGGTATGATTATGACCAGGGATTATTCGGTGTAATCATGACCGTAATGTTACAAATGATGTGGTAAAAATCCTCGATTAGTCGTAGTAGTGCATTGATGGGCGATTGTTGGCATGATCATGACCATTAATGAATACACAACTATTCTTGGCCCGTAAGTGCATGAATAATTGTGGTCGTGATACTAAAGAATATCCTTGGCCGTAGTGCGGGGTGATTCGATGATGTGGATTATTTATTAAAATTTGAGTCTCGGCTTTTAACAAATGATGAAAAACCTTTTAAATCATAAAAGATAGTAGATTTTATTTTCTACTTGACTCTTTTAATGGATTGCTTGTTCATTGCGAGTTAAACTTGATGTTTATTATATTTTATCGGTTTAACATTTGTTGAAGGCTATTGATAATTTATTACGCATTATCTTAGTCATAATATTTCTTCTTGGGCTAGTTGTGCTCACCCTTTCTTTCACTTTATTCTCTTGAGAAATGAGAACATAGGTTGGGATGAGTCGAGGAGCGGAGTAATGGTCCGAGAGGATAGCATTAGTAGTTCTCACTATTACGTGAAATAGTGTGATAATAATTGTAATGAGGACTCCTTTTGAGTTTGTATAATATCTAGTAAACAATATTTGTATTCAAACTCACGCTTTATGTCGTATTGTACACTACGTTATATTAGTAAGTTGTATTTAAATTACATACCATGTATCGACTTCCCAAGATGGGTGATGTATACCTAATTTTGGGGGCGTCACGGTTAATTATCGAGCTTAGGATATGATCCACAGCTAAGATGCGAGATAAAGAACTAGGAGGGAGAGGCGGGGAATTCCTTCGCTAGTATGACCTACCTAAGTTTATTTGGTATTTGATTGGTCGGTCGAGTATAGTGATAATATGTTGCATGTCAATTAACCCTTATTTTGTGGCAGTGTTTGAAAATGGCATCCGAGAATGTTGAGAATAGTAATGGAGCACAGGAGACTGTTGATTCTCCACAGATCAATAATCAGGACAATGTGCAACATGATGGCGACAATCCTCATGCAAACACCAACACCGACCAAATGATGAATGATCAAATGTTCAGAGGCTTTATGCAATTTATGCAATAGCGAAAGAGAGACGACTCTGCCCAAAACGTGGTGGAAACACGGAAAAACTCTCGGTGCCATCACCGCTAAACAATTCAATTAAATTTGGGACCACCGGAGTTTAAGGGAGAGCCAAAACCACTTCGGCGGAAGCATGGATAAAGCAGATTACCAAGATATTTGATGTCTTGGGATGCTCAGGAGCAAAAAGGTTCCTTTTGCCGCCTTTATGTTTGCGGAGAGGCAAATTCTTGGGTGGGAATCGGTAAAAGCGTACTCAACTTCTTTGTCTTGAAGATATCTTGGGAGAAGTTCGAGGGTCGCATTCAACGACAAATACTTTCTTGAAAGTATTAAGCCACATGAAGGAGGTGGAGTTTATCAAGTTGGAACAAAACAATATGGCCAGTGTAATACGATACGAGGCAAAATTTGCGGAGTTATCATGGTTTACATCCCACTTGGTGGATAATGAAGAGAGAATGGCGCGAATGTTTTTAAGAGGTTTGAAGTCGAGATACGTCAACATCTTATTTCTCATAAAGCGTGTTTGTATTCGGATGTTGTAAATAGGGCTCGATTAGTGGAGCGCGATAACGAGTCAACGCAACTAAAAGAGAGCGGTAAGCAAAGTTATAATACCGGTGAGTAGTCATCGAAGCGGTGACAACAAGCGTGGAGAATCAACGGGCGGATATGGTAACCACTTGGTGGTAATCGGGGCCAAAACAATAAGAATGGACATTTCAAGAAACGGAGATTCAACAATGATGGAAAGACGTCAGCACCAGCACCCGTTGTTAAGGAAGGAGAAAGACCACCTATCATATGCTTCAAATGCGGAGAAGAGGGACACATCAGTCCGAACTGCTCCATGCCGTCCAAAGCATGTTATAATTATGGAAGAGAAGGTCACTTAGCTCGATTTTATCGTTTATCGAAGACAAATTCAACTAGGATGGAGGCACCAAAGGCCGTCCTAGAAAAGTCAAAACCGGTAGTCTGAGGAGGCGTTTGTTGTGACCTCCCGAGAGAGCAAGGAACCCGATGAGGTCATCACGGGTAAGCTTATCATAAACTCTAATGAAGTCTACACTTTATTTGATCTGGGTTCTACCCATTCTTTTATTTCTCCTACTTGCGCTCATCGATTAAATTTAACTCAGGAGAAATTAGACTTTGACTTATCTCGTGGAAACTCCGTTGGGAGAAACCTTCATTACATCCACTTTGTTTATAAGTCTTGTTTGGTTCAAATCGGTACCCTCACATTACTGTCGATCTTATACTTGCATTTGGCGTGATTCTAGGGATTGATTGGTTAACTACTTATCATGAAAAAATTAATTGTTTTTAAATAAGTTGTTAGCTTTCATATTCCTAATCAACCTATTATCTTGAATTCAAACGACCAAACCATTAAAATCAATCACGGTCATCTCAAGCCATAAAGCTATTCGTTCATTGAAAAATGGATGTCAAGCTTTCTTAGCTCATGTCATGATTTAAACAAAAATACGTCGGTTTTGAGCGATATTTCTATTGTTAATAAATTTCTGACGTATTCCCAGAAGAACTTCTGGCCTACCCCAGGCGTGAAATTGAATTTTGTATCGACCTTGAACTCCGGTACAAAACCTATTTCCAAAGCCCCATATCGAATGGCTCCTATTGAACTTTAGGAGTTAAAGACCCAACTGCGAGAATTGTTAGACATTGGCTTTATTAAATCCTAGTACTTCTCCTTGGGGTGCTCTGTTCTATTCGTGAAGAAGAAAGATGGGAGTATGCGACTTTGTATTGATTATCGGGAGTTGAATCATGTCACCATCAAAATAGGTATCCATTGCCATGTATTGATGACCTGTTTGACCCGATTACAAGGAGCCAAATTCTTTTCAAAGATTGATCTTCGTTAGGATATCACCAATTGAAGATTAGAACCGTGACATTCCAAAGGCGGCTTTTCGAACTCGATGCGGGCATTATGAATTCCTAGTCATGTCCTTTGGATTGACTAATGCTCTCTTTGCGCTTCATGGATATGATGAACCGAGTATTCAAGGAATATTTAGATCACTTTGTGGTCGTCTTTATTGATGACATCCTTATTTATTCCAAAAGCCGTGAAGATCATGAGCAACACTTGAGGCCGACACTCCAAAAGCTTCGTGAATATAAGCTTTATGCCAAGTTGAAGAAATGCGAATTACGGCTTGAAGAAGTAGCATTCCTTGGGCACGTGGTATCAAGTCATGGAATATTTGTTGACCAAAAGAAAGATTGAAGCTATTCAAAGTTGGGAACAACCTAAATCGATGACCAAAGAAATCGTAGCTTTCTCGGTTTAATTTGGTTATTATCGAAGATTCGTGGAAGGATTTTCTCAAATCGCTACTCCATTGACTTCGGTGACTCGAAAAGATACAAAGTTCGGTTGGAGCGAATAATGTGAGAAGAGTTTTCAAGAACTCGAGAGGAGACTTATTTCAAGACTGTTACGACAATACCATCGGCTCGGAGGATTTGTCATCTACAGTGATGCTTGAGCAAAGGGTTGGGATGTGTTCTTATGCAACATGGAAAAGTTATAGCTTTATGCCTCGCGACAACTCAAAGAATATGAGAGGAATTATCCTACTCATGATCCAGAGTTAGCGGTATTATCTTCGCCACTTAAAATTTGGAGGCATTACTTGTATGGGGAGAAAGTGGAGATCTTTACGGATCATAAAAGCCTCAAATATTTCTTCACTCAAAAGGAACTCAACATGCGACAACGACGTTGGCTTGAATTGTTGAAATATTATGATCATACCATCCAATACCATCCTGGAAAAGCGAACGTGGTAGCTGACGCATTGAGTAGAAGATCGTATGCAAGTCTGAGTGCGTTATTGTCAACACAAAGGCCCATTTTGTGTGACTTGCAAAGGATGGAGATAGAGTTAAAGACTCGAGGGGACGCGTGTGATGATAGCGAATATCTGAGTAGAACCGACTTTAATCGATAAAGTTAAAGGCTCGCTCGCTACGGACACTGGAGCCGATGCGTATGAGGAAGAAAGTCTGAGAGGGTGCTATCTTAGGAAGCAAGAATCGATGAAGAAGGAATACTTGAGTCAACTCCGGACTTTGTGTTCCTAATGACCACGATTTAAAGTATAATATCATGATGGAGCGCACAACACACCATTTGCAATCCATCTCGGGAGTACCAAAATGTATCATGATATTAAATACATACATTTTGGTGGAGCAATATAAAGAGAGATATAGCGTTGTTTATCTCAAGGTGTCTAACTTGTCAATGAGTTAAAGCGGAGCATCAAGTACCAAAAGGTCCATTGTAACCACTTGAAATTCTAGAATGGAAGTGGGAGCACATTACCATGGATTTAGATTCTGGGTCTTCCTAAGGTTTCTCAAGGCATTGATGCGATTTGGGTCATTGTTGATAGATTGACCAAGTCTGCTCATTTCTTCTGATCGAAAACTTATACACTTGAACGTCTTGCTCGTATGTAGATAAACGAGATTGTAAGGCGCATGGTATGCCGGTATCCATAGTTTCGATCGAGACCCAAGATTCACTTCACGATTTTGGGTTAGTTTGTAAAAAGCTATGAGCACGGACTTACGATTTAGCTTCGGCATATCATCCTCGAGACGGACGGACGATCGGAGAGGACTATTCAAACTCTTGAAGATCTATTAAGACTCTGTGTCCTTGATTTCAAGGGAGTTGGGACAAGTTCTTACCATTGGTGGAGTTTTTCTACAACAACGAGTTATCAAGCAAGTATTGGCATGGCTCCATTCGAGCGTTGTATGGAAGAAAGTGTCGTTCTCGGTATCTTTGGGATGAGGTGGGTGAAGCAACGTTGTTGGGACCGGAGTTGATACGTATGACTACGGAAAAGATTCAAACGATCCGACAACGTATAAAAACCTCACAAAATCGACAAAAAAGAGTTATCTTGATCTTCATCGAAAGGGCGTGGAATTTGATATAGGAGATCATGTGTTGTTAAGAGTTGCTCCATGGAAAGGAGTTACAAGATTTGGAAAGAGAGGAAAACTTAATCCTCGATTCATCCGGTCCATTTTAATCCTCGATCGAGTAGGAACGTGGCCTATAGACTCGCTTTCTGCCAAATATGTCTCGTGTTCATAACATTTTCACATATCCATATTACGTAAATATGTGAAAGACCGAACCATATTATTGAGTTAGAACCCGGACGAAATAGCGGAAGATTTGGCGTATGAAGAGGTTCTGTTCAAATTTTGGATAAGAAGGAACATATTCTACGCTCCAAGGTTATACCTCAAGTCAAAGTTTTGTGGAGGAACCACGATGTTGAGGAGATGACTTGGGAGTTAGAATCAAAATGAAATCAAGGTATCCTTACCTCTTGACATACCGTGCGTACCCCTAATTTCGAGGGCGAAATTTCATAAGAAGGGAGGTTGTAAGACCCGACTTTTTATAAATAAAGATGAATTTTCTATAAATATTATTTTTGAATATTATGAAATAATTTGATATAATGTTATAGTTGTGGGTAATATTTATAAATTTTGCAAAAGTATGCAAGTGGTTATATTATATTCGATTGGTTGGGAATATTCGATTTAGCGAGGAATATTAAATACAACGGCTCAATCATTAGTGGACCCCACAATGTAATTATTATTTGGATTGAGAAAGCGACAAAAATATTTTATTGAAATAACGGCGGAAGTTTTACCGTTGATCTTGTTGAACTACTCGGTAGTAAAATAACGATGTCACGTGGTTGCATAATAGCACTACCTGTATTGATTATTGATGCTTATGTGAGAAGTCACTCGGTTTGATTCCATTATTGTCGATTAATAATATGAATTATTATAGCGATAATGACGTTTTATTTTATTAAAGTATTATTAACGTAATAAAAAAAACATCTTTTATATAAAAATGAATACTTTATTAAAGTTATTTTATAAATAAAATATATTATATTTTATTATGCATAGTGTTGCATAGTGTTTTTGCATAGTGTTGCATAGTGTTTGCATAGTAAAATGTTTTTATATAAATAGAATATATTATATTTTATTTAAAAGATTTTGCTTTAAATATGGATGGTCAGATTAAAGTAAATCAATCTGGACCGTTCATGGATTAATTATTATGCATTCTATTTTCCTATAAATAGAAGCTCATTCCTTCATTATTTTCTTACGAATTCACTTTGAAACTACAGAGAAAAACTATAGAGAGAAAGAAGAAAAGTATTACGCTACTTCACTTTGCCAATATTCAGGTTCTTCTAAGGTAGGGAATATTATTTGTTGTACCCGTAAAGGGTGTTATTCTTTCTTATTCATGAAGAGAACTTACATTATTCCATTCATTATTATTACATTGGAATAACTTTTGTAAAAGTTGCATACCCTATACATAACTTTGTATATGGCATACCTATACTTGGTGAAATCCTTATGTTATTCCATTGCTTATTATTACATTTGGAATAACTTTTGTATACGCTGATTTTACCTATACTTGGTGACATTCTTCTATTATTACATTGGAACACCACATGCATGTGTTTTTACAGGACTGGTTAAAATCTTTATTATTCTGTTGGAACATCACATGCATGTGTTTTACACCGGACTGGTTCCGCCTCTTTATCATTACTGTTGGAATATCCTATCTCATGTGTTTTTTACGGATCTGGTTCCATCTTTATTATTCATTGGAACATCCCGTCGATTGTGTGATTTCACGACACTGGTTCCGTTATTATTATTCATTGGAATAACTTTGTCTATCTGCAATACCGCATGCATGGTGATTTCTTTTGTTATTCCATTCTTTATTATACCCAGTTGGTTAAAACTTTGACTTCTATACTCCATGAAATTAGTAGAATATCCTTGATATTTGCGTTTCATCCAAAGATCTTTTCATGGAAATATTCTTACGATCATTCTTGAATTTTACTCTAAAAAATAGTATCATCTTGACAATTTAGGCGTTAATAATTCTGGATAAAATAATTCTTGAACTTGTTTTATTGAATTCTTATATCATTGTCATCATCCTCATGTTTATATTTTTTTTAAAGTCATCTACGGCCTGTAGAGCATGGATGGACTTGGTATGATTATGACCGAGGGATTATTCGGTGTAATCATGGTAGTAATGTTACAAATGATGTGGTAAAAATCCTCGATTAGTAGTAGTGCATTGATGGACGATTGTTGGCATGATCATGACCATTAATGAATACACAACTATTCTTGGCCGTAGTGGCATGAATAATTGTGGTCGTGATACTAAAAAATATCCTTGGCCGTAGTGTAGGGGTGATTCGATGATGTGGATTATTTATTAAAGTCGAGTCTCAGCTTTAACAGTGATGAAAACCCTTTTAAATCATAAAAGATAGTAGATTTTATTTTCTACTTGACTCTTTTAAGGGATTGCTTGTTCATTGCAGTTAAACTTGATGTTTATTATATTTTATCAGTTTAACAACTGTTGAAGGCTATTGATAATTTATTCGCATTATCTTAGTCATAATATTTCTTCTTGGGCTAGTTGAGCTCACCCTTTCTTTCTTTTGTTCTCTTGAAATGAGAACATAGGCCGGAGACGAGTCGGGGAGCGGAGTAATGGTCTGAGGATAGCATTAGTAGTTCTCACTATTACGTGAAATAGTGTGATAATAATTGTAATGAGGACTCCTTTTGAGTTTGTATAATATCTAGTAGACAATATTTGTATTCAAACTCACGGTTTATGTCGTATTGTACCACGACATTTATATTAATAAGTTGTATTTAAATTACGTACCATGTATCGACTACCCAAGATGGGTGATGTATACCTACCTAATTTTGGGGCGTCACAGATATACTCCATGTTTTGACACCACGTGCCCAAGAAATGCTACTTCCTCAAGCCGAACTCGCATTTCTTCAATTTGGCATATAGTTGGTTTTCACGAAGCCTTTGGAGTACCGACTTCAAATGGTGCTCATGATCTTCACGGCTTTTGGAATATATGAGGATGTCATCAATAAAGACAACAACGAATTGATCCAAATATTCCTTGAATACTCGGTTCATCATATCCATGAAAGCCGCGAGGAGCATTAGTTAGTCCGAAAGACATGACTAAGAATTCATAATGCCCATACCGAAGTTACGAAGGCGCCTTTGGAATATCCTCGCCTAATCTTGGTGATGATGATATCCAAAACGAAGATCGATTTTGAAAAGAATTGTGCCCTTGCAAATCGGTCAAACAAGTCATCAATACGAGGTAGAGGATACCTATTCTTGATGGTGACATGGTTCAATTCCCGATAGTCAATACAAAGTCGCATACTCCGCTCTTTCTTCTTTACTGAATAAAACAGAGCACCCCGAGGAGATGTACTAGGGGCGAATGAAACCGATGTCCAACAATTCCTCGTAGTTGGACTTTTAACTCCCCGAAGTTCAATAGGAGCCATTCGATATGGGGTTTTAGAAATGGACTTTGTACCGGTTCAAGATCAATAAAGAATTCAACTTCACGTTACGGGGTAGGCAAGGAAGTTCTTTAGAAAATCGTCGGAAAGTCAATAACAACAGAATATTATTCAAATTTGGCGTGTCTTTATTCAAATCCATAACATGGGATAAGAAAGCTTGACATCCGTTTTTCAATAAACGAATAGCTTTATGATTAGATATGACAAAGATTGATTTTAAGGGTTTAGTTGCTTGAATTAGCATACAACAAAGTTGGTTAGGAATATGAAAACTAACAACCTTACGAAAACAATCAATTTTGGCATGATGAGTAGTTAACCAATCAATCCCTAAAATCACATCAAAAGCAAGTATCTTTAAAGAGATAAGGTCAACTCGTAAGGTGATGGTGCCAACTTGAATCAAACAAGATTTATAAACAAAGGATGTGATGAAAGTTTCTCCTAACGGAGTTTCCACAGATAGGTCAAAGTCTAATTTCTCCGGAGTCAAGTTTAAGCGTTGAGCACATGCGGGAGAGATAAATGAATGGGTAGCACCTAGGTATCAAGTAAGGTATAAACTTCGCAAGAATTTATAAATAGCTTACCCGTGATCACCTTTGGGTTCCTCGCATTTGACCATCCACAACAAACGCTCTTCCCTAATCGTTGACTTTGACTTTTACGGGGACGATCTTTTGAGTCACCGTCCCATTGAACTAGGTTTCGCTCTGCATAATCTCGGCGATATGTCCTTCCTTTCCACAATTATAGCATACCTTGAACTGTTGTGGACGATTTGACCGATATGTCCCTCTTTCCGCATTTATAGCATATGACCGGGTGGTCGTTTCTCCTCCTTAGAACCGATTCTTCACAAGACGCTTATCGTCTTCACATAGTCGTTGTTAAATCTCCTCTTTTAAAATCTCCTCCCGACTCGCTTCTTCTATTTTCATGGCCATGATTACCACCAGAGTGGTTACCATTTTGTCCGTCTGTTTTTTTCTCCGCCGGTTATCATTATTCATTGATCGCTATCTCTGCACGATCCTGGTTGTGGTCCCTCACCGACCGTACTCGTTATCTCGCTCTAATAATTGAGCCACATTTACAACATCCTGAATAGAGAGAAAATTTATGAGAAATGAGATATTGACGTATCTGGGTTTCAAACCTCTAAGAAACATCCGCGTCATACGTTCCTCATTCTCCACCAAATGAGGTGCAAACACGGATAACTCTACAAACTTTGCCTCGTCTTAAGACACCGCCATGTTGTTACTGCTCGATCTAATAAACTCCACTTCCTTCATATGAGCGAACACTTTCGTAAAAGTATTTGTCATTAAATAGTTTCAAACGTCTCCCAAGATATCTTGAGTGTGGGTGGATGGGTGCGCTTCACGAAAACCCACCAAGAGTCCCTTTCCATACGGAACATAAAGGTGGCGAATGGAACCTTCTGTTCCTCCGTGCATCCCAAGACATCGAATATCTTGGTAATTTGCTTGACCCATGTTTCCGCCATGATCGGATCTCGCTTTCCTTAAATTCAGTGGTCCCAACTTTTGAGCGCTTGTTTGGCGACAACCCGTGAATTACTATCATTTCCTCCTCAGATTTTGAACACGAGTCTCCTCGTCTCGATTTTGCATGAACTGCAAAAAGCTTCTAAACATCCCCTCGTTCATCATCTCGCTCAAGGGTGTTGTTCACAGGGAGGAACATTGCCACGACTGTTGCGCGTTCTCCTCGTTGGTGAGTACAAAGGCGTCTCCACGGTCCTCATTTCCATTGTTAATATTCTCGATTCGACAATCTCAAATCTTCATCATAAAACAAGGGTTAATTAAGGAAATCAATATATCACATAATATCCTTATTTACTTATCAACTAAAAAATAAGCTTAGGTAGGACACACTAGCGAAGGATTTACTCGCCTCTCCCTCCTAGTTCTATTCCCCGATCTCCGCCAGAGATCATATCCCTAAGCTCGATACTAATCATGACGCCCCCAAAATAGGTATACATCACCTATTCGGGTTGTCAATACATGGTATGTAAACAACTACAACTTTATTATTACAACAAGAAACTATGAGTTTGAATACAAATATTATCTTCTAGACAATATCTATACTCAAATAAATCCTCATCACATTTATTGATACATTATTTTACAAAATGGTGAGGACTACTAAACAATTCTTTCTAAAACCTTCATTCCATACCCCGACTTCGCACTTCGCTATGTTCTCGCCTCCCGAGAAGAAAATGGAACAAAAAGGAAAAGGTGAGCTCAACTAGCCCAAGAAAAGAATATTATGACTAAGATAATACACAACAAATTACCGTTAGTCTTCAACAGGAAAAATCTAATAGAATACAATAGACAACAAATTTTAAATCAATATTCGCAATTGAAATAATAATTCATTAGAAGAGTTAAGTAGAGAATGCAAACTACTATCTTCTATGTATGAATTTAAAAGTTCATCGCTATCTTTTATCCTTGTAACATCAATCAATATACATCTGGAATCAAATATTCATCTTTGCACTACTGAGCCAAAGATATTCATCGATTAGTCGTGTTCATCTAAACACTGCTCATCTTTGCACTACGACCAAAGATATTCTTCGAGAATCATTCATCTTCTTTACTACAGCCAAAGATATTCAATAATATCATCATTTAAGACGAGGATGATGAAAAATATTTTTAAAGAAACGAATCCAAAGAAACAAAATGACAAGGATTAAGGATTAAGGATTCGTACTTTGTTTTATCCATGTTCAAAAATACCTCAAAATAATCATAGTGGTGTAAAATTCAAGAATGATCAAAACATGGATACAATCAAAGCTAGTATCCGAATAGATATTTTGGACAAAAAGAAGAAATTTTATTTTTTGGTGAATAGTCTTGGTATCGTGAATAGTAACTCAGACACCAAAAGATAGAAATTTCCCAAAAAAACATCTTCACACTTCATGAATAGTACTCGTGAATAAGAACTCATGAATAGTAACTCGTGAATAGTAACTCATGAATAGTAACTCATGAATAGTAACCCCACATGAAAAAGTTCCAAATTTGATAAAAGTTTCAACCAATATTTTAGCATAATGATATTGAAGAAATAATATCATCCGAGAAGAAAATAACATCCCTTACCTCGAAAGATTAGTACTTCTAAATTTGGAATACGGTATAGTCTTTGAAGGAACTTAGATCGTCTAACAATACTCAAAGTATACTCAAAATACTCACAAGAATACGCTCGATAATATAGAGAGAAAAAAACTTTAAATTGTGATTTTCAATTCTAACCTAAGCACCTATTTATAGGAAAATGCTTAGAACACCAAAGCAGAAAATTTAATATAATATTATTATTTATAATAAAATTTCCTACGCCAACCTTCCAAGAACTGAATTCAGCTCATTCAACCCACATGTGTAATACACCATAATGAAAAAAACGTTTTTCTAATTTTAAATATTTTAAACTTCCAAAAATCAATTATTTCGGAGCTTCAGAACTTCAATAATTCATAATAAATAGTCCTTTCATCAGAAAATTCAAATCTCGCGAGTTTATATAGGAAATTCAATTCTCTACAACTTTGCAGAAGAAAGTGTTTCCAAATTCCAAATAAAAATTGACCGAAATCCATAAACGGGAGATTTTACAGGCTATAATCAAATTTCAGTCAATAAATGGGGTCCACCGACATGTTTAACATATTTTAAACATTTATTGCAACAAAAATACTCTTCCTCCTCGTATACTCATATATCCCACATTCGTTGTAAAAATATCACCATTATTATATTATTAAAATATAATAATATATTTAAATGAATTATTTTATCAGAAAAAGATAAAATTTCAATTTTCAACAATTGTCACATTAAAATTTTTCTCCATCTATATCCACATAAAATCAATATTTTCCTCATCATATGAATCAATAATTAATTATTCACAAATAATATTATGTAATCACAATATTGACAACCGAGCAGCCTCCTGGGAAAGAGGGGCTTTCGATAAGAATTTCTTCATCTTGCCGCAATTAGGTGACCAAACCTCTCCTTAGATGTAACTTT
This sequence comes from Panax quinquefolius, assembly GCA_020205615.1. Taxonomy (NCBI): domain Eukaryota; kingdom Viridiplantae; phylum Streptophyta; class Magnoliopsida; order Apiales; family Araliaceae; genus Panax; species Panax quinquefolius. The sequence goes on from CM035163.1 coordinate 78,472,001, forward strand.
CTAGACATTGCCAATAATGTTATCTAAAAATATTATTCAGATAATATATGAATTATTGCTTCGATAATGAAAAATACCGTGTAATGACAATTATCAAACAACAACAATATAAAATATCAACGCAAAGAATTATTAACTCAATAAAATATCGAATAAGAATTATCGTAACCATTATTGAGTAGTGCCTTCTTCGTAAGAATCAATAATTGGTGCAATACTGCAAATACTCTTGTGTTTTAACCACCGGTATTTTAACAAAGATAATTGTAATAACTACGCCTGCTATTTTTAAACCACTTATATTTGTCGCTTTCTTCATCCAATCGCTTTTCAAGTTATGGGGCCCACACATGGTCATACCGTCAGTATGAATATTCCCCGACAAGATTTAATATTCCACGACCAAACGAATATTCCCAACAACAATGAATATTTTATAACCACCTGCTTATTTTGAAGTATTTGCGTATTTTACCCCTAACTATCCACATTAATCAAATCAACCCTTACTATTTCAAAATAATAAATAGAGAAAATTAAATTTCATTAATAATAAGTTGGGGTCTTACATGCTCTTTCCTATCCAAGATCTTAACAGGTACTTCCTCGTAAGTTAAATTTTTGTCTATCTCGTTTAGTTCTAACTCAATAATGTGGTTTGGGTCTTTCACATATTTACGAAGCATAGATATGTGAAAAATATTATGAACACGAGACATGCTTGGAGGTAACGTGAGTCTATAGGCCACATTTCCTACTCGGTCAAGAATCTGAAATGGACCAATAAATCGTGAATTGAGCTTTTTTCTCTTCCCGAATCTTGTAACTTCCTTCCATGGAGCAATACGTAACAGTACATGATCCCCAATACCAAATTTCACGTCCTTTCGATGAAGATCCATATAACTCTTTTGTCGATCCTGTGCCGTTTGTATACATTGTCGAATCGTTTGGATCTTTTTCGTAGTCATACGTATCAACTCTGGTCCTAACAATGTTGCTTCACCCACCTTATCCCAACATACTAGAGAGCGAAACTTTCGTCCATACAAGGCTTCAAATGGAGCCATACCTATACTTGCCTGATAACTGTTGTTGTAGGAGAATTCCACCAATGGTAAATACTTATCCCAACTCCCTTTGAAGTCTAGGACACAGAGTCTTAATAGATCTTCAAGAGTTTGAATAGTCCTCTCTGATTTTCCGTCCGTTTAAGGATGGTATGCCGAACTGAATCGTAAATCCATGCCCATAGCTTTCTACAAGCTAACCCAAAATCGTGAAGTGAATCTTGGGTCACGATCTGAAACTATGGATACTGGCATGCCATGCAATCTCACAATCTCATTCACATACATATGACCAAGACGTTTAAGGGAATAAGTCTCACGTATAGGCAAAAAATGAGCAGCCTTGGTTAATCTATCAACAATAACCCAAATCGCATCTATACCTTGAGAAACCTTGGGAAGACCCGTAACAAAATCCACAGTAATGTGTTCCCACTTCCATTTTGGAATCTCAAGTGGTTGCAATGGACCCTTTGACATTTGATGCTCTGCCTTTACACGTTGACAGGTTAAACACCTCGAGATAAACTCCGTGATCTCTCTCTTCAAATTGTTCCACCAAAATATATGTCGAAGATCATGATACATTTTGGTACTCCCAAGATGGATTGCAAATGGTGTGTTGTGTGCCTCCATCATGATTCTATGCTTCAAGTCAGAATTGTTAGGAACGCAAAGTCTGGAGTTGACTCGAAGTATTCCTTCTTCATCGATTCCTGCTTCTGGAATAGCACCTTCTTGCACTTTCTTCTTCATATGCATCAGCCCCAGGTCCGTAGCTTGAGCAACTTTAACTTTATCGATTAAAGTCGGTTCTACTCGTATTTTTGGTATCATCACGTGGGTACTTGGAGCCTTTAACTCTATCTCCATCCTTTATAAGTCGTACAAAATGGGTCTTTGTGTTAACAACATTGCATTCGTACCTGCATATGATCTTCTACTCAATGTGTCAGCTACAACGTTTGCTTTTCCAGGATGATATTGAATGCTATGGTCGTAATCCTTCAACAGCTCGAGCTAACGTCGTTGCCGCATGTTGAGTTCCTTTTGGGTGAAGAAATATTTGAGGCTTATATGATCCGTATAAATCTCCACTTTCTCCCCATACAGGTAGTGTCTCTAGATTTTCAACGCAAAAACGACTGCTGCCAACTCCAGATCATGAGTAGGATAATTTCTCTCATATTCTTTGAGTTGTCGCGAGGCATAGGCTATGAATTTCCTATGTTGCATGAGAACACATCCTAACCCTTTGCCTGAAGCATCACTGTAGATAACAAATCCATCCGAACCAGGATGGTATTGTTAGAACAAAATAAATGAGTCTCCTCTTGAGCTCTTGGAAACTCTTCTCGCGTTCCTCGCTCCATACCAATTTTGTATCTTTCCGAGTCACCGAGTTAATCTGAGTAGCGATTCGAGAAAATCCTTCCACGAATCTCCGATAATAACCAATTTAAGCCCAAAAAGCTACGCACTTCTATTAATCGACTTGATTGCTCCCAACTTTGTATTGCTTCAATCTTCGCCGGGTCAATAGATACTCCATGTTTTGACACCACGTGCCCAAGGAATGCTACTTCCTTAAGCCAAAACTCGCATTTCTTTAGCTTGGCATATAGCTTATTGTCACGAGTCTTTGAAGTACCAGCTTCAAATGGTGCTCATGATCTTCACGGCTGTTGAAATAGATGAGGATGTCATCAATAAAGACAACAACGAACTGATCCAAATATTCCTTGAATACACGGTTCATCATATCCATGAAAGCAGCAGGAGCATTAGTCAATCCAAAAGACATGACTAAGAATTCATAATGCTCGTACCGAGTCCTGAAGGCAGTCTTTGGAATATCCTCAGCTTTAATCTTCAGCTGATAATATCCAGAAAGAAGATCGATCTTTGAAAAGAATTGTGCTTCTTACAACTGGTCAAACAGGTCATCAATGCGAGGTAGCGGATACCTATTCTTGATGGTGCCATGGTTTAATTCCCGGTAGTCAATACAAATTCGTATAGTCCCGTCTTTCTTCTTTACAAATAAAACATGTGAGACCCCAAGTTTTATGAATAAAGATTTAAATTTCTTGAAATATTTTTTTTGAATATTATGGAGTGAACTTGATATAATGTTATAGTTGTGGGTAATATTTATAAATTTTGCAAAGTACGCAAGTTGTTATATAATATTCGATTGGTCGGGGAATATTCATTTTAACAGGGAATATTCGTACGATGACACAATCATTGGTGGATCCCACAATGGAATTATTGTCAGATTGAGAAAACGACAAAAATATTTTGATGAAAATAACGGTGAAAGTTTTACCGTTAACTGGTGAAACACCCGGTGTTAAAAGTACAGTAATACGCGTGGTTGCATAGTAGCACACGGTATTGATTATTGATGCTTACGTGAGAAGTCGCCCAGTTTTGTTCAATTATTGCTACAGTAATTGTTGTATAGTATCTCACGTTATTTGATTCAATTATTGTCGATGTTTTATATATTATTAAATCAATAACTGAGATGACAGAGTTATTAATATCATTATTTACAATATTAACGATGTCTAGAAGTTCTGCGCCAAGGAGAGGTTTGGTCACCTAATCAAGCACTCAATAGGAGAAATCCTTATTGAAAGCCCCTCTTTCTGGGAACGACACAATGGATTAATATTGTGAATTATAATAATGATGATAAATGTTGTTAAATATATTGAGGTGTCTTTTTATGAAGTCACGGAAGTTTATATATATATATATATATATATATATATATAATTTATCTTATTAGTATTATTAATGTAATAAAATGAAAAGCTTTATATATAAAACAAAATACTTTTATAAAGTTATTTATTTTATTAGACTATAAATAGAATATATTATATTCTATTATGCATATTGTTTTGCATAGTAAAATATTTTATATAAAATAGAATACTTTTATAAAATTATTTATTTTATTAGACTATAAATAGAATATATTATATTTTATTATGCAAGTGTTGCATAGTATTTGCATAGTAAAATATTTTTATATAAAAAAAATACTTTTATAAAGCTATTCGTTTTGTTAGATTATAAATAGAATATATTATATTTTATTTAAAAGATTTTATTTTATTAGAATATTTATTAATACCGTGATAGTAAATCAATATGGATCGTCTGCTTAAAAAGTAAATCAATCTGGACCGCTCATGAATTAGTTACTATTCACTCCATTCTCCTATAAATAGAAGCCCATTCCTTCATTATTTCTTACGAATTCACTAAAAACTCTAGAGAGAGAAACTATAGAGAGAAAGAAGAAAAGTATTATGCTACTTCACTACTCCTATATCCAGTTTCTTCTAAGGTAAGGGGTATTATTTCTTTCAGTATTCATGAAGAGAACTTCATTATTCTATTCTTTATTATTCTCGTGGAATAACTCAGATCACGCTGGGCTACCCTATACTTGGTAAAATTCTTCATTATTCCATTCTTTATCATTATGTTGAATAACTCGCCTACATCTAAGCACCGCATATATGGTGAAATTCTTCATTATTCCATTCTTTATTATTATGTTGGAATAACTCGCGTACATCTGAAGTACCACATACATGGTGAAATTCTTCATTATTCCATTCTTTATGATTCTATTGAATAACTCATCAATCTTGGTCTATCGCATGCCTCGATGAAGTCTTTTGTTATTCCATTCCTTATTATTCTATCGGAATATCCTCGGCTCGTGCATTTACGCATGACCGGTTCCATTCTTTATTATTCGTCGTAATATCCTCGTCTCGTATGCGCTTACGCATGACCTCGTTCCATTATTTATTATTCATTTGGAATAACTTTATGCATGCGATCTATTGCATGCATGGTGAATTCTTCTGTTATTCCTTTCTTTATTATTCTGATGGAATAACCTGTCTATGTGGATTACCACATGCATGGTGAATGATCCTTTATATTCATTCCTTGTTAAATTGTGGAAATGATCTGTATACGTGGATTACCGCATGGCGGGTGAAAATCCATTTGCAGTTTCATATATTCTATTATACTCAGTTAGTTAAAGTTTTGGATTCTATACTCCATAAAATTAGTAGAATATCCTGGATATTTGCGCTTTATCCAGTATCTTTTCGTGGAAATATTCTTCTGAGCATTCTTGAATTTTACTCCACAAAGCACTATCATGTTGACAATTTGGGCGTTATTGGTTCCTGGATAAATTAATTCTTGAACTTGTTTTATTGAATTCTTATATCATTGTCATCATCCTCATGTTTATATTTTGTTGAAAGTCATCCGTGGCCCCAGAGTGCATAGATGGACTTGGTATGATTATGACTGTGGATTATTCGGTATAATCATGATCGTAATGTTATAAATGATGTGGTAAAGTCCTCATTGGCCCGTAGTGCATTGATGGACGATTGTTGGCATGATCATGACCATTGATGAATACACGAATATCCTCGGCCCGTAGTGCATGGATAATTTGTGGTCGTGATATTAATGATTATCCTTGGTAGAAGTCTTGAGGATGATGGATTATTATTTATTGTCGAGTCTCAACGATAAAAGTGATGAAAAACCTTTTTAAATCATAAAAGATAGTAGATTTTATTCTCTACTTGACTCTTTTAATGGATTGCTTATTTCGCTGCAGTTAAACTTGATGTTTGTTATATTGTATCGCTTTAACATCATTAAAGGCTAACGATAATTTATTTTGCATTATCTTAGTCATAATATTTCTTACTGGGCTAGTTGAGCTCACCCTTTTGCTTTCATTGTTCTCTTCAGGAAATGAGAACGTAGCAAGGACTAGTCGGGGAATAGAGTGACGGTCCAGATGATAGCATTAGTAGTCCTCACTATTCTATGAAATAGTGTGATAATAAATGTATTGAGGACTTATTTTGAGTTTGAATACTGTCTAGAAGACAATATTTGTATTAAAACTCACAACTTATGTTGTATATTTAAGATTGTATTTGTATTCTGTACCATGTATTTGGCGACTCAGAATAGGTGATGTATACCTATTTTGGGGGCATCACAGTTGGTATCAAAGCTTAGGGATATGATCCCCGGTTGAGATGTGAGACAAGAACTAGGAGGGGAGAGACGGGGAATTCCTTCGCTAGTATGACCTACCTAAGTTTATTTGGTATTTAATTGGTCGGTCAGAGTATAGGGATAATATGTGATATGTCAATTAACCCTTGTTTTATGACAGTGTTTGAAAATGACATCTGAAAATATTGAGATCAGCAATGAAGCACATGAGATCGTTGAGTCACCAACGATCAATACCCAGGATAATGTGCATCAGGAAGGCGACAATCCTCATGAAAACAACAACACTGACCAAATGATGAATGATGGAATGTTCAGAGGCTTTATACAATTCATGAAACATCAGGCAAGAGCGGCTCCTGTCCAAAACGCAGGTGGAAACACTGGCAACTCTCGGACGGTCACCGCTAAGCAATTCAAGGAACTGGGACCACCAGAGTTTTTTGGAAAGCCAAAACCACTTAAGGCGAAGACGTGGATAAAGCAGATCTGCAAGATATTTGATGTCCTGGGATGCTCCGAGGAGCAAAAGGTTCCCTTTGCCACCTTCATGTTGCGTGCAGAGGCAGATTACTGGTGGGAATTAGTAAAATGTACTCAACTTGCCGCACTGAAGATGACTTGGGAGAAGTTCCAAGAATTGTTCAATGATAAGTACTTTCCCGAAAGTATTCGTCACATGAAAGAGGTAGAGTTCATCAAGCTGGAGAAAAATAACATGACCGTGTAGTAGTACGAAGCCAAGTTTGCCGAGTTATCCCAGTTTTCGTCCCATTTGGTTGATAATGAGGAGAGAATGACGCGAATGTTTTTAAGAGGTTTGAAACCCGAGATACGTCAATATCTTATCTCTCATAAACTGTGTTTGTATTCAGATGTTGTTAATAGAGGTCAGTTATTGGAGCGCGATAATGAGTCAGCATAACCAAAAGGCAACGACCAACAACACGATAATAATCGTACCAGTGGCAACGGCCATCGGAATAATGATAACCATCGTGGGGAAAATTATCATGCCAAGAATGGTAACCACTTCGGTGGTAATCATGGCCAAGATAATTGGAGTGGAAATTTCAAGAAGAGAAGATTTAACGATGATGGAAAGACATCAAGACCAGCACCTGTTGTTAAGGAAGGAGAACGACCACCTATCATATGTTTCAAATGTGGAAGGGAGGGACACATCAGTCCAAACTGCGCGATGCCGTCCAAAGCATGTTATAATTGTGGAAGAGAAGGTCACCTAGCCCGATTTTGTCGTTCAGTGAAGTCAAGTCCAGCTGGGATGGTGGCACCAAAGGCGGATACAGACAAAACAAAGTCGGTGGTTTCAGGAAGAGTGTTTTTCATGACTTCTCAAAAAGCGAGTGACCCGAACGAAGTTAGCACGGGTTAGTTAATTATAAATTCTTGCGAAGTCTATACCTTATTAGATACCGGTTCTACCCATTCTTTTATCTCTCTTCAATAGGAGCCATTCAATATGGGGTTTTAGAAATGGGCTTTGTACCCGATTCAAGATCAATAAAGAATTCAACTTCTTCTTCTGGGGGTAGACCAGGAAGTTCTTCAGGAAATACGTCAGGAAATTCATTAACAACAGGAATATTATTCAAATCTGACGTGTTTTTGTTCAAGTCCATAATATGGGCTAAGAAAGCTTGACATCTGTTTTTTCAATAAACGAATAGCTTTATAGCTTGATATGACGTTGCTTGATTTTAGTGGTTTAGTTGCTTGAATTGGTATAACAGTTGGTTAGGAATATGAAAACTAATAACCTTACGAAAACAATCAATTTTGGCATGATGAGTGGTTAACCAATCAATCCCTAAAATCACATCAAATGCAAGTATCTTTAAAGAGATAAGATCAACAGGTAATGTGATTGTGCCAACTTGGATCAAGAAAGATTTATAAACTGTAGATGTAACAAAGGTTTCACCCAACGGAGTTTCAACAGATAAATTAAAGACCAATTTCTCCGGAGTCAAGTTTAAACGTTGAGCACAAGCAGGAGAGATAAAAGAATGGGTAGAACTGGTATCTAGTAAGGTATAAACTTTACAAGAGTTCAAGATTAGCTTACCCGTGATCACCTCGTTCGGGTTTCTTACGTTTTGACCAGTCACGACAAACGCCTTTCCTTGAACCACCGACTTTGTTTTGTCCGTAGTCGCCTTTGGTGCCGCCGTCCCAGTTGGACTTAACTTCACTACCGGAAAAAATCGGGCTATGTGACCGTCTTTTCCATAATTGAAACACACCTTGGAAGGCTGTGAACAGTTTGGACTTATGTGTCCCTCCTCTCCGCATCTGTAGCATCTAACTGGTGGTCGTTCTCCTTCCCTAGAATTTGTTGTTGGTGCTGGTGCTGGTGCTGATGTCTTCCCGTCATTGTTGAATCTCCTCTTTTTGAAATTTCTACTTGACTCACCTCTCCTATTATCATGGCCACAATTACCACTCGAGTGGTTACCGCTTTTGTCCGTATTCTTCCCTCCTTGCTGGTTATCATCGCTCCGATAACTGCTGTCACCGGTATGACCTTGGTTGTGGTCCCTCGGTTGAACATACTCATTATCACGCTCTAATAATTGAGCCCTGTTTACAACATCTAAATATAAAGAAAATTTATGAGAGATAAGATATTATCAAATCTCAGGTTTTAGACCTCTCAGAAACATCCGCGTCATACGTTCCTCATTTTATACCAAATGAGGTGCAAACTTGGATAAATCCGCAAACTTTTCCTCGTACTGGGACACCGTCATGTTTTTCTGTTCAAGTCTAATAAACTCTACCTCCTTCATATGATGAATACTTTCAGGAAAGTACTTGTCATTGAACAGTTTCTAAAATTTTTCCTAAGACATGTTGAAAAATACCGGGTCGGGTACGCTTCAAAGATTCTCACCAAGAATCACCTCACCACGGAACATAAAGGTGGCGAATGGAACCTTCTGTTCCTCCGTGCAGCCCAAGACATCGAATATCTTGGTAATTTGCTTAACCCACATTTTCGCCTTAATCGGATCGGGCTTTCCCCAGAAATCTGGTGGTCCCAACTCCTTGAACTGCTTGGTTGTGACAAACCGTGCGTTGCTATCATTTCCACCCGTATTTTGTACACGAGTCTCCCTTGTCTGATTTTTCATGAACTGCAAAAAGCTTCTAAACATCGCATCATTCATCGTTTGCTTTCAGAGTGTTGTTTACGGAGGAATATTGCCTTCCTGTTACACGCCTCTTGGATGGTAATCAAAGATTGTTCCACGATCTCATAGACTCCATTGTTAACGCTTCTCACCGCCTTTCTTAAATACTCGCCATAAAACAGGGGGTTAATTAAACAAATTAACATATCACATAATATCCCTATATTATGATCGACTAACAAATAAGCTTAGGTAGGACACACTAGCGAAGGATTTACTCGTCTCTCCCCTCTTAGTTTTATTCCCCGATCTCTGCCAGAGACCATATCCCTAAGCTCTGATACCAACTGTGATGCCCCCAAAATAGGTATACATCGCCCATTCTGAGTCGCCAAATACATGGTACAGAAAACAACTACAACTTTATTATTACAATTGTCGTGCAAAATACGACAACACATACTGTAAGTTTAAATATAATTATTGTCTTCTAGACAATATCCATACCCAGATAAAGTCCTCATTACAATTATTGACACACTATTTTACAAAATAGTGAGGACTGCTAAACAACTGTCTAGAACCATCATTCCACACCCCGACTACTTCTCGCTATGTTCTCGCTTCCTGAGAAGAAAAATAGAACAAAAAAGAAAAAGGTGAGCTCAACTAGCCCAGTAAAGAATATTATGAATAAGATAATATACAACAAATTATCCTTAGTCTTCAACAGGGAAAAATCTGATAGAATATAATAGACAACAAGTTTTAGATCAACAACTGTAGCAGAAACAACAATTCATTAGAAGAGTTAAGTAGAGAATGAAATCTACTATCATCTATGAATTTAAAAGTCTATCATCAATATTTTATCCATGTAACATCAATCAATATACATCTTTGCACTACGGGCCAAAGATATTCATTTGTATCACCAGTTAGTCATGTTTATCTCAACACCTGTTCATCTTTGCATTACGGGCCAAAGATATTGTAAGACCCCGAAATTTTTAAATAAAAAGGAATTTTCTTTATTTATTATTTTGAAATAGTAAGGGTTGATTTGATTAATGTGGATAGTTAAGGGTTAAATACGCAAATATTTCAAAATAAGCAAGTGGTTATAAAATATTCATTATCGTCGGGGAATATTCGTTTGGTCGTGGAATATTCGTACTGTCAGGGAATATTCGTACGACGACGCAGCCATGTGTGGGCCCCATAACGGAAAGCGATTGGATAAAGAAAACGACAAATATAAGTTGTTTTTAAATAACGGCGTAGTTATTGCTTAAGTTAATCTTGTTGGAATACCCGGTGGTTAAAACACACTAATACGCATTGTTGAAAGCGAATGCACACCAGATTGCACCAATTATTGATTCTTACGTAAAAGGCACTACTCAATAATGGTTACGATAATTCTTGCTCAATATTTTATTTTATTGATTCAATAATTGCTGCGTTGATATTTTATATTCGTCATTTGTTTGATAATTGTCATTACGGTATTTTTCATTATCGAAGCAATAATTCATATTATCTCGAATAATATTATTAGATAACATTATTGGCAATGTCTAGAAAGTTCTGCATCTAAGGAGAGGTTTGGTCACCTAATCAATTGCGCCAAGAAGAAGAAATTCTTATTGAAAGCCCCTCTTTCCTTGAACCTGCTCGGTTGTCAATATTGTGATTCTGTAATATTATTTGTGAATAATTAATTATTGATTTATATGATGAGGAAAATATTGATTTTATGTGGATATAGATGGAGAAAATTTTTAAAATGACAATTGTTGAAAATTAATATTTTATCTTTTTCTCGATAAAATAATTCATTTAAATATATTATTTTAATAATATATTAATCTGGTGATATTTTACAAACGAATGTGAGATATATGAGTATACAAGGAGGAAGAGTATTTTTGTTGCAATAAATGTTTAAAACATGTTAAACATGTTAAATGGACCCTATTTATTATCGAAATTTGATTATAGCTTGTAAAATCGCCTGCTTTGTGGATTTCGGTCAATTTCTATTTGGAATTTGGAAAAACTTTCTTCTGCAAAGTTGTAGAGAATTGAAATTCTATAAAAACTCACGAGATTCAAATTTTCTGATGAAAGGGCTATTTATTATGAATTATTGAAGTTCAAGTTCAAAATAATTGATTTTTGGAAGTTTTAAATATTTATATTCACAAAAACGTTTTTTGTGTTTGGTGGGCATCTTTAACACATGTCATGTTGCTGAATTCAGATGTTTGATGTGTAGGAGGATGTAGAAAAATTATAATATTAATTTATTAAATTTTCGCTTTGGTGTTCTAAGCAATTTCCTATAAATAGGGTCTGCTTAGGTTAAAATGAAAATCACACCGAAATCTGAGTTTTCTCTCTATATTATCGGCGTATTCTTGTGAGTATTTTGAGTATACTTTGAGTATTGCTAGGCGGTGCAAGTTCCTTCAAAGACTATACACCTATTCTAGCTAGAAATCTTGATCTTTCGGTGTAAGGGATATTATTTTTTTTGTAATGATATTATTTCTTCAATATCATTATCTTTGAAATGTTGATCTAAAGTTTTATCAAATTTGGAACTTTTTCATGTCGGGTTACTATTCATGGGTTACTATTCATGAGTTACTATTCACGAGTTACTATTCATGAGTTACTATTCACGAGTTACTATTCACGAGTACTATTCATGAAGCGTGAAGATGTTTTTGTGGAATTTCTATCTTTTGGTGTCGGAGTTACTATTCACGTATCTGGCACTATTCACGATATCTGACACTTATTCACGTATACGGTCTATTCAATAGAAAAATAAAATTTCTTCTTTTCGTCTAAAACATCTATTCCGGATACTAACTCGATTGTATCCATGTTTTGATCATTCTTGAATTTTACACCACTATGATTATTTTTTTGAGGTATTTTTGGGACGTGATAAAACCAAGTATCTGAATCCTTAATCCTTAATCCTTGTCATTTTGTTTCACCGGGATTCGTTTCTTTAAAAAAATATCTTTCATCATCCTCGGTCTTAAATGATGATATTATGGAATATCTTTGGCACAGAAGGCAAAGATGAATGATTTCTTAAGAATATCTTTGGCACAGTAGTGCAAAGATGAATGATTTCGAAGAATATCTTTGGCCAGTAGTGCAAAGATGAACAGTGTTTAAATGAACATGACCAAACTGATGAATATCTTTGGCTCAGTGGTCGAAGATGAATATTTGATTCCGGATGTATATTGATTGATGTTACTGAGGATAAAAGATGACGATGAACTTTTAAATTCATACATAGAAGATAGTAGTTTGCATTCTCTACTTAACTCTTCTAATGAATTATTATTTTCATTGCGAATATTGATTTAAAATTTGTTGTCTATTGTATTCTATTAGATTTTTCCTGTTGGAGACTAACGATAATTTGTTGTATATTATCTTAGTCATAATATTCTTTACCGAGCTAGTTGAGCTTACCCTTTTCCTTTTTGTTCCATTTTTCTCGGGGAGGCGAGAATATAAATGAGTACTGAGTCGAGGTATGGAATGAAGGTTTTAGAAAGGATTATTTAGTAGTCCTCACCATTTTTGTAAAATAATGTATCAATAAATGTGATGAGGATTTATTTGAGTATAGATATTGCCTGAAGATAATATTTGTATTCAAACTCACGCTTTCTTGTTGTAATAATAAAGTTGTAGTTGTTTACGTACCATGTATTGATTGACAACTCGAATAGGTAATGTATACCTATTTTGGGGTGTCATAGTTGGTATCGAGCTTAGGATATGATCTCTGGCGGAGATCGGGGAATAGAACTAGGAGGGAGAGCGAGTAAATCCTTCGCTAGTGTGTCCTACCTAAGCTTATTTGTTAGTTGGTCAAGATATATAGGGATATTATGTGATATATTGATTTCCTTAATTAACCCTTGTTTTATGACGATATTTGAGAATGTCGAATGAGAATATTAATAATGGAAATGAGACCGTGGAGATGCTCATACTCACCAACGAGGAGAACGTGTAACAGTCAATTTGGCAATGTTCCTCCCGTGAACAACACCATTGAAGCGTGATGATGAACGAGGGATGTTTAGAAGTTTTTGCGAGTTCATGCAAAATCGTATTTAGGAGACTTCGTGTTCAAAATACTGAGGAGGAAATGATAGCAATTCACGGGTTGTCACAAAAGCGATTCAAAGAGTTGGGACCACCGAATTTAAGGAAAGCCGAGATTCGATCATGGCGGAAACATGGGTCAAACAAATTACCAAGATATTCGATGTCTTGGGATGCACGGAGGAACAGAAGGTTCCATTCGCCACCTTTATGTTCCGTGGCGAAGCGGACTCTTCGGTGGGAGTCTGAAGCGTACCCATCCAAACAAGCACTCAAGCATGTCTTGGGAGACGTTTGAAGCTATTTAATGACAAATACTTTCACGAAAGTGTTCGTCATATGAAGGAAGTGGAGTTCATCGATTGGAACAAAACAACATGACGGTGTCTCTCGATCTGAGGCAAAGTTTGCGAGAGTTATCGAGTTTTCAGCACCTCATTTGGTGGAGAATGAGGAACGATGACGTGGATGTTTCTTAGAGGTTTGAAACCCGACATACGTACGTGCGATTATCTCATTTCCCATAAATTTTCTCTTTATTCGAGATATTGTAAAATGTGGCTCAATTGTTAGAGCGAGATAACGAGTACGGTCAACCGAGGACCATAACCAGATCGTACTGTAGATATAGCGGTCAATGTAATAATGATAACCAAATGGAGAAAGAAACAGACGGACAAAATGGTTACCACTCGTGGTAATCATGGCCATGAAAAAAGAAGAAGCGAGTCGAGAGGAGATTTTAAAAGAGGAGATTTAACAACGACTATGTGAAGACGAGCAGGTCTTGTGAGAATCGGGTTCTAAGGGAGGAGAACGACCACCACCATTATATGCTACAAATGCGAAAAGAGGGACATATCGGTCAAACCGCCTAACAGTTCAAGGTATGCTATAGTTGTGGAAAGGAAGGACATATCGCTTTCGAGATTGTACTGCGAGAGCGAAACCTAGTTCAATGGGGATCGTGACTCAAAAGATCGTTCTAAAAAGTCAAAGTCAACGATTCCGGAAGAGCGTTTGTTGTGATCGGTCATAATGCGAGGAACCCAAACGAGGTGATCACGGGTAAGCTATTTATAAATTCTTGCGAAGTTTATACCTTACTTGATACCGGTGCTACCCATTCATTTATCTCTCTGCATGTGCTCAACGTTTAAACTTGACTCAGGAAAAATTAGACTTTGACCTATCTCGTGGAAACTCCGTTAGAGAAACTTTCATCACATCCACCGCTTATAAATCTTGTTTGATTCAAGTTGGCACCATTACCTTACCGTTGACCTTATCTCTTTAAAGATACTTGCTTTTGATGTGATTTTAGGGATTGATTGGTTAACTACTCATCATGCCAAAATTGATTGTTTTCGTAAGGTTGTTAGTTTTCATATTCTTAACCAACCTGTTGTATGCGGATTCAAGCAACTAAACCATTAAAATCAATCAACGCTATATATCTAATCATAAAGCTATTCGTTTATTGAAAAAAGCGGATGTCAAGCTTTCTTAGCCCATGTTATGGATTTGAATAAAGACAAGTCAAATTTGAATAATATTCCCAATTGTTATTGACTTTCCGACGTATTTCTGAAGAACTTCCGGCCTACCCCGTAACGCGAAGTTGAATTCTTTATTGATCTTGAACCTGGTACAAAGCCCATTTCTAAAACCCCATATCGAATGGCTCTATTGAACTTCAGAGTTAAAGGTCCAACTACGTGAATTGTTGGACATTGGTTTCATTCGTCTAAGTACATCTCCTTGGGGTGCTCTGCTTTTATTTGTAAAGAAGAAAAAGACGGGAGTATCGACTTTGTATTGACTATCGGGAATTGAACCATGTCACCATCAAGAATAGGTATCCTCTACCTCGTATTGATGACTTGTTTGACCAAATTGCAAGGGCACAATTCTTTTCAAAAATCGATCTTAGCTTCGGATATCATCACCAAGATTAGAATCGAGGATATTCCAAAGACGCCTTCGAACTTCGGTATGGGCATTATGAATTCTTAGTCATGTCTTTTCGGACTAACTAATGCTCTGCGGCTTTCATAGATATGATGAACCGAGTATTCAAGGAATATTTGGATCAATTCGTTGTTGTCTTTATTGATGACATCCTCATATATTCCAAAAGCCGTGAAGATCATGACCACCATTTGAAGTTTGGTACTCCAAAGGCTTCGTGAAAACCAACTATATGCAAAATTGAAGAAATGCGAGTTACGCTTGAGGAAGTAGCATTCCTTGAGCGCGATGGTGTCGAAACATGGAGTATCTGTTGATCCCACAAGATTGAAGCAATACAAAGTTAGGAGCAACCGAGTCGGTGATCAAGAAGTACGTAGCTTTTTGGGCTTAAATGGTTATTATCGGAGATTCGTGGAAGGGTTTTCTCGAATCGCTACTCCATTAACTCAAATTAACTTCGGAAGGATACAAAATTCGTTTGGAGCGAAGAATCGCGAGAAAAGTTTCCAAGAGCTTAAGAGGAGACTTATTTCTAAGACTGTTTCTAACAATACCATCTGGTTCGGATGGATTTGTTATCTCTGATGATGCTTTAGGCAAAGGGTTTGGATGTGTTCTCATGCAACGTGGAAGGTCATAGCCTATGCCTCGTGACAACTTAAAGAGTATGAGAGGAATTATCCTACTCATGATCTAGAGTTAGCGGCGAGTCGTTTTCGCTAAAAATATGGAGGCACTATCTATATGGGGAGAAAGTGGAGATATATTCGCACCATAAAAGCCTTAAATATTTCTTCACTCAAAAAGAACTCAACATGCGGCAATGACGTTGGCTCGAGCTATTGAAAGACTACGACCACACTATTCAATACCATCCCGGTAAAAGCGAACGCGTGGTAGGTGACGCATTGAGTAGAAGATCATATCTTGAACGCGAGTGCGATGATGTCAAGTATACGCATAGAGCCAACTTTAATAGAAAAGTTAAGGTTGCTCAAGCCACAGGCCGGGCGATGCGTATGAAGAAGAAAGTACAAGAAGGAGCTATTCCTAAGCGAGAATTGATGAAGAAGGAATACTTGAGTCCACTCTAGACTTTGTGTTCCTAACGACTCGATTTGAAGTACAAGATTATGATGGAGGCACACAATCGCCATTTGCAATCCATCCTCGGAAGTACTAAAATGTATCGTGATCTTCGACATACATTTTGGTGGAACAATATGAAGAGAGAGATTGCAAAGTTTATCTCGATGTGTTTAACTTGCCAACGTGTAAAGGCGGAGCATCTTGTACCTAAGGGTCCGTTGCAACCACTTGAGATTCCTAATGGAAGTGGGAACACATTACTATGGATTTCGTTCACGGGTCTTCCTACGGCTTCTCAAGGCATCAATGCTATTTGGGTTATTGTTGATAGATTAACCAAGTCTCGCTCATTTCTTGCCGACACGGAGACTTATTCCTTGAACGCCTTGCTAGTATATACGTGAATGAGATTGTGAGGTTGCATGGTATGCCAAGATCCATAGTTTCGGATCGTGACCCAAGATTCACTTCAAGATTTTGGGTTAGCTTGCAAAAAGCTATGGGCACGGATTTGCGATTTAGTTCGACATACCATCCCCAAACAGATGACGGACAATCGAGAGGACTATTCAAACTCTTGAAGATTTATTAAGACTCGTGTCCTGAACTTCAAGGGCGGTTAGGATAAGTATTTACCATTGGTGGAATTCTCCTACAACAACAGCTTATCGTGCAAGTATAGGTGTGGCTCCATTCAAGCATTATATGTAGGCGAAAATGTCGCTTCTCCATATGTTGGGATGAGGTGGGTGAAGCAACATTGTTGGGACCCGAGTTAGTTAATGTGTATGACTACCGAAAAGATCCAAATGATTCGATAACGTATACAAACGACACAAGATCGACAAAAAGAGTTATGCGGATCTTCATCGAAAGGACGTGGAATTTAATGTAGGGGATCATGTATTGTTGCGAAGTTGCTCCATGGAAGGAGTTACAAGATTTGGGAAGAGAGGAAAGCTCAATCCACGATTTATTGGTCCATTTCAAATTCTTGACCGAGGGAAATGTAGCCTATAGACTTGCGTTACCTCCAAGTATGTCTCGTGTTCATAATGTGTTTCACATATCGTACTTCAGAATAAATATGTGAAAGACCCGAACCACGTTATTGAGTTAGAACCGGACGAGATAATAGAAGACTTAACGTGTGAGGAGGTACTGTCAAGATCTTGGATAGGAAGGAGCATGTCCCACGCCAAGAAAGGTCATACCACAAGTTAAAGTTTTGTGGAGGAATCATGCTATAGAGGAAATGACCGGGAATTGAAACGGAAATGAAAGCGAGGTATCCTCACCTTTTGAAAAACCAGTGTACGTCGCCAATTTCGAGGACGAAATTTCATAAGGAGGGAGGTTGTAAGACCAAAATTTTTAAATAAAAGGAATTTCCTTTATTTATTATTTTGAAATAGTAAGGGTTGATTTGATTAATGTGGATAGTTAAGGGTTAAATACGCAAATATTTCAAAATAAGCAAGTGGTTATAAAATATTCATTATCGTCGGGAATATTCGTTTGGTCGTGGAATATTAAATCTTGTCGGGAATATTCGTGCTTTACGCCAGCACCATGTGTGGGCCCCATAACTGAAGTTATTGGATAAAGAAAACGACAAATATAAGTTGTTTTTAAATAACGGCGTAGTTATTATTGATTAATATCGTTGGAATACCCTATGGTTAAAACACACTAATACGCGTTGTTGAAAGCAAATAGACACTGCAGATTGCACCAATTATTGATTCTTACGTAAGAAGGCACTACTCAATAATGGTTACAGGTAATTACTCGCTTCAAGATTTTATTTTATTGATTCAATAATTGTTTGCGTTGATATTTTATATTCTTTGTTGTTTCAATAATTGTCATTACACGGTATTTTCATTATCGAAGCAATAATTCATATTATCCTAATAATATTATTAGATAACATTATTGGCAATGTCTAGAAAGTTCTGCTTAAGGAGAGGTTTGGTCACCTAATTGCGGCGCCAAGAAGAAAAAAATTCTTATTGAAAGCCCCTCTTCCTTTGAACCGTGCTGGTTTGTCAATATTGTGATTCTAAATATTATTTGTGAATAATTAATTATTGATTTATATGATGAGGAAAATATTGATTTTATGTGGATATAGATGGAGAAAATTTTTAAATGACAATTGTTGAAAATTAATATTTTATCTTTTTCTCGATAAAATAATTCATTTAAATATATTATTTTAATAATATATTAACGGTGATATTTTTACAACGAATGTGGGATATATGAGTATACGAGGAGGAAGAGTATTTTTGTTGCAATAAATGTTTAAAACATGTTAAACATGTCGGTGGACCCCATTTATTGATCGAAATTTGATTATAGCACCGTAAAAAATCGCCTGCTTTGTGGATTTCGGTCAATTTCTATTTGGAATTTGGAAAAACTTTCTTCTGCAAAGTTGTAGAGAATTGAAATTCCTATAAAAACTCGCGAGATTCGAATTTTCTGATGAAAGGGCTATTTATTATGAATTATTGAAGTTCCGAAGTCTCAAATAATTGATTTTTGGAAGTTTTAAATATTTATATTCACAAAAACGTTTTTTGTGTTTGGTGGGCATCTTTAACACATGTCATGTTGCTGAATTTAGATGTTTGATGCGTAGGAGGATGTAGAAAAAATTATAATATTAATTTATTAAATTTTACGCTTTGGTGTTCTAAGCAATTTCCTATAAATAGGTGTCTTAGGTTAGAATTGAAAATCACACCGTAAATCAAGTTTCTCTCTCTATATTATCGAGCGTATTCTTGTGAGTATTTTGAGTATACTTTGAGTATTGCTAGACGGTGCAAGTTTCAAAGACTATACCCTAGATTCTAGCTAAGTCTTGATCTTTCGAGGTAAGGGATATTATTTTTTTTGTAATGATATTATTTCTTCAATATCATTATCTTTAAATGTTGATCTAAAGTTTTTATCAAATTTGGAACTTTTTCATGCTCTGAGTTACTATTCATGGGTTACTATTCATGAGTTACTATTCACGAAGTTACTATTCAGCATGAGTTACTATTCACGAAGTTACTATTCACGAGTACTATTCAATGAAGCGTGAAGATGTTTTTGTGGAATTTCTATCTTTTGGTGTCTGAGTTACTATTCACGATATCGGCACTATTCACGATACTGACACTATTCACGATACTTGGTCTATTCAATAGAAAAATAAAATTTCTTCTTTTCGTCTAAAACATCTATTCGGATACTAACTCGATTGTATCCATGTTTTGATCATTCTTGAATTTTACACCACTATGATTATTTTTGAGGTATTTTGGACGTGGATAAAACCAAGTACGAATCCTTAATCCTTAATCCTTGTCATTTTGTTTCACCGGATTCGTTTCTTTAAAAAAAAATATCTTTCATCATCCTCGGTCTTAAATGATGATATTATGGAATATCTTTGGCTCAGTAGTGCAAAGATGAATGATTTCTTAAGAATATCTTTGGCCCAGAGTGCAAAGATGAATGATTTCAAAGAATATCTTTGGCCCGTAGTGCAAAGATGAACAGTGTTTAAATGAACATGACCCATCGATGAATATCTTTGGCACGTAGTCTGCAAAGATGAATATTTGATTCCGTATGTATATTGATTGATGTTACGGGGATAAAAGATGAGCGATGAACTTTTAAATTCATACATAGAAGATAGTAGTTTGCATTCTCTACTTAACTCTTCTAATGAATTATTATTTTCATTGCGAATATTGATTTAAAATTTGTTGTCTATCAGATTCTATTAGATTTTTCCTTTTGAAGACTAACGATAATTTGTTGTATATTATCTTAGTCATAATATTCTTTATTGAGCTAGTTGAGCTCACCCTTTTCCTTTTTGTTCCATTTTTCTCGGGAGGCGAGAATATAAATGAAAGTACTTAGTCTGGGGTATGGAATGAAGGTTTTAGAAAGGATTGTTTAGTAGTTCTCACCATTTTGTAAAATAATGTATCAATAAATGTGATGAGGATTTATTTGAGTATAGATATTGCCTAGAAGATAATATTTGTATTCAAACTCACAGCTTCTTGTTGTAATAATAAAGTTGTAGTTGTTTCTGTACCATGTATTGACAACTCAGAATAGGTGATGTATACCTATTTTGGGGGCGTCACAGATATTCATCAGGTAATCATTCATCTTTTCACTACAGGCCAAAGATATTCATCAAGTATCACCATTAAGGACTGAGGATGATGAAAAACATTTTAGAGAACGAATCCAGTAAGATAGAAGGACAAATATTAGGGATTCATATTTCAGTTTATCCAAATTCAATAATACTCCATAATAACCAAGTGTGAAGTAGAATTCAAAAATAAAGATCAAAATAAGGATACAATCAAAGATAGTAACCATAAAAGACATCTGGGATGAAAAAGAGAAAATTTCATTTTTCTGTAAATAGTGTTGTATTTGTGAATAGTGTCGTATACGTGAATAGTATCGTATACGTGAATAGTAACCCCGACACAAAAGGTAGAAATTCCACAATAAAATTCATAACAATATCTCAGCATAATGATATTGAAGAAAATAATATCATTTAAAAAGAAAATAACATCCCTTATCTAAAAGAAACAGTATTTCAGAATGAAAGATCGGATGTGATGCTGAATGAAATTTGTACTGAATAGCAACTCTCAAAGGATCTAAATACTCACAAAATACGCTCGATAATATAGAGAGAGAAAGAGAGAAAGCTTATGTTTCTGGTGTGATTTTTAATTCTAACCTAAGCACCTATTTATAGGAAAATGCTAACGACGCAAGGCAGACTTGACTTCGCTACACGATGGCTTTACCTGCTACTAGTGCCACCCACCACATTTGAAATAAAATTTGAGCACATTTCTCACCAACCAAAAGTGGGGCCCACTCAATTCTAGAATTTTTCACCAAAAATCATTTATAACATAATTTCTGAATCAGTCACCTCTTAAAATTCATAACAAATCATACCTTTATTTTTAACGGTTCAAAATTTGTGCACATATACTCGACTTATATATGTATAACATATCTAAAAATCACAACGATCCAACGGTCAGATAAAAAATTATAACTCACGCAATATATCTCAAGAATACTGATTTGATTTTTAATACCTCCATTCCGATAAAAATACTGATAAAACACCTCAACATTAATAGCCACATAAAATAAATATTTCCTTATCATATAAATCAATAAATAATTATTCACAAATAATATTACAGAATCATAATAATGACAACAAAAGCCGCTCCTCAGAAAGAGGGGCTTTCCAATAAGGATTTTTCCTTACTGGTACGCAATTAGGTGACCAAACCTCTCTTTAGACAAAACTTTCTAGACATTGCCAATAATGCTATCTAATAATATTATTCAAATAATACGAATTTTTGATCTGATAATGGGAAATCTTGTAAAGGACAATTATTGAAACAACAATAATATAAAATATCAACGCAAAGAATTATTGAATAAATAAAATAAAATATTGAACAATAATTATTGTAACAATTATTGAGTAGTGCCTTCTTACGTAAGAATAAATAATTCAAAATATTATGCAATCTGCATGTGCTACTTATGCGAACCACGCCAGACATCAGTATTTTAACCAATCGGATATTCCAACAAAGTTAATTCGTAAGAACTACGCCAGTTATTTATAAAAACTCAAACTTGTCGCTTTCTTCATCCGATAGTTATTACATTATGAGGCCCAAGAATGGTCACTACTGCCGCATTTAATATTCCCCGACAATGTTAATATTTCACGACCAAATCTAATATTCTCCGACAAAAATGAATATTTTATAACCACTTGCTTATTTTGTAAAATTTACACATTTCACCCATAACCAAAGTATTATATCAAATTAACTCTTTATTATTTCAAGATAATAAATAGAGAAAATTTAATTTTACTCATTATAAGTTGGGGTCTTACAGAAAGCCCCCTCTTTCCTGGGAACGGCCTGGTTGTCAGTATTGTGATTTTGTAATTTTATTTGTGAATAATTGATTATTGATTTATATGATAAGAAAAATATTCATTTTATGTGGATATAGATGGAATTTTTTTTTAATGTGACAATTATTGAAAATTGATATTTTATCTTTTCTGATAAAATAATTCATTTAAATATATTATTATATTATAATAATATAATAATGGTGATATTTTACAATGAATGTGTGATATATGAATAAATGATGAAGAGTATTTTTGTTACAAAAAAATATTTAAAACATGTTAAACATATTCGTGGGCCCTATTTCTTGACTGAAATTTAATTATAGCTTATAAAATCGTCCGTGTGTGAATTTCGGTCAATTTCTGCTTGGAATTTGGAAAAACTTAAACTTACAAAGTTGTAGAGAATTGAATTTTCTACGGAATGGACATAAGATTTGAATTTTTCTGATAAAAGGGCTATTTATTATGAATTATTGAAGTTCCGGAATAATTGATTTTTGGAGTTTAAAATGTTTTTTTAAGAAAAATGTTTTTTCCATTTGGTGGGCTCCACTTGCATGTGGTAAATGCTGAAATCAGATGTCTTTGGTGCGCGTAGGAATTTTATTAAAATATAATAATATTTTATTAAATTTTCTACTTTGGTGTTCTAAGCATTTTCCTATAAATAGGGTGCTTAGGTTAGAATTGAAAATCACACCAGAAACTGAAATTTTCTCTCTCTATATTATCGAGCATATTATTGTGAGTATTTTGATACCTTGAGTGTTGTTATACGGTACAAGTTTCTTTTAGCGTTATATCTGATATTCCAGCCAGAAGTACTATTCTTTTGAGGTAAAGGATGTTATTTTTTTTATAAATGATATTATTTCTTTCAATATAATTATGCCGAAATATTGATATGAATTTTATTGTGGAATTTCTACTTTTTTGTGTCGGGGTTACTATTCACATATACGTCACTATTCACGATACTAAGACTATTCACTTAATATTTACACTTATTCAATCAAAAAAAGAAATTTTCTCTTCTTTGTCCCAGATGTCTATTTTTGTTACTAGCTTTGATTGTATCATTGTTTTAATCATTATTCTTGAATTTTACTCCACTATGGTATATTATGGGGTGTTTTTAAACATGGATAAACCGAAGTACGAATCCTTAATATTTGTTCTTTTGTCTCACTGGATTCGTTTTTTTAAAAATATTTTTCATCATCTTCAATCCTAAATGATGATATAACTGAATATCTTTGGCCTGTAATGCAAAGATAAATGATTTTCTTATGAATATCTTAGGCCCGTAGTGCAAAGATGAACATGTGTTAAAATGAACATGACCAACTGATGAATATGTATATTGATTGATGTTACAGGGATAAAATATTGATGATGGACTTTAAAATTATAGAAGATAGTAGATTTCATTCTCTACTTATCTCTTCTAATGAATTATTATTTCCGCTGCGAATATTGATTTAAAACTTGTTGTCTATTATATTCTATCAGATTTTTCCTTGTTGAGGACTAAAGATAATTTGTTCTATATTATCTTAGTCATAATACTCTTTACTGGGCTACCTGAGCTCACCTTTTTCCTTTTTGTTCCATTTTTCTTCTCAGGAAGCGAGAATATAGCGGGGAGTAGTCGGGGTGTGGAGTGGTGTTCCAAGGTAGTTGTTATAAAATAGTGTATCAATAATTGTAATGAGGACTTATTTGAGTGTGAATATTGTCTAGAAGACAATATTTGTATTTAAACTCACAGTTTATGTGTTGTCGTATTTTGCACGATAATTGTATTAATAAAGTTGTAGTTGTTTCTGTAAGACCCCGAATTTTATAAAATGAAAGTATTCAATTTTATTACAATTATTATTTTATTTCGTAAATGGTTAAATTGATAAAAGGTTAAAGTTAAGGGTGATATGTGATTTTTTTTGCAAAGTAAGCAAGTTGTTATAAAATATTCGTTTGGTCGGGGAATATTCTTTTTGTCGGGGAATATTCATAGACGACACAATCATTGGTGGACCCCACAACGAAAGTATTGTCGTAGTTAGAAAACGACAGAATTATCTTTTATTAAAAATAACGGCGAGTGTTACCGTTAAAACTGTTGAACTATCCTAGAGTAAAAAATACGATGTCTACGCGTGATTACATAGTAGCAGCACACCAGATTGATTATTGATGCTTACGTAAGAAGTCACTCGCTTATACTCAATTATTGCTACACATAATTCTGCATCATATCTCTCATATTATTGATTCAATTATTGTCATAGATTATCTCAGATAATATGATATATTACTAAATCAATAATTGAGACGACAAAGTTATTCATATTATTATTTGCAATATTGACAATGTCTAGAAGTTCTGTTAAGGAGAGGTTAGATAATCTAATTGCGCGCCAATAGGGAGAAATTCTTATTGAAAAGCCCCCTCTTTCCTGGGAACGACCTGGTTGTTAAAAATTATGAATTATAATATTAATGATGAATAAGTTCGTGTTAATTAAAAATGAAATTGATAGTTCCATTGTGTTGGAATTATTAGTGTTAGTGAAAATCGACATTTATTTCGATAATAATTGATGTCTGAAGGTTATATTGACCAATCGGGTAATTAACCAGATAAATGAGGAATTAATTGCTATTGATTCACATGATTATAACTATTTGTTCACATGTGTGTACTATTGATTCACATTCATTTACTATTACCAACTGTGACGCCCCCAAAATAGGTATACATCACCTATCCTGAGTCGCCAAATACATGGTACAGAATACAAATACAATCTTTAATATACAACAAAAGAGTCATGAGTTTTAATACAAATATTGTCTTCTAGACAATATCCACTCTCGTAATAAGTCCTCATTACATTTATTGTCACACTATTTAATGTAATAATGAGGACTACTAATGCTATCCTTCCGACCGCCACTCGCTCTCCGACTAGTCCCAGCTTACGCTTCTCATTTCCTCAAGAGAACAATGAAAGCAAAAGGGTGAGCTCAACTAGCTCAAGAAGAAATATTATGACTAAGATAATGCGTAATAAATTATCATTAGTCTTCAACAATGTTAAACCGATAAAATACAATAGACATCAAGTTTAATCATAATTTACAAGCAATCCATTAAAAGAGTCAAGTAGAGAATAAAATCTACTATCTTTTATGATTTAAAAGGTTTTTCATCACTTTTATCGCTGGGACTCAGCTTAATAAATAATCCACATCATCGAATCACCCCTGCACTATGACCAAGGATATTCTTTAGTATCACGACCACAATTGTCCATGCACTACGGGCCAAGGATATTCGTGTATTCATCAATGGTCATGATCATGCCAACAACTGTCCATCAATGTACTACGGGCCAATGAGGACTTTTATCACACATTTATAACATTATGGTCATGATTATACCGAATAATCCTTGGTCATAATCATACCAAGTCCATCTATACACTACAGGCCGCAGATGACTTTCAAAAAATATAAACATGAGGATGATGACAATGATATAAGAATTCAATAAAACAAGTTCACGAATTAATTTATCCAGGAACTAATAACTTCCAAATTGTCAACATGATACTTCATTTCAGAGAGAGTAAAATTCAAGAATGCTCGTAAGAATATTTCCATGAAAATATATCGATGAAGCGCAAAATATCAAGGATATTCTACTAATTTCATGGAGTATAGAAGTCAAAACTTTAACCAACCGAGTATAATAAGGAATGGAATAACAAAAGAAATCACCAAGCATGCGGTGAGACCGCACAGCATGAGTTATTCCAATGTAATAATAAAGATTTTAACCAGTCTAGCGTAAAAACGCATGCATGTGATATATTCCAACAGAATAATAAAGACTTTAACCAGTCCAAACAGAAAGCACGTGATATGATGTTCCAACAGTATAATAAAGACGGAACCAGTTCGATGTAAAGCACATGCATGTGATGTTCCAATGTAATAATAATAAAAGCGATGAAACCAGTCCCACAGAAAGTACGCATGCGAGGATGTTCCAACGAATAATAAAGAATGGAATAATGTAAGAATTTCACAATGTATGCGGTATTTAGACAACCAGGTTATTCCAACATAATAATAAAGAATGGAATAATGTAAGTTCTCTTCATGAAGACGAAAGAAAGAAATAATTCCCTTACCTTTGAAAGAAATCCGGATATAGGAGTAGTGAGGTAGCAGGCTTCTCTTCTTCTACAGATTTTCTCTCTATAATTTCTCTCTATAATAATTGCTTTATAGCTTTAGTGAATTGGTGAGAAATGAAGGAAGAATGAGCTTTTATTTATAGAAAAATATAGTTTCAATAATTGCACGTTTTGGGGCTCGAAAAATTACAGTACAATACCTCCAACTTTTTTTTATTTTTAATTTAGTCATACAAGTATTATCAAACTTGCACCACCTCCCCTAATACTAAATAATGTGATTCAATAGTAAATCATGTGAATCAATAGTTCTAGACATGTGAAAATACGAATTACAGTATAGTACCTCCATCTATACCTCCATTTTTAACTTAGTCATGCAAGTATTATCAATCTTGCACCAACTCCCCTAATAGTAACAAGAATGTGAAACAATAGTATACACATGTGAACAAATAGTTATAATCATGTGAAATAATAGCAATCAATTGCTCATTTATCCGATTAAATACTCGATTGGTCAATATAACCTCCAGACATCAATTATTATCGACATAAATGTCGATTTTCACTAACACAAATAATTTAAACACAATGAAACTATTTTTATCAAAAATATAAATTTTGAAAATTTAAAGTTTGACTTTTCCCAAAAAAGTCAATTGTTGACTTTTTGACCAAATAGTAAAATTCAGAAAATTTTGTGTTTATAGTCTATTTTTACTAATTTCATCATTCCGGACTTAAATATCACGTTCGCGTCTCCAAATTCAACTCCGAGCACAACTTTAATTTTAATAACATTCATCATTAATATTATAACTCACAATATTTATCAACCAGTTGTTCCTGTGAAAGAGGGGCTTTCCAATAAGAATTTCTCCTATTAATAAGCAATTAGGTGACCAAACCTCTCCTCGATGTAACTTCTAGACATTGTAAATATTGTAATTTAATAATATGAATAACTTTACCGTCTCAATTATTGATTTAATAAAATAACATATTATGCAGATGATACTGTGACAATAATCGAATCAATAATATGAGAGATATAATGCAGCAATTATTGTAGCAATAATTGAGTATAACTGAGTGAGTTCTCACGTAAGCATCAATAATCAATACCGTGTATTACTATGCAACCATGCGTATTGCTGTACTTTTACTACCGAGTAGTTCAACAGTATTAACGGTAAAACTTCCACCGTTATTTTCATAAATATATTTTTGTCATTTTCTCAATCCGATAATAATTTTGTTGTGGGGTCCACCAATGATTGCGCCGTTGTATGAATATTCCCTGCTAAAACGAATATTCTCCGACCAATCGAATATAATATAATAACTTGCATACTTTGTAGAATTTATAAATACTACCCACAACTATAACATTATAACAAATTCATTCCATAATATTCAAAAATGATAATTATAGAAAAATCATCTTTATTCATAAAAGTTGGGGTCTTACAACCTTCCCTTCTTATGAAATTTTGCCCTCGAAATTAGGATACGTACCTAGTATGTCGAATAGGTGAGGATATCTTGACTTCATCTCAGATTCTAACTCCCAAGTCATTTCTTCCATGTCGTGGTTTCTCCACAAAAATTTGACTTGAGGTATAACCTTGGAGCGTAGAATATGATCCTTCTTATCCAAGATTTTAACAGGTAACTCTTCATACGTTAAATCTTCCTCTATCACGTCCGGTTCTAATTCAATAATGTGGTTCGGGTCTTCCACATATTTACGTAACATGGATATGTGAAAAATGTTATGAACACGAGACATACTTGGCGGTAAAGCGAGTCTATATGCCACAGTTCCTACTCGATCGAGGATTAAAAATGGGCCAATGAATCGAGGATTGAGCTTTCCTCTCTTTCCAAATCTCGTAACTCCTTTCCATGGAGCAACACGTAACAACATATGATCTCTAATATCTAATTCCACGTCCTTTCGATGAAGATCAACATAACTCTTTTGTCAATCTTGTGAGGTTTTTATACGTTGTCGGATTGTTTGAATCTTTTCCGTAGTCATACGTACCAAATCTGGTCCCAACGTTGAAGTCAAGGACACAGAGTCTTAATAAATTTTCAAGAGTTTGAATAGTCCTCTCTGATTGTCCGTCCGGAAAACTCGAGGATGATATGCCCAAACTAAATCGTAAATCATAAATCTCAAGAGTTTGATAGCTTTTTGCAAACTAACCCAAAATCTTAGAACCCAAAATGAATCTTGAGTCTCGATCGAAAACTATGGATACTTGGCATACCATACAATCTTACAATCTCGTTTATATACATACTAGCAAGACGTTTAAGTGTATAAGTTTCTCGTATCGGTAAGAAATGAGCAGACTTGGTCAATCTATCAACAATGACCCAAATCGCATCTATGCCTTGAGAAACCTTGGGAAGACCAGTAACGAAATCCATGGTAATGTGCTCCCACTTCCATTCTGGAATTTCAAGTGGTTGTAATGGACCTTTTGGCACTTGATGCTCCGCTTTGACTCGTTGACAAGTTAAACACCTTGAGATAAACCCCGCTATCTCTCTCTTCATATTGCTCCACCAAAATGTATGTCGAAGATCACGATACATTTTGGTACTCCCAGGATGGATTGCAAACGGTGTGTTGTGCGCCTCCATCATGATTTTATACTTTAACTCAGGGTCGTTAGGAACACAAAGTCTGGAGTTGACTCAAAGTATTCCTTCATCATCGATTCTTGCTTCCGGCATAGCACCTTCTTGCACTTTCTTTCTCATATGCATCAGCTCCAGGTCTGTAGCTTGAGAAATTTTAACCTTATCGATTAAATTCGGTTCTACTCGTATATTTGCCATCATCACGTGGGTCCCTGGAGTCTTTATCTCTATCTCCATCCTTTGCAAGTCATACAAAATGGGAATATCGCACTCGTACCCGCATATGATCTTCTACTTAATGCGTCATCTACCACGTTCGCTTTTCCAGGATGGTATTGGATGGTATGATCATAATCTTTCAACAGTTCAAGCCAACGTCATTGTCGCATGTTGAGTTCCTTTTGAGTGAAGAAATATTTGAGGCTTTTATGATCCGTAAAGATCTTCACTTTCTCCCCATACAAATAATGCCTCCAAATCTTTAGTGCAAAAACGACTGCTGCCAACTCTAGATCATGAGTAGGATAATTCCTCTCATATTCTTTGAGTTTTCGTGAGGCATAGGCTATGACTTTCCAATGTTGCATGAGAACCCAACCTAACCCTTTGCCCGAAGCATCACTGTAGATGACAAATCCCTCCGATCCAGATGGTTTTGTCAGAATAGGTGCTGAAATGAGTCTCCTCTTGAGTTCTTGAAAACTCTTCTCACATTCCTCGCTCCCAACTCGTGAATTTTGTATCTTTCGAGAGTTAATGAAAGTTAAGGGAGTAGCGATTCGAGAAAACCCTTCTACTAATCTCCGATAATAACCAGCTAAGCCGAGAAAGCTACGTACTTCGGTCACTGATTTTGGTTGCTCCCAGCTTTGAATAGGTTCAATCTTTGCTGGGTCAACAGATATTCCATGACTTGACACCATGTGCCCAAGGAATGCTATTTCCTTAAGTCAATACTCGCATTTCTTCAACTTGGCATAAAGCTTATATTCATGAAGCTTTTGGAGTATCAGCCTCAAGTGTTGCTCATGATCTTCACGGCTTTTGGAATAAATAAGGATGTCATCAATAAAGATGACCACAAAGTGATCCAAATATTCGTTGAATACTCGGTTCATTATATCCATGAAGGCAGCAGGAGCATTAATCAATCCAAAAGACATGACTAGGAATTCATAATGCCCGTATCGAGTTCTGAAAGGTGTCTTTAGAATGTCATCGGTTCTAATCATTAATTGGTGATAACCGGAACGAAGATCAATCTTTGAAAAGAATTTGGCTCCTTGTAACTGGTCAAACAGGTCATCAATACGTGGCAATGGGTACTTATTTTTTATGGTGGCATGGTTCAACTCCCGATAATCAATACAAAGTCGCATACTCCCATCTTTCTTTTTCACGAATAGAACAGGAGCACCCCAAGGAGACGTACTAGGACGAATGAAACCGATGTCTAACAATTCCTGCAGTTGGGTCTTTAACTCCTAAAGTTCAATAGAAGCCATTCGATATGGGGCTTTGGAAATAGGTTTTGTACCGGGTTCAAGGTCGATACAAAATTCAATTTCACGCTCTGGGGGTAGGCCAGGAAGTTCTTCAGGGAATATGTCAGGAAATTCATTAACAATAGAAATATCATTCAAAACTAACGTATTTTTATTCAGATCCGTGACATGAGCTAAGAAAGCTTGACATCCGTTTTTCAATAAACGAATAGCTTTATAGCTTGAGATGATAGTGATTGATTTTAATGGTTTGGTTACTTGAATTCGCATAATAGGTTGGTTAGGAATATAAAAGCTAACAGCCTTACGAAAATAATCAATTTTTGCATGATGAGTAGTTAACCAATCAATCCCTAGAATCACGTCAAATGCAAGTATTTTCAATGAAATAAGATCGATAGGTAATGTGAGGGTACCGATTTGAACTAAACAAGACTTATAAACGAGTGGATGTAATGAAGGTTTCTCCCAATGGAGTTTCAACAGATAAGTTAAAGTCCAATTTCTTCGGAGTCAAATTTAAACGTTGAGCGCAAGTAGGAGAAATAAAAGAATGGGTAGAACCGGTATCAAATAAGGTATAGAATTTGCTAGAGTTTATGATAAGCTTACCCGTGATGACCTCGTTCGGGTTCCTTGCTTTCTGGGAGGTCACAACAAACGCTCTCCCTTGCACTACCGACTTTGACTT
Source organism: Panax quinquefolius (assembly GCA_020205615.1). NCBI lineage: Eukaryota > Viridiplantae > Streptophyta > Magnoliopsida > Apiales > Araliaceae > Panax > Panax quinquefolius. The sequence goes on from CM035163.1 coordinate 78,503,626, forward strand.
TTCTGGGATGGCCTTTGGTGCCTCTATCCTAGCTAAACTTGTCTTTGATGAACGACAAAATCGGGCTAGGTGACATTCTCTTCCACAATTATAACATTCTTTGGACGACATCACGCAGTTTGGACTAATGTGTCCCTCCCTTCCACATTTGAAGCATATAATAGGTGGTCGTTCTCCTTCCTTCTGGCAATTGATGGTCTTGACGCTTTTCCATCATTGTTGAATCTCCTCTTCTTGAAATGTCCATTCTTATTGTTTTGGCCTGATTACCACCGGTGGTTACCATTTCGCATCTTGATTCCTCCACGCTTGTTGTCACCGCTTCGATGACCGCTCTCTCACCGGTATTTTTATTTTCTTTGGTCGCTCTCTTTTTGGTTGGGTTAACTCATTATCGCGTTCCAATAAATGAGCCCTATTAACAACATCTGAATACAAACACAGTTTATGAGAGATAAGATATTTACGTATCTCGGGTTTCAAACCTCTTAGAAACATTCGCGTCATTCTCTCCTCATTATCAACCAAATGGGACGCAAACCGGGATAGCTCGGCAAACTTGGCTTCGTACTGCGACACGGTCATGTTGTTTTGCTCCAGTTTAATGAACTCTACCTCTTTCATATAACGAATACTTTCAGGAAAGTACTTGTCGTTGAACAGTTCTTGAAACTTCTCCCAAGACATCTTCGGTCATGCGGCGGTTTGGAGTACGCTTTTACGATTCCCACCAAGAATCGCCTCTCCGCATGCAACATGAAGGTGGAGAAGGAACCTTTTGCTCCTCGAGCAACCCAAGACATCAAATATCTTGTTGATCTGCTTTTATCCACGCCTCGCTTTAAGAGCTTTTGCTCTCAAAAAACTCCGGTGGTCCCAGCCTCGAAATCATTTGGCGACCCGATCATCGAGAGTTGCCAATGTTTCCACCTATATTTTGGACAGGAGCCGCCCTCGCCTGATGTTGCATGAATTGCATGAAGCCTCAGAAAATTCCATTATTCATCATTTGGTCAGTGTTGTTGTTTGTATGAGGATTGTCGCCTTCCTGATGCACATTGTCCTGGTTATTGATCTGTGGAGACTCAACGGTCTCATGTGCTCCATTGATGTACTTAACATTCTCGGATGCCATTTTCAAATACTGCCACAAAACAAGGGTTAATTAACATATCACATATTATACCTATGCTCTGACCGACCAATTAAATACCAAATAAACTTAGGTAGGTCATACTAGCGAAGGAATTCCCCGTCTCTCCCCTCCTAGTTCTTGTCTCACATCTTAGCCAGGGATCATATCCCTAAGCTTTGATACCAACTGTGACGCCCCAAAAATAGGTATACATCACCTATCCTGAGTCGCCAAATACATGGTACAGAATACAAATACAATCTTTAATATACAACAAAAGAGCTATGAGTTTTAATACAAATATTGTCTTCTAGATAATATCCACTCTCAGAATAAGTCCTCATTACATTTATTGTCACACTATTTAACAGAATAGTGAGGACTACTAATGCTATCCTCTGGACCGTCACTCCGTTCCCCGACTAGTCCCCGCTACGTTCTCATTTCCTGAAGAGAACAATGAAAGCAAAAGGGTGAGCTCAACTAGCTCAGTAAGAAATATTATGACTAAGATAATGCAGAATAAATTATCATTAGTCTTCAACAATGTTAAACTGATAAAATACAATAGACATCAAGTTTAACTGCAGCGGAACAAGTAATCCATTAAAAGAGTCAAGTAGAGAATAAAATCTACTATCTTTTATGATTTAAAAGGTTTTTCATCACTTTTATCGCTGGGACTCAGCTTAATAAATAATCCACATCATCGAATCACCCCTGCACTACGGCCAAGGATATTCTTTAGTATCACGACCATAATTGTCCATGCACTACGGGCCAAGGATATTCGTGTATTCATTAATGGTCATGATCATGCCAATAACTGTCCATCAATGTACTACGGGCCAATGAGGACTTTTATCACACATTTATAACATTACGGTCATCATTATACCGAATAATCCTTGGTCATAATCATACCAAGTCCATCTATACACTACAGGCCGCAGATGACTTTCAAAAAATATAAACATGAGGATGATGACAATGATATAAGAATTCAATAAAACAAGTTCACGAATTAATTTATCCAGGAACTAATAACGTCCAAATTGTCAACATGATACTTCATTGTAGAGTAAAATTCAAGAATGCTCAGAAGAATATTTACATGAAAAGATATTGGATGAAGCGCAAATATCAAGGATATTCTACTAATTTAATGGAGTATAGAAGTCAAAGCTTTAACCAACTGAGTATAATAAGGAATGGAATAACAAAAGAAATCACTAAGCATGCCAGTATTGAGACGCACGCAGCAAAAGTTATTCCAATGTATAATAAAGACGGAACCGTGTCTAGCGTAAAAATGCATGATGATATATTCCAATGTATAATAAAGACGGAACCAGTCCCAAAGTAAAAGCAAAGACAGATGTTCCAACAGAATAATAAAGACGGAACCAGTCCCCTGTAAAAGCATGCATGTGATGTTCCAATGTAATAATAAAGATTTAACCAGTGTCCGGCGTAAAAAGCATGATGTGATGTTCCAATGAATAATAAAGAATGGAATAACAGAAGAATTTCACAATGTATGCGGTATTGATAACCAAAGTTATTCCAACATAATAATAAAGAATGGAATAACAGAAGTTCTCTTCATGAAGACGAAAGAAAGAAATAATTCCCCTTACCTTTGAAAGAAACTGGATATAGGAGTAGTGAGGTAGCAGGCTTCTCTTCTTCTACAGATTTTCTCTCTATAATTTCTCTCTATAATAATTGCTTTATAGCTTTAGTGAATTGGTGAGAAATGAAGGAAGAATGAGCTTTTATTTATAGAAAAATATAGTTTCAATAATTGCACGTTTTGGGGCTCGAAAAATTACAGTACAATACCTCCAACTTTTTCTTTATTTTTAATTTAGTAATGCAAATATTATCAAACTTGCACCACCTCCCCTAATACTAAATAATGTGATTCAATAGTAAATCATGTGAATCAATAGTTCTAGACATGTGAAAATACGAATTACAGTATAGTACCTCCATCTATACCTCCATTTTTAACTTAGTCATGCAAGTATTATCAATCTTGTACCAACTCCCCTAATAGTAACAAGAATGTGAAACAATAGTATACACATGTGAACAAATAGTTATAATCATGTGAAATAATAGCAATCAATTGCTCATTTATCCGGTTAAATACCCGATTGGTCAATATAACCTCCAGACATCAATTATTATCGACATAAATGTCGATTTTCACTAACACAAATAATTCCAACACAATAAAACTATTTTTATCAAAAATATAAAATTTGAAATTTCAAGTTTTATTTTTTCCAAAAAGTCAACTCGTTGACTTTTTCACCAAATAGTAAAATCCAAAAATTTTGTGTTTATAGTCTATTTTACTAATTTCATCGCTCCAGGACTCAAATATCACGTCCCAGTCTCCAAATTCAACTCCGAGCACAACTTCAATTTTAATAACATTCATCATTAATATTATAACTCACAATATTTATCAACCAAAGTCGCTCCCAGAAAGAGGGGCTTTCCAATAAGGATTTCTCCCTATCATGCCGCAATTAGGTGACCAAACCTCTTCTCGATAGAAACTTCTAGACATTGTAAATATTGCAATTTAATAATATGAATAACTTTGTCGTCTCAATTATTTATTTAATAAAATAACATATTATGTAGATGATACTGTGACAATAATCAAATCAATAATATGAGAGATATGATGCAGCAATTACTGTAGCAAAAATTGAGTATAACTTAGTGAGTTCTCACGTAAGCATCAATAATCAATACCGTGTATTACTATGCAACCACGCGTATTACTGTACTTTTACTACCGAGTAGTTCAACAGTATTAACGGTAAAACTTCCGCCATTATTTTCATAAATATATTTTTTTCGTTTTCTCAATCCGACAATAAATCTGTTATGGGGTCCACCAATGATTGTGCCGTTGTACGAATATTCCCTGCTAAAATGAATATTCTCCGACCAATCGAATATAATATAACAACTTGTATACTTTGCAGAATTTATAAATACTACCAACAACTATAACATTATAACAAATTCATTCCATAATATTCAAAAATGATAATTATAGAAAAATCATCTTTATTCATAAAAGTTGGGGTCTTACATATACTCAGCAAATGGATGTGCACAACACTGTCTTATGATAACACGAAGTTGTATGTCATATACATCTTGTATAATAGTGGCAAAACACCCTTCCAAAGTTGGGTTCACCTCACCCTATTCAGTTCACCAAAATTAAATATCAAATGACGTATACAATACGACACACTTATCTAAAGTTCTCAACAAAATTATTTTCATACTATTTAAGGAGAACCTCAACAGCTATAGACCACCGTTCTATTATCCTTATACCCCGCCGACCAAGCTACACTCTTATTACATTCGAAAGGAATTATGAAGAAAAAAAGGGTGAGCACAACTAGCCCAAGAAAGAATATCATGACTAAAGATAATTTACATCATCAATAGCCTTCATCATCAAGAATAAATCGTAGATTTAGAACATACGGTAGATGATAAAACTTTTCAACCATAGTTACAAAGCAGAATCGAAGCAATCCATTAGAAGAGTCAAATATACCATCGATCTATTATTTTCTCCATGTTAAAAGTCCACCAATAATGTTTTATCCTCAGTAACATCAATAAACAATTCCTCATCCACAATCATATTAATAACTCATAATCATAATTGTGATTCTAAATTCTCTTCGCACCTGTGACGAAGATAATTTTCATCGCCTATCTTCACCGAAACATCAAAAATCATGGTTATAATGAAATCACAATTCCTCTTTCATAATCATACTAATAAATTCATCTTTGTACTACTGAAAGATATTCATTAATTCATCTTTGCACTACAGGCCAAAGACATACAACTATATTATAGAAGAGTCAAGTAGAGCATGATATCTACTTTCTTTTACGAATTAAAAGTGTATTATCAATATGTTATCGCTGAGACTCAGCTTAATAAATAATCCACATCATTGAATCATCCTCGCACTCATGCCCAGGATATTCACTAGTATTACAACCACGAATTATCTATGCACTACGGGCCAATGATATTCGTGTTTTCAACAATGGTCATAATTATACCGAATAATCCCTAATTATAATCATACCAACAATTGTCCATCAATGCATGTAAGCCAAAGATATACAATTGTAAAATCAATAATCAACAGTCCATCTTTGCACGTAAGCCAAAGATGACTTTCATCACAATATGAGCATGAGGATGATGACAATAATATAAGCATTAATCAAACGAAAACAAGGATAAATATTTAAGACTTTAAATTTATCTAAATATTATCAATCACTTAATAAACTCATAATCTAATATTATTAATATTATAACAATATTTTAATCACTTCTTAAACTTATAAACAATTTATTTTAATTGTTTACACTTTACCAAATAATAAATTTAATCATTCAAAAATGATATACTCATAAGATTTCATCACCAATGATCAAATCCCTCATCAAAAATTTGCATATACCTTATATAGGATTCCCAAGCCATAAAATTCTATTTTCCAATTTTGTTACTTCACATAACATATTTAATTCATTTACTCATAACTAGTTCATTTTCATGAAAAATACCAAATCAGTACCAAAAATATTTCTTTTCTGGGATTTAGCAGAATATAGTCCCATATTGAATATATATTTTTCTCGGAATTTTTAAAATTCATTTACTATTTTTCATATGGCCAAAACTACCGAATATTTAAACATTTATCATAAATTTCACTTTTGTCCAAAAATTCTGAAATTTATAGGGTATACTCCTGTTATATATGTACTCCCAATACAAATTTTACCAATTTTGGAGTTAACCACAAGGAGTTATAAGGGTTTACTTTTAAAATACTCTTTTCCCATAAAATTCATAACTCCTAATCTATACATCCAAAAATTGCCATTTTTGGACACAATCTAGAAAACTCAACAAATCATCATTTCAAATTTTTCCAGAATTTTTGAGGGTCAGAAAAATTACGAAACTGCAGATGGATTTTCACCCACTATGCGGTAATCCACGTAGACAGATCATTTCTACAATTTAATAAGGAATGAATACAAAAGATCATTCACCATACATGCGGTAATCCACATAGACAGGTCATTCCAACAGAATAATAAAGAATAGAATAACAGAAGAATTTACCATGCATGCGATAGATCGCATTGCATGCATGACGAGTTATTCCCAATGTAATAATAAAGAATGGAACCAGTCAAATGCGTAATCCGTATGCATGTGATATATTCCAATAGAATAATAAAGAATGGAATAACAATAGAATTCACCAGGCATACGATAGACTGCACAGATAGGTTATTCCAACAGAATAATAAAGAATGGAACCAGGTCATGCGTAATCCGTACAGACAAGATATTCCAACATAATAATAAAGAATGGAACCAGGTCATGCGTAATCTGCACAAACAGTATATTCCAACAGAATAATAAAGAATGAAATAATAGAAGAATTTCACCATGTATGCAGTACTTCGCATAGACAGGTTATTCCAACATAATAATAAGGAATGGAATAACAATAGCTCTCTTCATGAATACGAAAGAAATAATACCCCTTACTATAATAACAATATCCCTTACTTTAGAAGAAAACTGGAATTGGAACAGTGAGGTAGCAGACTTCTCTTCTCCTTTCTCTTTATAATTTCTCTCTATAATAATTGCTCTATAGCTTTAGTGAATTGGTGAGAAATGAAGGAAGAATGAGCTTCTATTTATAGAAAAATATAGTTTCGATAATTGCACGTTTTGGGGCTCAAAATATTACAGTATAATACCTTCCTCTTTTTTTTCATTTTTAATTTAGTCCTGCAAGTATTATAAAACTTGCACCACCTCCCCTAATAGTAAATAATATGAATCAGTAGTTCAATCATGTGAATCAATAGTTATAATCATGTGAAAATATGAATTACATTATAGTACCTCCATCTATACCTCCATTTCTAACTTAGTCATGCAAGTATTATCAATCTTGCACCAACTCTCCTAATAGTACTAGAATGTGAATCAATAGTACACACATGTGAACAAATAGTTATAATCATGTGAATTAATAGCAATTAATTGCTTATTTACCCGATTAATTATCCGGTTGGTCAATATAACTTCCAGACATCAATTACTATCGAAATAAATATCGATTTCCACTAACACTAATAATCCCAACACAATGGAAATATTTTTCTCAACAATTTCATTTTTGAAATTTCAAAGTTTAACTTTTTCTAAAAAAGTCAACTGTTAACTTTTTTGACCAAAAAGTCAACCCAGTCAAATTTTGTGATTATAGTCTATTTCTACTAATTTCATCTTTTCGGACTCAAATATCACGTCCGCGTCTCCAAATTCAACTCCAAACTCAAATTCGATTTTTAATAACATTCATCATTAATATTATAACTCACAATATTTAACAATTAGGTCGTTCCCAGGAAAGAGGGGGATTTCCGATAAGGATTTCTCATTATTGGCGCGCAATTAGGTGACCAAACCTCTCCTTGACAGAACTTTTAGACATTGTCAATATTGCAAATAATAATATGAATAACTTTTCCGTCTCAATTATTGATTTAATAATATAAAATATTGTGCAGATGATACTGTGATAATAATTGAATAAATAATATGAGAGATATGATGCAGCAATTACTGTAGCAATAATTGAGTATAACTGAGTGACTTCTCATGTAAGCATCAATAATTAATACCGTGTGTTACTATGCAACCATGCGTATTATTGTACTTTTACTACCGAGTAGTTCAACAGTTTTAAATAATTATGTCATTTTCTTACTACGACAATACTTCCGTTGTGGAGTCCACCAATGATTGTGTCGTCCTGCGGATATTCCCCGATAAAAAGAATATTTAATAACAACTTGCATACTTTGAAAAAAATTTCACATATCACTCTTAACTTTAACCTTTTATCAATTTAACCATTTACTAAATAGAATAATTATAAGAAAATTGAATACTTTTATTTCAAAAAATTTGGAATCTCAAATAACCTGTCTGTGCGAAGTACCGCATACATGGTGAAATTATTCTGTTATTCCATTCTTTATTATTTTGTTGGAATAACCTGTCTGTGCGGTCTATCGCATGCCTAGTGAATTCTGTTGTTATTCCATTTTTTATTATTTTGTTGGAATATCCTGTTTGTGCGGATTACGTATGACATGGTTCCGTTCTTTATTATTCTGTTAGAATATCCTGTCTGTGCGAATTACGCATGATCTGGTTCCATTCTTTATTATTCTATTGAATAACTCGTGCGTCCCGATCTATCGCATGCTCGGTGAATTCTTCTCGGTATTCCATTCTTTATTATTCTCATTGGAATAACTCGCCTATGTGGATTACCGCATTCATGGTGAATGATCCTTCGTATTCATTCTTTATTAAATTATGGAAATGATCTGTCTACGTGAATTACCGTATGGCGGGTGAAAATCCATTTGCAGTTTCGTATATTCTATTATACTCGTCTGAGATATCATTTCTTTTGTACTCGTCATGGAATATCATTTTCTTTAGTATTTTTTTTACGAGTTACTATTCACTCTATTACTATTCACTCGAGTATTTGGGGCACTTTTCGTGCCGGAGTACTATTTACGAGTTACTATTTGCGGGTTACTATTCACCCAATTACTATTCACTCTAGTATCATTCACTCGGGTATTCGGGACACTTTTCGTGTCGAGATACTATTCACAGGGTACTATTCCCGAAGTACTATTTGAAAGTAGTATGCACACAAGCCAATCATGTTTGATGATAAAGCATATACTTAGTAACAATCTTATTCATTTATTAATAAAAAGTATTTATTTATTAAAGGCTTTTAATTATCTACATGATGCTGTTTTATAATATGTGATAAACCCATAGTTTTAAGCAATGCTTTTAGAATAATGATGATGATCATTCTAATGAGATCTAAATTCTTAGAAAGCTTAAAACTAAAATAGTTCCCAATCATTGGATTACTAAATTGGGGATTAGTGAATCCTGGATAGATTGGTACATACGTTGTTTCTCTCTTCGATGAGGATGATTGATCTCATGATCATTTGTGTGGAGACACTAAAGCAAGTATGTAGGTGCTTATTAGAGAATAAGTTCATCGAACGTGGCTCGCTAAGGAATACCTAATGGAGTTTTACTTGCTCGTCAATAGGAATTCTCAGTAGTGATAGTAGTACAAGTGATCCTTGGATTGAGATCATCATAGTATCTCGTGTATGATGAGTTATACTTTGACTTATTCCTTAAGACCCTTAGGGTATATCAAAGGGTATGCTTGGGTATAATAAGTTGTTTATGGAGATAATGTATGATCAATAAAGAATCTATCACTTCTATTAAAAGAAGAGAAATGTCCTATGTGATTCGATAAATGACAACTCAGTAGTCCTTGGCCAAGGCAGAATGAAATTAGAAAGGAGTTTCTAATTTGCATTATTTGAGTTGTGCATTTAAGAGTCAAAATACATATAATTAAATAAAATAAGACTTGACAAGAATTCCATGTCTTATATTTAATTGGGACATCAGATGGTGGAAGGATTGAATTGCATTTGGTAACTATTTACTCAAAGGTTCTTTTATGATTAATGTTGAAATCTATATTATCCGGAAAGTCGCTGATCGCTAGGAGGCTTATCCCTATTGTAGAATAAATATTATTTATTTAAATAAATTAATTGTTTAATTTATTTATTTAAATAAGATTAGAATTGTTCTAATTGATTTATTCACAACCGGTTTAATATGGAGAACCTAAAGGGTCACACAATAAAAGGAAGAATAATTATTTAAGAAGTTAATGGCATAATCGTAATAATATAAATATGTATATTTAATTTAATCTATGGTGATAGAATAAATTAAATAGCTTAATATTTATTATTTAATATTTTAGAAATATTAAATATAAATTAATAAGATGAGTCTTATTAATATTATTACAATTATTATTATTTTAATTTCTAAAAGAGTTTAGGAATTAATTTAATATAAGTACTCTCATTTATTCCTAATTGGATTAGGAAGGAAAATTAGTTAAAGGAGTTTAATTAATTATCCCTAATAAGATTAGGGAGCTTAATTAATTAAAAGAATTTAATTAATTAAATAAATCCCAATTCCTTAATTGTTAAGGTGGGTTGCCCACATCTATAAATAAGAGGAGTCTTATTATGGGTGGGGTGGTTGTTGACTTTTTACAACATACGTAATAATTCCAATAGTTGGGAGAGTACGCCCTTTTCTATAGAGATAGAAAAACTAGGGTTTAGCCAACCACCATCTTCTTGAATCTTTATTTTTCCTTGGTGGATCACCTTTAGAGGCCAAACATTTGGTTGGCTAATGTTGATCAAAGGAAGGAACCAAACCCTAGAGATTCAAGTTGAACGCGAAAAAGGATTGGAGGTGAACTTGCACCGAGGAAGCTCGGATCTTCAAGGGTATGTTTCTTATTCATCTTTTTCGCTTAATTAATAATTGTGCATAAAGGGTGATCCGGGTATATGGTTTGTAAATTTTAAACTCGATTTTCCACGCTTTCACTTTTTTTATGCAATTTGATTGCGGCTCATGAATATTACAAACCTAATAAAGGCATCGAGCCAAACCTTTATGCGCAATTATTAATTGTTTTAATTTGATATGTGTATTGATATGTGTTTAGAACAATTTAATTGGGCATAATTTTGTTGTATATAAAATTTATTTTAAAAAAAAAAAAAAAAAAGAAGCAAATTCCGTGATTTCTTATTCAAGCGATTTTAAAGCTTTATTCCCGTGGACTTACGTGATTCAAAATAAAGAATCTAGCACTTTTTTTTTTATTATATATATATATATATATATATATATATATATATATATATATATATATATATATGATCCATGTAATCTATATTACATGTTCAAGGACTTCATGTGATTCAAATGAAGAATTAGCAGTACGGTTTTTTTATTATTATATAAATATATATTATATATATATAATATGATCCATGTAATCTATATTACACGCTCAAGGACTTATATGTGATTCAAATAAAGAATTAAAGATAGCTTTTTATTATTATATATATATATATATATATATTCTTAATAATTTTATTATTAAATAAAATTTTTATTTAATATTAAAATAAAAAGTTTATTTTTATATTAAAATATAAAGTTTATTTTAATTTTAAAATTAAATTTCATGCTAACTAATTAGAGTTGGAATTGAATTCCATGATAACTAATTAGAGTTGAAATTGTATTCCATCTTTCCTTAAATAAAGGAGTTTATTTAGATATGAAATTAGATTTCATATTATTCAAAATAAAAGAGTTTATTTGTGAATTGAAAAGAGAATCCTATTTTTCTTAAATAAAGGAGTTTATTTAGATATGGAATAAGATTTCATATTATTCAAAATAAAGGAGTTTATTTGTGAATAGAAAGAAAATCGTGTTTCCTTAAATAAAGGAGTTTTTTTTTACATGGAATTGGATTCCATAATTAATTAAAATAAAGGAGTTTATTTTGATTAAAATAAAATAGTTTATTTTATTCAAAATTGGATAAATTAAAATAAAATAGTTTTATTTTGATTTAAATTTGGATTAAAATAAAGGAGTTTATTTTGATTCAAAATTAGATTTTATACTAACTAAATTTGCCCATTAAATGATATCAATATATATATTAAATGTTTATTATTCATAAGATGAATGTTATTTATCGATGCATATGATGATGTGTATGATAATAAATGGGATTGATTATGGACTATCGATTAATGTGATTGGATTTTATTTTAGTTGGATGCATGAATGTATGGGTTTTATTAAATGGGGTTCACAGACTTCGCCTTCTTCTAATTTTTTCTTAATGTAAATTCTATCTCTCTCCTATGTACTTCCCTCGATCACGATCAAGGTTTCTATTTATTTTAAATAGTTTTGTAATAGGAATAGTTAGAATTAATTTTGAAAAATTGGAGATCAAGGAGCAAGGAGCGCTTGAAGACCCGCTTGTAATGGAGCCCGTTTAAATGTAATAGTTATATTTAAATATTATTTCTTGTACTCCTAGGGTTTGACCTTTTGGTTCACTTGGTGGCTCTAGTGAACCAAACTAGAATAAAAGTCCATAATCAATCCGTAGAATATAGTATTCTATATGTGCATGCTTATACTATATATATTATATATTATGCTAACATGCTTCGCATGTTCATTAATATGACGCGTATTTTATATATATATATGTGCAATGCAGCTAAATAAGATGAGACAAATTAATAACAAACCCCTCAATTTTTATATTAAGTCCTAAGCGTTCAAAGATATTTGGAATATCGAACGTCGCCTTCTAGCATGATAAAATTAATAGAGTATTAAATATTTAATATGAGTTTGTTGTGTCACCACAAGACAAGTATTAAGTATTTAAGATGTTAATTTATCACATTTGATGCTTATAAAGAAAATTGAACAATATTGTTTTGTTGTGTCACCACAAGGATGATATTTTTCTTTTTTGAATATATGGAGTGCTAGGTTGGACTTAACTTGGATAATTTTGATTCTATGTGCCACCACTTGATCAAAATAATCTAAGAGGCAAAAGAAAAGTAGTTGCATAGTTGATGTAATTGACAAAAGTTGTCTCACCTATTTATTTATATATAGTTTGTTGTGTCACCACAAGGCTATATACATTTGAAATGGGATCCTTATTCTCACTAGCAAATCTTTAATTAGATTTTGCCGAACTATATAAGTGAGGGTAATATAGTTTGAAGAAAATAGTGGGAGATACCAATTTAAAACAAGACCTAATTTATTTTGGTAATTAATAAAAGAATGTATGTTAAAATGTTGTTAAATACAAATTCATTTACGAATTTTTACAATGTCTAAAATTACTATCATCACAGTAGCATATTAGATGCTAAATTAACCTAATCCTAATTAAATGGATTGGTTAAGGATTTTGATAATAGTTCTCATAGTCGAAAAGCTATCTTATGTCCTTAATACGCCTATCCTCGCAATGGTTGCGCATAATGCCTCCGAGGAAGAGATTGCTACTTTTAGAAAGTGGCAAGATGATGCACAGATTGGCTCAATGCATCATGCTCGCATCCATGAGTAACGAGCTTCAAATCACCCATGAAACTATGGATGCTCCTACTATATTCCCGCACATCAAGTAGTTGATGGTGAGGAAAGTAGACCGATAGACATCGACATATCTAAGGAGCTCTTCCGATCTAGAATGGCCAATGGCACTATAGTACGCATAAAAGTTCTTAACATAATCAATTTGATTGATCAATTAGGACAACTGATTTTGTCATGGATGGAGAGTTGAGACAAGATTTGATCTTGCACTCACTCCCGGACTCCTTTCACAATTGTTGTGAATTTTTCATATAAACAAGCTAGATATCAGCTTTGCTGATTTGCTTAACATGTTGAAAAATGTTGAGAGTCACTTTCCAACCAAGAAAGACCATGTCTTACTGGTAGGGGCCAAAGGATCTTCTGAAAAGAAGAACGATTCAGAGAAGGTAAACAGAAAAGCGTAAACAAAGGATAATAAGAACAAAACTAATACGGATAACAAAGGAGTTTGCTTCCACTGCAATAAGCCTGGACACTGGAAAGAAACTGCGAGAAGCATCTTGCAGAGGCTAACCAAAGAAGCTTAGTGAAGTTTCTACATAATACGCTTTTGTTCATGATTGAAATAAATTTTTCTTTAAGTCAAGGTTCTACTTGGGTATTGGATACCGACTTTGGTTATCATAAATATAGATTTATGAAGGACCAAGGTAAGTAGAAAGCTAAACAAATATATGTAATCCTATGTGTGGAAATGAAGCAAAGGTTGCAACATTAGCCATAGAAACTTATAGTTTAGCATCGCCTACTACGGCAAATCTATTAAGTCAATAAGTTGTTATTGTATTCCATTCTTGTTAAAAATATTATTTCCATTTTATTGTTGGACAATGAAATCTTTGGTATTATAATTAAGAACAATTGTTGTTTTTATAATAATAATGTTTTGTATAGAATCGAATATTACTTAATAAATTTTGTATACTTGACTTACATGAAAATAATTTTGCATATTGAACAAATTAGTATAAGAAAAGGAGATGATCATTCAAAGAGTTGAATGTGTGTATTTGTTTAATACAAGTATGAATTATTTGAAAGGTTCAAAGAATTCGTAAGTGAAATAAATTGACAATGTATTAAGATTCTTTGATTAGATCAAGGAATAAATACTTGTGCAATAAGTTTCTAGATCATCTCAAATGGTTTTCTCATAATGGACACATCCTGATACGCAATAATTGATTGATGTATCTGAATGAAAAATCGTACCTTGTTGGACATGGTGCGGTCCATAATGATTTTACCGACATTCTAGTATCCTTCTAGGATCATGTCTTAGAAATGGTTGTATATCTACGAAAAAAGGTAACCTCAAAATCCTACCCAAGACTCTATAAAAGTTATGGATGTGGAGGATTCCTAATCTTAATTATGTTAAGATAAGGGGTTGTCCAACTTATGTGAAAAGGTTTCAAAGGATAAGCTTGGGACAAGATTTGACAAATCTGATTTGTGGGACATCCTAAAGTAAGTTTAGGGTAAATGTTCTATAATCCTACTTAGCAAAAGGTGTTTATTACGAAACACGCCGCCTTCTAAGATAAAGGTGTTTATCATTAAAAGGGGCTAGTGGGAGGATAATAGATCTTGAAGAGTTCAAGAACCACAAAACACTATAAGTCAAATAAGAGGAACTCTATAGATAGACCTATTGTACCACAAACCAAATCGTAAATCTGAATAGTACCAAGATACCTAGGAGGTATGGATTCATCATAGATGATGATGATGAGGTACACAACATAAAAAAGATGATGATCCAGCTTACATACGATGAGGTAAGAGTTCTAGTGTGTACAAAAGGGTCAAAGTGGGGCGCCTTGAAATTTCTAGTATTATATATGTTGATATACTACGGATAAGGAATGACATACCAATGCTACAATCAAGAAAGATAAAGTTGTCTAAACATTCCTCCATGAATGATTTGGAAGAGTATCTTAATTGGGGATAGAAATCTATATAGATAGATTTAAGAGGATGCTCGACTTAACCCAAGGAACGATATTCATTTGATGCTAAAGTCGTTTAGCATGGCAAACTCCAAGAGATGTCTCATGTAGATGAGCTATGGAGTGTATCTCTCTTAATAGTCCCCACGAGACTCTCGAAAAGAGAGGTCGATGAGTGACTATCATGTATGCAATGAAATATACGAGACCCGATGTTGATCGATCATATTCGGAGAAGTTCACTATGAGTCGGTGAAAAACATCTTAAAGTACTTAACCGACACTAAGGATGTGATCATATTCATGGTGGGTCTAAATTAAAACTAGAGGGCTTAATGGACTCAAGTTTTTCGAATGCACTCAAGATGATGTAAAATCCACTTTAAGGTAAAGCGTTATCTTGAACAAAGGTGCGAGTGAATTGAAAAGGTTCCAAACAAAGAAAGAGTTCTTTGGTTTAGTGATAAAGACAAAGTATATAGCTATAAATGAAGCTGCAAGTTGATTGTTTGGATTAAAAGTTCATTACAGAACTAGGAATAGTTCCTAAGTCTCATCTTGGATCTAAACATGTGTTGTGGCACTTTCATTTGATTATTAGAATCATTGAAAGATGGAAATCACTATACAGATAGTGGACTCTCATGAACAACATTACATATCCATTAACTAAAGCTTATCCAACAGTAGGATAATCGTCACTTAGAGAAGAAGGGTATGAAATACCATGGCGATTGGCTTTAGTGCAAGTGGGAGATTGAAAGTAGTATGCACACAAGCCAATCATGTTTGATGATAAAGCATATACTTTATAACAATCTTATTCATTTATTAATAAAAAGTATTTATTTATTAAAGGCTTTTAATTATCTACATGATGTTGTTTTATAATATGTGATAAACCCATAGTTTTAAGCAATGCTTTTAGAATAATGATGATGATCATTCTAATGAGATCTAAATTCTTAGAAAGCTTAAAACTAAAATAGTTCCCAATCATTGGATTACTAAATTGGGGATTAGTGAATCCGGATAGATTGGTACATACATTGCTTGCTCATTGGATGAGGATGATTGATCTCATGATCATTTGTGTGGAGGCACTAAAGCAAGTATGTAGGTGCTTATTAGAAAATAAGTTCACTGAACGTGGCTCGCTAAGGAATACCTAATGGAGTTTTACTTGCCTGTCAATAGGAATTCCTGTAGTGATAGTAGTACAAGTGATCCTTGGACTTGAGATCATCATAGTATCTTGTGTATGATGAGTTATACTTTGACTTATTCCTTAAGACCCTTAGGGTATATCAAAGGGTATGCTTGGGTATAATAAGTTGTACATGGAGATAATGTATGATCAATAAAGAATCTACCACTTATATTAAAAGAAGAGAATGTCCTATGTGATTCGATAAATGACAACCCAAAGAGTCCTTGTTAAAAGCGTAATGAAATTAGAAAGGAGTTTCTAATTTGCATTATCCTGAGTTGTGCATTTAAGAGTCGAAATACATATAATTAAATAAAATAAGACTTGACAAGAATTCCATGCCTTATATTTAATTGGGACATCAGATGGTGGAAGGATTGAATTGTGACGGTAACTATTTACTCAAAGGTTCTTTTTATGATTAATGTTGAAATCTATATTATCCGGAAAGTCGCTTGATCGCTAGGAGGCTTATCCCTATTGTAGAATAAATATTATTTATTTAAATAAATTAATTATTTAATTTATTTATTTAAATAAGATTAGAATTGTTCTAATTGATTTATTCACAACCGGTTTAATATGGAGAACCTAAAGGGTCACACCATAAAAGGAAGAATAATTATTTAAGAAGTTAATGGCATAATCGTAATAATATATTATGTATATTTAATTTAATCTATGGTGATAGAATAAATTAAATAGCTTAATATTTATTATTTAATATTTTGAAATATTAAATATAAATTAATAAGAGGAGTCTTATTAATATTATTACAATTATTATTATTTTTTAATTTCTAAAAGAGTTTAGGAATTAATTTAATATAAGTACTCTCATTTATTCCTAATTGGATTAGGAAGGAAAATTAGTTAAAGGAGTTTAATTAATTATCCCTAATAAGATTAGGGAGCTTAATTAATTAAAAAAATTTAATTAATTAAATAAATCCCAATTCCTTAATTGTTAAGGTGGGTTGCCCACATCTATAAATAAGAGGAGTCTTATTATGGGTGGGGTGGTTGTTGACTTTTACAACATACGTAATAATTCCAATAGTTGGGAGAGTACGCTCCTTTTCTATAGAGATAGAAAAACTAGGGTTTAGCCAACCACCATCTTCTTGAATCTTTATTTTTCCTTGGTGGATCACCTTTAGAGGCCAAACATTTGGTTGGCTAATGTTGATCAAAGGAAGGAACCAAACCCGGTAGATTCAAGTTGAACGCGAAAAGGATTGGAGGTGAACTTGTACCTGAGGAAGCTCGGATCTTCAAGGGTATGTTTCTTATTCATCTTTTTCGTTTAATTAATAATTGTGCATAAAGGGTGATCCGGGTATATGGTTTGTAAATTTTAAACTCTGATTTTACACGTTTCTGCAATTTTATGCAATTTGATTACGTTCTTGAATATTACAAACCTAACACTATTCACGGGGTACTATTCACCCAAAAAATATATTTTTTTCTGTCCAAATTATTTTTGGTACATGAATATTATTCTTGAATTTTACTCTACAAAGCAGTATCATGTTGACAATTTGTACGTTATTGATTTCTGGATAAATTAAATTATAAATCTTTAAAATTTATCCTTGAACTTGTTTTATTGAATTATTTTGTCATTGTCATCATCCTCATGCTTATATTGTGATGAAAGTCATCTTTGGCTTACGTGCATAGATGGACTTGGTATGATTATGACCAGGGATTATTCGGTATAATCATGACCGTAATGTGACGAATGATGTGGTAAAAGTCCTCATTGGCCTGTAGTTCATTGATGGACAGTTGTTGGTATGATTATGACCAGGAATTAATCGGTATAATCATGACCATTGATGATTACATGAATATCCTTGGTCGTGGTGCAGGGATGATTTGATTTTATTTATTAAGCTGAGTCTCAGCAATAAAGTTGATGAAAAACTTTTTAAATCATAGAAGGTAGTAGATTTTATGCTCTACTTGACTCTTCTAATGGATTGCTTATTTCCGCTGCAATTGTTGATCTAAAACTTGTTTCTATTGTATTCTATCAGTTGTTATACTGTTGAAAGCTAAGGATAATTTATTCTACATTATCTTAGTCATAATATTTCTTACTTGGCTAGTTGAGCTCACCCTTTTGCTTTCATTGTTCTCTTCAGGAATTGAGAACGTAACAGGGATTAGTCGGGAAACGGAGTGATGATCAGAGATGGTGTTATAGAAGTCCTCACTATTCTATAAAATAATGTGACAATAAATATAATGAGGACTCTATTTGAGAGTGGATATTGTCTAGAAGGCAATGTTCTTGTTTAAACTCTTAGATTATGTTTTTTCGTATTTTACACGACTGTTGTATAATTAAGTTGTATTTGAATTTTGTACCATGTATTTGGCAACTCAAGATGGGTGATGTATACCTATTTTGGGGCGCCCACAGTTAGTATCAAAGCTTAGGATATGATCCCCGGCCGAGATGTGAGACAAGAACTAGGAGGGAGAGACGGGGAATTTCTTCGCTAGTATGACCTACCTAAGTTTATTTGGTATTTAATTGGTCGGTCAGAGTATAGGGATAATATGTGATATGTTAATTAACCCTTATTTTGTGACGGTATTTGAAAATGGCATCCGAAAATGTTGAGATAAGCAATGAAGCACATGAGTCCGTTGAGTCACCAACGATCAATACCCAGGATAATGTGCAACAGGAAGACAAGAATCCTCAGGTAAACAACAACACCGATCAGATGATGAACAATGGGATGATCAGAGGCTTTATGCAATTCATGCAACAGCAGGCGAGAGAGACTCCTGTTCAAAATGCAGGAGAAAACACTGGCAACTCTCGGATGGTCACCGCTAAGCAGTTCAAGGAGCTGGGACCGCTGGAGTTTTTGGGAAAGCCAGAACCACTTAAGGCGAAGACGTGGTTAAAGAAGATCACCAAGATATTTGATGTATTAGGATGCTCTGAGGAGCAAAAGGTTCCCTTTGCCACCTTTATGTTTCGTGAAGAGGCAAATTACTATTGGGAATATGTAAAACGTACCCAGCCTGACGCACTCAAGATGTCTTGGGAGAAGTTCCAAGAGCTGTTCAACGACAATTACTTTCTTGAAAGTATTCTTCACATGAAAGAGGTGGAGTTTATTAAGTTGGAGAAAAATAATATGACTGTGTCACAGTACGAGGCAAAATTTGTGGAGTTATCTCGGTTTGCATCCCATTTGGTCGATAATGAGGAGCGAATGACGCGAATGTTTCTAAGAGATTTAAAACCCGATATACGTCAATACCTCATTTTTCACAAACTTTGTTTATATTCAGATGTTGTGAATAGGGCTCAGTTATTGGAGCGCGATAATGAGTCAGCACAACCAAAAGGCAACGACCAACAACACGATAATAATCGCACGGGGCAAGTAACGACCATCGAATAATGATAACCATCGTGGGGGAAATTATCATGCCAAGAATGGTAACCACTTCGATGGTAATCATGGCCAAGATAATAGGAGTGGAAATTTCAAGAAGAGAAGGTTCAACAACGATGGGAAGATAGCAGCACCAACACCCGTTTTCAAGGAATGAGAACGACCACCAATTGTATGCTTCAAATATGGAGGGGAGGGACATATCAGTCCAAACTGCGTGATGCAGTCCAAAGCATGTTACAATTATGGAAAAGAAGGTCACCTAGCCTGATTTTGTCGTGCACCAAAGTTAAGTCCAGCTGGGACGGTGTCACCAAAGGCGGATACGGACAAAACAAAGTCGGTAGTTTCAGGAAGAGCATTTTTCGTGACTTCTCAAAAAGCGAGTAACCCGAACGAAGTTAGCACGGGTTAGTTAATTATAAATTCTTGCGAAGTCTATACCTTATTAGATATCGGTTCTACCCATTATTTTATCTCTCTTGCTTGCGCTCAACATTTAAATTTGACCCAGAGAAGTTAGACTTTGACTTATTGGTTGAAACTTCGTTAGTAGAAACCTTCGTTACCTCCACTGTTTATAAGTCTTGTTTGATTCAAATCGATATCCTCACGTTACCTGTCGATCTTATCTCTTTGAAAATACTTGCCTTTGATGTGATTTTAGGAATCGATTGGTTAACTACTCATTATGCTTTTCGTAAGGTTGTTACCTTACATATTCCTAACCAACCTATTATGCGTATTCAAGCAACCAAACCACAAAATTCAATCATTGTCATATCAAGCCATAAGTAAAGAGCCCCGAGCCTTTCGCTGGTGACTTCCAAGTCTTGGAATACACCGAAGCCAGACTATCCGTAGGGGACGCCGTGAATAACGATGGCAAGTTGATAGGTATCAATGTGACGTGCTATCTAAGTCTTGGATGAGAGTCACAGTTTTTTTTTTCTATCGTTACTAAATTTCTTGATGTATTCTTTGAAGACTTCTTAGCCTACCCCTAGAGCGTGAAATTGAATTTTGTATTGACCTCAGTACAAAACCCATTTCTAAAACCCTCAAATATTTCTTCACCTTGAACGAACGTATTATGCGCCAAAGACGTTGGCTCGAGCTATTGAAGATTACGACCATACCATTCAATACCATCGTGGGAAAGCGAACGTGGTAGCTGACGTGTTGAGTAGAAGATCGTATGCGGTTATGAGTGTGATGTTGTTAACACAAAAACCCATTTTGTATAACTTACAAATGATGAAGATAGAGTTAAAGACTCTAGGAACCCACATGAAGATAACGAATATACGAGTAGAATCGACTTTAATCGATAAAGTTAAAGTCACTCAAGCTACACATGCACCCGAATCTGATGAATGTGAAGAAGAAGGTTCAAGAAGGCGTTATCTCAACCCTCGATTTAATTGGCCTATTTGAAATCCTCGATCGAGTAGGAACTGTGGCCTATAGACTCGCCTTATCGCCAAGTATGTCGCGTGTTCATAACATTTTTTTTATGTATCAATGTTACGTAAATATGTGGACGACTCAAACCACATTATTGAATTGGAACTAGACGAGATAGCAGAAGATTTAATGTATGAGGAGATACATGTTAAAATCTTAGATAAGAAGGATCCTATTCGACACTCAAAGGTTATACCTCAAGAGTTAGAATCTGAAATGAAGTCAAGGTATCCTAACCTCTTCGGCATACCAGGTACGTACGTAAATTTCGAGGGCAAAATTTCATAAGGAGGGGAGATTGTAAGACCCCGAATTTTATGAAATAAAAGTATTTAATTTTATTACAATTATTATTTTATTTCGTAAATGGTTAAATTGATAAAAGGTTAAAGTTAAGGGTGATATGTGAAATTTTTTTGCAAAGTAAGCAAGTTGTTATAAAATATTCATTTGGTCGGGGAATATTCGTACGACGACACAATCATTGGTGGACCCCACAACGGAAGTATTGTCGTAGTTAGAAAATAACAGAATTATCTTTTATTAAAAATAACGGCGAGTGTTACCGTTAAAACTGTTGAACTACCCGGTAGTAAAAGTACAGTAATACGCGTGGTTGCATAGTAGCACACTGTATTGATTATTGATTCTTACGTAAGAAGTCACTCAGTTATTCTCAATTATTGCTACAGTAATTCCTACATCATATCTTTCATAATATTGATTCAATTATTGTCATAGTATTATCTGTATAATATGATATATTATTAAATCAATAATTGAGACGACAAAGTTAGTCATATTATTATTTGCAATATTAACAATGTCTAGAAGTTCTGTCAAGGAGAGGTTAGATAATCTAATTGCGCGCCAATAGGGAGAAATCCTTATTGGAAAGCCCCCTCTTTTCTGGGAATGACCTAGTTGTTAAATATTGTGAATTATAATATTAATTAATGATGAATAAGTTCGTGTTGATTAAAGATGAAATTGATAGTTCCATTGTGTTGGAATTATTAGTGTTAGTGAAAATCGACATTTATTTCGATAATAATTGATGTCTAGAGGTTATATTGACCAATCGGATAATTAAGCGGATAAATGAGGAATTAATTTCTATTAATTCACATGATTATAACTATTTATTTACATGTGTGTACTATTGATTCACATTCTTGTACTATTAGGGGAGTTGGTGCAAGATTGATAATACTTGCATGACTAAATTAAAAATGGAGGTATAGTTGAAGGTACTATACTATAATTAATTTTTTCACATATTTAGAACTATTGAGTCACATGATTTACTATTGATTCACATGATTTACTATTAGGGGAGGTGGTGCAAGTTTAATAATACTTGCAGGACTAAATTAAAAATGAAAAAAAAAGAGGGAGGTATTATACTATAATATTTTGAGCCCCAAAATGTGCAATTATCAAAACTATATTTTTCTATAAATAGAAGCTCATTCTTCCTTCATTTTTTACCAATTCACTAAAGCTATAAAGCATTTATTATAGAGAGAAAAAAGAAGAGAAGTCTGCTACCTCACTATTCTAGTATCCAGTTTCCTTCTAAGGTAAGGGGTATTATTTCTTTCATATTCATGAAGAGAATTATTTTCTTTCAATACTCGTAAGAGCTATTATTCCATTCTTTATTATTACATTGGGAATAACTTTCTGCGCATGGGCAATCGCATACATGGTAAAATTCTTTCTCATTATTCCATTCTTTATTATTCATTGGAATGACTGCATGCAATGCGGCCTATCGCATGCCCTGGTGAATCTCATTTGTTATTCCATTCTTTATTATTTTGTTGGAATATCCTGTGTGAGGATTACGCATGACTGGTTCCATTCTTTATTATTCATTGGAATATCATGTCCGTAAGTGCGGATTACTGCATGACCGTTCCATTCTTTATTATTACATTGGAATAACCTTTACGTAAGCTCTATCGCATGCACGGTGAATTTCGTTGTTATTCCATTCTTTATTATTCATTGGAATAACTTTTGCCTATGTGGATTACCGCATGCATGGTGAATGATCCTTCATATTCATTCTTTATTAAATTATGGAAATGATCTGTCTACGTGGATTACTGCACGGTGAAAAAATCCATTTGCAGGCTTCAGATATTCTATTATACTGCGTTTGAGATATCATTTCTTTTGTACTCGCCATGGAATATCATTTTCTTTGGTATTTTTTTTACGAGTTACTATTCACGAAGTTACTATTCACCCGATACTTATTCACTCTATTACTATTCACTCGGGTATTCGGGGCACTTTTCGTGTTGAGGAGTACTATTCACTTCAAGTTACTATTCACCCGATTACTATTCACTCTAGTATCATTCACTCAGTATTCGGGACACTTTTCGTGGTTCCGAAGTACTATTCACGGGGTACTATTCTAAAGTACTATTCACGGAGTTACTATTCACTAGTTACTATTCACCCAAAAAATATATTTCTTTTCCATCCCAAATTATTTTTGGTACATGAATATTATTCTTGAATTTTACTCTACAAAGCGAGATCATGTTGACAATTTGGGCGTTATTGATTTCTGGATAAATTAAATTATAAATCTTTAAAATTTATCCTTGAACTTGTTTTTACTTGAATTATTTTGTCATTGTCATCATCCTCCTCATGCTTATATTGTGATGAAAGTCATCTTTGCTTACGTGCATAGATGGACTTGGTATGTTTATGACCGTGGATTATTCGGTATAATCATGGCCCGTAATGTGACGAATGATGTGGTAAAAGTCCTCATTGGCCCGTAGTTCATTGATGGACGATTGTTAGTATGATTATAAACAGGAATTATTCGGTATAATCATGACCATTGATGATTACATGAATATCCTTGGTCGTGGTGCGAGGATGATTCGATTTTATTTATTAAATTTGAGTCTCAATGATAAAGTTGATGAAAACTTTTTAAATCATAGAAGATAGTAGATTTTATGTTCTACTTGACTCTTCTAATGGATTGCTTATTTCACCGCAGCTTGTTGATCTAAAACTTGTTGTCTATCATTGTATTCTATCGCTTTTTATCTTTGTTGAAGGCTAAGGATAATTTATTCTGCATTATCTTAGTCATAATATTTCTTACTGGGCTAGTTGAGCTCACCCTTTTGCTTTCATTTTTCTCTTCAGGAATTGAGAACGTAGCAGGGACTAGTCGGGAAACGGTGTGATGGTCCGAGATGGTGTTATAGAAGTCCTCAGTATTCTAAAAAATAATGTGACAATAAATGTAATGAGGACTCTATTTGAGAGTGGATATTGTCTAGAAGGCAATATTCTTGTTTAAACTCTTAGATTATGTTTTGTCGTATTTTACACGACTGTTGTATAATTAAGTTGTATTTGAATTTTGTACCATGTATTTGGCGACTCAAGATGGGTGATGTATACCTATTTTGGGGGCGTTACAATTTCTGTACCAAATGTTTGGCGACTCAAAATGGGTGATGTATACCTATTTTGGGGGCGTCACAGTTGGTATCAGAGCTTAGGGATATGGTCTCTGGCGGAGATCGGGGAATAGAACTAGGAGGGGAGAGACGAGTAAATCCTTCGCTAGTATGTCCTACCTAAGCTTATTTGTTGGTTGATCAGAGTATAGGGTTATTATGTTGCATGTCAATTTCTTTAATTAACCCTTGTTTTATGGCAGTATTTGAGAATGACAACTGAGAATGTTAACAGTGGAGTAAATGAAACCGTGGAGACACCTTTACTCACCAATCAGGAGAACGTGCAACAAGACGACAATGTTCCTCCTGTAAACAACACCACTAATCAGACGATGAACGATGGGATGTTTAGAAGCTTTTTGCAGTTCATGCAAAATCAGACGAGGGAGACTCGTGTACAAAATACAGGTGAAAATGATAGCAACACATGGTTTGTCACAGCCAAGCAGTTCAAAGAGTTGGGACCACCAGAATTCTGGGGAAAGCCAGATCCGATTAAGGCGGAGACGTGGGTCAAGAAAATTACCAAGATATTCGAGACGGAGGAACAGAAGGTTCCATTCGCCACTTTTATGTTCTCAGAATGAGGCGACATTCTTGGTGGGAATCAGAAGCGTACCGACCACCGCACTCAACATGTCTTGGGAAACATTTCAGAAACTGTTCAATGACAAGTACTTTCTTGAAAGTATTCATCTAATGAAGGAGGTAGAGTTTATTAGACTGGAGCAGAACAACATGACAATATCCCAGTACGAGGCGAAGTTCGCGGAGTTATCCAGGTTTGCACCTCATTTGGTGGAGAATGAGGAACGTATGACACGGATATTTCTGAGAGGTTTGAAACCCGACATACGTCAATATCTCATTTCTCATAAATTTTTTCTATATTCAGATGTTGTCAACAGGGCTCAATTATTAGAGCGAGATAACGAGTAAGTTCAACCGAGGGACCACAACCAGGGTCATACCGGTGACAGCAGTCATCAGAGCAACTATAACCAGTGGGGAAAGAAAAATACGGACAAAAACGGTAATCACTCTGGTGGTAATCGTGGCCATGATAATAAAAGAAGCGAGTTGGGGGGAGATTTTAAAAAGAGAAGGTACAACAATGACAATTAAAGACATCAGCACCAGTATCAACTATTTCTAAGGGAGGAGAACGACCACGGGTTGTGACGCCCCCAAAATTAAGTATACATCACCCATCTTGGGTCGACACTTACATGGTACAGAATTTAAATACAACTTATTAACATAACTGTCGTGTACAATACGACATAAACCGTGAGTTTAAATACAAATATCGCTCACTAGATATTATACAAACTCAAACAAAAAGTCCTCATTACTGATTATTATCACACTATTTTACGTAATAGTGAGGACTACTAATGCTATCTTCAGACCATCACTCGTTTCCCAGACTCGTCCCAAATATATTATCATTTCACGAAGAGAACGGTGAAAGAAAGGGTGAGCTCAACTAGCCCAAGAAGAAATATTATGACTAAGATAATGCGTAATAAATTATCAATAGTCTTCAATAATGTTAAACCGATAAAATACAATAGACAACCAGCTTAATCTGCGGTGAATATGCAATCCATTTAAAAGAGTCAAGTAGAAAATAAAGTCTACTATCTTTTAGGTTTTAAAAGGTTTTTCATCATCGCTTATAATGAGACTCGACTTTAATAAATATTTCACATCATCGAATCACCCCGCACTACTACGCCAAGGATATTCTTTAGTATCACGACCACAATTATTCATGCACTACGGCCAAGAATATTTGTGTATTCATTAATGGTCATGATCATGCCAACAATCATCCATCAATGCACTACTACCATCGAGGATTTTTATCACATCATTTGTAACATTACTACGGTCATGATTACAATCGAATAGTCTCTGGTCATAATCATACCAAGTCCATCTATGCACTACAGCCACGCGATGACTTTCAAAAAATATAAACATGAGGATGATGACAATGATATAAGAATTCAATAAAACAAGTTCAAGAATTATTAACGTCCAAATTATCAACATGGTACTTGCTTTTGTAGAGTAAAATTCAAGAATGATCGGAAGAATATTTCCATGAAAAGATATTTGATGAAACGCAAATATCAAGGATATTCTACTAATTTCATGGAGTATAGAAGTCAAAGTTTTAACCAACCGGGTATAATAAAGAATGGAATAACAAAAGAAATCACCATGCATGCGATAGAATCACATGCATGTGTTATTCCAATGTAATAATAAATAACGGAACCAAATTCGTGAAATTCACACCGCGGGATGTTCCAATGAAGAATAATAAAGATGGAACCGGATCCTGTAAAAACACGAGATAGGATATTCCAATGAGAATAATAAAGATTTTAACCAGTCCTGTAAAACACATGCATGTGATGTTCCAACAGAATAATAAAGATTTTAACCAGTCCTGTAAAACACATGATGTGGATGTTCCAATAGAATAATAAAGATTTTTTAAGTCCTCCTGTAAAACACATGAGCAGTGATGTTCCAACAGAATAATAATAATAAAGGAACCGAACCAGTCCTGTGTAAAACACATGCATGTGATGTTCCAATGAGAATAATAGAAGAATGTCACCAAGTATAGGGTAAACCACTTATACAAAGTTATTCCAATGAATAATAAGCAATGGAATAACAACAAATAGCTTCTCTTCATGAATAAGAAAGAATAACACCCCTTACATTTGGTAGGAGATTGAATACTTTAAAGAGTGTAGTAACAAAATACTCTTCTTCTTTCTCTCTTATTCTCTCTATACTTTCTCTCTATAGCTTGAATGAATTCGTGAAAATAATGAAGCCCTAGGCCTCTATTTATAGAAGATTTCTAGCTTAGCACCGCCGTGTGAAAAAGGCAAGTGGCTTGACGAATCGGTTTGACACCGTAATGTGAAACGACAAGTGGTTCGGCGCTTTGTAATGTGAAACGACAAGTGGTTCGACGTCTGGTAAAGGTAATTACTATTAACGAAGGTAAATACTATTGACGAAGGTAAATACTATTCACAAGGGTAATTACTATTGACGAAGGTAATTACTTATCGACGAAGGTAAATACTATTCACAAGGGTAATTACTATTGACGAAGGTAATTACTATTGACGAAGGTAAATACTATATTGATTTAAGAGACTCTTAGATGATGACATATGAGCCCCCATAAAATAATCAAACTTACCACAAATCATTTTTTTTCATCAACACATATTTAATCTTTCAACAATTATTAATCATTTATAACTTGTCGTCTCAATTATTGATTTAATACTATAACATATTATACGATGATAATCTTTGTGACAATAATTGAATCAATAATATAAGAGATATGATGCGGCAATTATCAGAGTAATAATTGAGCAATGGTGAAGACTTCTCACGTAAGCATCAATAATCAATACCGCAGTGTCTACTATGTCTGCAACTACGCCAGACATCGCATTTCTTTTACCACCGGGTAGTTCAACAGTTTTAACGGTAACACCTCCGTAGTTATTTTTATAAAATATTTTTGTCGCTTTCTCAATCCGACAATAATTCTCGCTTAGGGGTCCACCAATGATTGAGCCATTATGCGAATATTCCCTAACAAAAAGAATATTCCCCACCAAACGAATATTTTATAACAACTTGCATACTTTGCAAAATTTATAAATATTACCCACAACTATAACATTATATCAAATTTATTCCATAATATTCAAAAATAATATTTATAGAAAAATTCATCTTTATTTATAAAAGTGGGGTCTTACAACCTCCCTTCTTATGAAATTTACGCCCTCGAAATTAGGGTACGTACACTGGTATGTCAAGAGGTAAGGATACCTTGATTTGATTTCGATTCTAACTCCCAAGTCATTTCCTCAACATCGTGGTCCTCCACAAAACTTTGACTTGAGGTATAACCTTGAGCGTAGAATATGTTCCTTCTTATCCAAAATTTGAACAGAACCTCTTCATACGTCAAATCTTCCGCTATTTCGTCCTGTTCTAACTCAATAATATGGTTCGGGTCTTTCACATATTTACGTAACATAGATATGTGAAAACGTTATGAACACGAGACATATTTGGCGGTAAAGCGAAGTCTATAGGCCACAGCCCCTACTACTCGATCGAGGATTAAAATGGACCGATGAATCGAGGGTTAAGTTTTCCTCTCTTTCCAAATCTTGTAACTCCTTTCCATGGAGCAACTCTTAACAACACATGATCTCCTATATCGAATTCCACGTCCTTTCGATGAAGATCAAAGATAACTCTTTTGTCGATTTTGTGAGGTTTTTATACGTTGTCGGATCGTTTGAATCTTTTCCGTAGTCATACGTACCAACTCCTTTCTCCCAACAACGTTGCTTCACCCACCTCATCACAAAGATCTTCGAGAACGACACTTTCTTCCATACAACGCTTGAATGGAGCCATGCCAATACTTGCTTGATAAGCGTTGTTGTAGGAAAACTCCACCAATGGTAAGAACTTGTCCCAACTCCTTGAAATCAAGAACACGAGTCTTAATAGATCTTCAAGAGTTTGAATAGTCCTCTCCGATTGTCCGTCCGTCGAGGATGATATGCCGAGCTAAATCGTAAAGTCTGTGCCCATAGCTTTTTGCAAACTAACCCAAAATCGTGAAGTGAATCTTGGGTCTCGATCGTAAACTATGGATACCAGCATACCATGCGCCTTACAATCTCGTTTATGTACATACTGAGCAAGACGTTCAAGTGTATAAGTTTCTCGTGACGAAGAAATGAGCGGACTTGGTCAACCTATCAACAATGACCCAAATCGCATCAATGCCTTGAGAAACCTTAGGAAGACCGATAGAACGAAATCCATGGTAATGTGCTCCCACTTCCATTCCGGAATTTCAAGTGGTTGCAATGGACCTTTTGGTACTTGATGCTCCGCTTTAACTCGTTGACAAGTTAGACACCTTGAGATAAATAAATATATCTCTCTCTTCATATTGCTCCACCAAAATGTATGACGAATATCATGATACATTTTGGTACTCCCGAGATGGATTGCAAATGGTGTGTTGTGTGCCTCCATCACGATATTATACTTTAAATCGTGGTCGTTAGAACACAAAATCCGGAGTTGACTCAAGTATTCCTTCTTCATCGATTCTTGCTTCCTGCGATAGCACCTTCTTGCACTTTCTTCCTCATACGCATCGACTCCAGTGTCCAGAGCTAGCCAACCGACTTTAACTTTATCAATTAAAGTCGGTTCTACTTTGATATACTCGCTTATCATCACATGCCCCTCGAGTCTTTAATTCTATCTCCATCCTTTGCAAGTCACACAAAATGGGCCTTTATACGTTGACAATATCGCACTTTCAGATTGCATATGATTTTCTACTCAATGCGTCGCCTACCACGTTCGCTTTTCGGGATGGTATTGGATGGTATGATCATAATCTTTCAACAGTTCAAGCCAACGTCATTGTCGCATGTTGAGTTCCTTTTGAGTGAAGAAATATTTGAGGCTTTTATGATCCGTAAAGATCTCCACTTTCTCCCCATACAAGTAATGCCTCCAAATTTTAAGTGTAAAGAAAAGCATTTGCCAACTCTAGATCATGAGTAGGATAATTCCTCTCATATTCTTTGAGTTGTCATGAGGCATAGGCTATTACTTTTCCATGTTGCATGAGAACACATCCCAACCCTTTGCTCAAGCATCATCAGAGATGACAAATCCTTCGAGCTGGATGGTATTGTCGAACAGTCTTTGAAATAAGTCTCCTCTTGAGTTCTTGAAAACTTTTCTCACATTCTTTGCTCCAACCGAACTTTGTATCTTCCGAGTCACCGAAGTCAATGGAATAGCGATTCGAGAAAATCCTTCCACGAATCTCCGATAATAACCAAATAAACCGAGAAAGCTACGTGCTTGATCATCGATTTAGGTTGTTCCCACTTTGAATAGCTTCAATCTTTCTTTGGGTCAATGATATTCCATGACTTGATACCACGTGCCCAAGGAATGCTACTTCTTCAAGCCGAACTCGCATTTCTTCAACTTGGCATAAAGCTTATATTCACGAAGCTTTTGGAGTGTCAGCCTCAAGTGTTGCTCATGATCTTCACGGCTTTTGGAATAAATAAGGATGTCATCAATAAAGACGACCACAAAGTGATCTAAATATTCTTTGAATACTCGGTTCATCATATCCATGAAGGCAGTAGGAGCATTAGTCAATCCAAAGGACATGACTAGGAATTCATAATGCCCGTACCGAGTTCTGAAAGCCGTCTTTGGAATGTCGTGGTTCTAATCTTCAATTGGTGATATCCTAACGAAGATCAATCTTTGAAAAGAATTTGGCTCCTTCCAACTGGGTCAAACAGTCATCAATACGTGGCAATGGATACCTATTTTTGATGGTGACGTGATTCAACTCCCGATAATCAATACAAAGTCGCGATACTCCCATCTTTCTTCTTCACGAATAGAATGTGAGCACCCCAAGGAGAAGTACTAGGACGAATAAAGCCAATGTCTAACAATTCCTGCGCAGTTGGGTCTTTAACTCCTCGAAGTTCAATAGAGCCATTCGATATGGGGCTTTGGAAATAGGTTTTGTACCGTTCAAGGTCGATACAAAATTCAATTTCACGCCTCAAGGGTAGGCCAGAAGTTCTTCTGGAATACGTCAGAAATTTATTAACAATAGGAATATCGCTTTAAAACCGATTTATTTTTATTTAAATCACGTGACATGAGCTAAGAAAGCTTGACATCCGCTTTTCAATAAACGAATAGCTTTATGGCTTGAGATGACCATGATTGATTTTAATGGTTTGGTCGTTTGAATTCGCATAATAGGTTGATTAGGAATATGAAAGCTAACAACCTTACGAAAACAATCAATTTTTGCATGATAAGTAGTTAACCAATCAATCCCTAGAATCACGTCAAATGCAAGTATTTTTAATGAAATAAGATCGACAGGTAATGTGAGGGTACCGATTTGAACCAAACAAGACTTATAAACAGTGGATGTAATGAAGGTTTCTCCCAACGGAGTTTCCATAGATAAGTCAAAGTCTAATTTCTCTGGAGTCAAATTTAATCGATGAGCGCAAGTAGGAGAAATAAAAGAATGGGTAGAACCGGTATCAAATAAAGTATAGACTTCATTAGAGTTTATGATAAGCTTACCCGTGATGACCTCATTCGGATTCCTTGCTCTTTGGGAGGTCACAACAAATGCTCTCCCTTGCACTACCGGTTTTGAATTTTCTGGGATGGCCTTTGGTGCCTCCATCCTAGCTGAATTTGTCTTTGGTAAACGACAAAATCGAGCTAAGTGACCTTCTCTTCCACAATTATAACATGCTTTGGATGGCATGACGCAGTTTGGACTGATGTGTCCCTCTCCTCCGCATTTGAAGCATATGATAGGTGGTCTTTCTCCTTCCTTAACAATGGGTGCCAGTCTTTGACGCCTTTCCATCATTGTTGAATCTCCTTTTCTTGAAATGTCCATTCTTATTGTTTTGGCCCGATTATCACCGAATCCGGGTTACCATATCGCCCGTTGATTCCTCCACGCTTGTTGTCACCGCCTCGATGACTATTCTCATTGGTATTATAATTTTGCCGCTCTTCTTTTAGTTATGTTGACTCATTATCGCGCTCCACTAATCGAGCCCTATTTACAACATCCTCGAATACAAACACGCTTTATGAGAAATAAGATGTTGACATATCTCCTGACTTCAAACCTCTTAAAAACATTCGCGCCATTCTCTCTTCATTATCCACCAAGTGGGACGAAACCGTGATAACTCCGCAAATTTTGCCTCGTATTGCGACTACTGGGTCATATTGTTTTGTTCCAACTTGATAAACTCCACCTCCTTCATGTGGCGAATACTTTCGTGAAAGTATTTGTCGTTGAATGCCTCTGGAACTTCTCCCAAGATATCTTCAATACAAATTTGGTTGAGTACGCTTTGGACCGATTCCCACCAAGAATCCGCCTCTCACAAAATATAAAAAGCGTGAGAAGGAACCTTTGCTCCTCGGAGCATCCCAAGACATCAAATATCTTGGTAATCTGCTTTATCCATGCTTCCGCCGTAAGTGGTTTTGGCTCTCCTTAAACTCCGGTGGTCCCAGCTCCTTAAATTGTTTAGCGGTGACCACCCGAGAGTTTTCCGTGTTTCCACCTACGTTTTGGGCGAGAGTCGCTCTCACTTTGTTTGTTGCATAAATTGCATAAAGCTCTCCGAACATTTGATCATTCGTCATTTGGTCGTTGTTGTTGTTTGCATGAGGATTGTCGCCTTCGATGCACATTATCCTCGATTATTGATATGTGGTGAATCAACAATCGCTGCGCTCCATTGCTATTCTCAACATTCTCAGATGTCATTTTCAGATACTGCCACAAAATAAAAGGTTAATTGACATGTAACAAATTATCCCTATCTTCTGACCAACCAATAAAATATCACATAAACTTAGGTAGGTCATACTAGCGAAGGTATTCCCTGCTCTCCCTCTTAGTACTATTCTCACATCTTAGCCAGGATCATATCCCTAAGCTTTGATACCAACCGTGACGCCCCAAAATTAGGTATACATCACCCATCTTGGGTGCGACACTTACATGGCATGTAATTTAAATACAACTTATTAACATAACTGCGTAGTACAATACGACATAAACTGTGAGTTTAAATACAAATATCGCCTACTAGATATTATACAAACTCAAACAAAAGTCCTCATTACAGCTTATTATCACACTATTTTTTTACGTAATAGTGAGGACTACTAATGCTATCTTCGTGACCATCACTCGCTTCCGACTCGTCCCCAAATTATATTATCATTTCCTGAAGAGAACAAAGAAAGAAAGGGTGAGCTCAACTAGCCCAAGAAGAAATATTATGACTAAGATAATGCGTAATAAATTATCAATAGTCTTCAATAATGTTAAACCGATAAAATACAATAGACAACCAGCTTTAATCTGCAGCGAATATGCAATCCATTTAAAAGAGTCAAGTAGAAAATAAAGTCTACTATCTTTTAGGTTTTAAAGGTTTTTCATCATCGTTTATAAATTTGAGACTCACTTTAATAAATATTTCACATCATCGAATCACCCCTCGCACTACTACGGCCAAGGATATTCTTTAGTATCACGCACCACAATTATTCATGCACTACGGGCCAAGAATATTTGTGTATTCATTAATGGTCATGATCATGCCAACAATCGTCCATCAATGCACTACTACCCACCGAGGATTTTTATCACATCATTTGTAACATTACTACCATGATTACACCGAATAGTCTCTCGTCATAATCATACCAAGTCCATCTATGCACTACAAACCACGTATGACTTTCAAAAAAATATAAACATGGGATGATGACAATGATATAAGAATTCAATAAAACAAGTTCAAGAATTATTAACGTCCAAATTATCAACATGGTACTTTGTTTTGTAGAGTAAAATTCAAGAATGATCGGAAGAATATTTCCATGAAAAGATATCTTTGGATGAAACGCAAATATCAAGGATATTCTACTAATTTCATGGAGTATAGAAGTCAAAGTTTTAACCAAACCGGGTATAATAAAGAATGGAATAACAAAAGAAATCACCATGCATGCGATAGATCGCATGCATGGTTATTCCAATGAATAATAAATAACGGAACCAGTCGTGAAATTCACACGCAAGCAGGATGTTCCAACAGAATAATAAAGATGGAACCGGATCCTGTAAAACACACGAATAGGATATTCCAACGTAATAATAAAAGATTTTAACCAGTCCTGTAAAACACACGCATGAGATGTTCCAACAGAATAATAAAGATTTTAACCAGTCCTAATTAGTAAAACACACGCAGCATGTGATGTTCCAACAGAATAATAAAGATTTTAACCAAGTCCGTGTAAAACACACGCATGTGATGTTCCAATGTAATAATAATAAAGACGGAACCAGTCCCGTAAAAACACATGCATGTGATGTTCCAATGTAATAATAGAAGAATGTCACCAAGTATAGGGTAAACCACTTATACAAAGTTATTCCAATGTAATAATAAGCAATGGAATAACAACAGCTTCTCTTCATGAATAAGAAAGAATAACACCCCTTACATTTGGTAGGAGATTGAATATCGCAGCTGAGAAGTAGTAACAAAATACTCTTCTTCTTTCTCTCTTATTCTCTCTATACTTTCTCTCTCTATAGCTTGAATGAATTCGTGAAAAATAATGAAGCCCTAGGCCTCTATTTATAGAAGATTTCTAGCTTAGCACCTGCCGTGTGAAAAGGCAAGTGGCTTGACGACTGGTTTGACGCCTGTAATGTGAAACGACAAGTGGTTCGACGCCTGTAATGTGAAATGACAAGTGGTTCGATGTCTGGTAAAGGTAATTACTATTAACGAAGGTAAATACTATTGACGAAGGTAAATACTATTCACAAGGGTAATTACTATTGACGAAGGTAATTACTATTGACGAAGGTAAATACTATTCACAAGGGTAATTACTATTGACGAAGGTAATTACTAGTCGGGGTATAGAGTGATGTTTCAAGATAATTATTTTAGTAGTTCTCACTATTTTATAAAATAGTGTATCAATAATTATAATGAGAACTTTATTTGAGTGCGAATATTATCTAGAAGATAATATTTGTATTTAAACTCACAGTATATGTGTTGTCGTATTTTGCACGACAATTGTAATAATAAAGTTGTAGTTATTTTCTGTACCATGTATTTGGTGACTTAGAATGGGTTGTGTGGACTTATTTTGGGGCATCACAGTTGGTATCAGAGCTTAGGGATATGATCTCTGGCGGAGATCAGGGAATAAAACTAGGAGGGGAGAGACGAGTAAATCCTTCTTAGTGTGTCCTACCTAAGCTTATTTGTTAGTCAGTCAGAATATAGGGGTATTATGTGGTATGCCAATTTCTTTAATTAACCCTTGTTTTGTGGCAGTATTCGAGAAAGGTATCTGAAAATGTTGAGATGAGCAATGGAGTGAATGAGACCGTGGAGACACCTTTAATCACCAACCAGAAGAACGTGCAACAGGACGACAATGTTCATCCTGTAAACAACATCAGTGATCAAACGATGAATGATGGGATGTTTAGAAGCTTTTTACAGTTCATGCAAAATCAGACGAGGAAGACTCGTGTACAAAATACAGGTGGAAAAATAGCAACGCGCTATTTTTCACAGCCAAGCAGTTCAAAGAGTTGGTGTTGGGTTTTTGACACATCAAAACAATGCACATCGGAATAAAAATTTAATAAAACAGAACAATTTCTGAAACCCAAAATAGGATCCATGCGAAACAAACATTAATTCAGTGTTTAAGAGATTATACCGATTATGAAAAAGCCTCTAAAACGCTTCGAATCTCCAATGCAATCCCTCACAAAACTGTGTCTCTATGGTATCCACACGAACGCACGCAAACCGTTGCACGATTTTGCAATAAAGGGAGCTGCGGTACTAGCCACCAAATGAACAGGATTTTTGAAAACTTTTTCTCTAGTCTCTCTCTAAGAGAGGCTAGGGTTTTTAGGTTAATGACAATCCCTAATATGGCTTCTACATATCATATATATAGCAGTTAAAAAGGAATTAATCAAAAACCTAATTTAATTAAAATAAAATCAGAATTTATATATATATATTTATTAATTAAGTCTTACTTAATTAATATACCCATATATATAAATTATCCTATTAATTTAAATTCGTAAATTAAATAATATCAATCATATTGACATATTTAAATCTTTACAATTTAAATTAATTTCCTTTTAATTACGTTCTATGTGTGTGACCATAAATGTTATTATTACGTTGGCAATAATTTTAAAATTATATTATAAAATTATAAACAGTGAGCGGCATCTAGTAATGCATCACTGCTACCCAAGTAATAATAAGATCGATGATTCGATGCAACCTTTTCGTGACCAATGTTTCAATGTAATTTAATCCTTTTAACCTTGAAATCTTAGATTAAACTCGAGTCATGGAATGTGTCATACTTTTCATAATTTAATCTGTGTTTTCTTGATCAATGAGTAGACTGT
Source organism: Panax quinquefolius (assembly GCA_020205615.1). Classification (NCBI taxonomy): domain Eukaryota; kingdom Viridiplantae; phylum Streptophyta; class Magnoliopsida; order Apiales; family Araliaceae; genus Panax; species Panax quinquefolius. Next base: position 78,540,826 of record CM035163.1, read on the forward strand.
ATGAAACAAATCACTATTTGAGCATGGCCATGCATTTCGTAGTCCTACTCAATCAAGAGGCCTATGGATATCACCCCTAATATATAGGAGGGTTAAATTCCATCTAGATCACTCATATTCCTCACACGATTCATGATGCACCCAATAATCATCTTTATAGTCCACCCTATTAAAGGTGACATTTGATGATATCAAAGTACATAAATTCCCGTGTAGTAATATAGTGATTTCAGGTCGGAGGACCATTACATCATTGTCACTATGAGAATAGCTAATGACACTTTGCATACTGTTTCACGTAGAATTCTCATGGTGGGTCTGTCCAGTACATCGTTCTCTAACATGTACCTATGCAGTGACTTAATATCTCATATATTTATGACCAATGAGATTTGGTCATCAGTCAATCCACATACTAGTCTCAATGCATTATTGTTGTCCCATCAACAATGATACTCGACTAGGGACATTTAATAGCAATGATACTAATTGTAATTATATAATCTCATGTTCAAGTCACATACTTGAAACTATATAATTTGTATCACTAAGGAATTTTATTATGTTAACATTCATATAACGCAGTAAATAAAACCATAATAAAATCATTCATTTATTCAATCAAATATAATATCAAAATGTTAAGCAATTATATCAAATAATTGGCCTCTAGGGCATAAACTCTAACAGTTAGGACCACCAGAGTTTTTGGAAAAGTCGGATCTGATTAAGGCAGAAACGCGGGTTAAGTAAATTACTAAGATATTTGACGTCTTGGGATGCATGGAGGAACAGAAGGTTCCATTCGCCACCTTTATGTTCCGTGGTGAGGCGGACTACTGGTGGGAATCTGTGAAGCGTACCCAACCAGCCGCACTCAATATGTCAATAATAAGTACTTTCCTAAAAGTATTCGTCATATGAAGGAGGTAGAGTTTATTAGACTGGAACAAAACAACATGACTGTGTCCCAGTACGAGGCTAAGTTCGCGGAGTTATCCAGGTTTGCACCTCATTTGGTTGACGCGGATGTTTCTGAGAGGTCTAAAACCCAAAATTTGTCAATATCTTACTTCTCACAAATTTGTGAGACCCCAGATTTTATGAATAAAGATTTATTTTTCTCGAAATATTTTTTTTCAAAATTAAGGTGTGGATTTGATATAATGTTATAGTTGTGGGTAATATTTATAAATTTTGCAAAGTATGCAAGTTGTTATAAAATATTTGATTGGTCGGGGAATATTCTTTTTGTCGGAGAATATTAAATGCAATGACAATCATTAGTGGACCTCGCAACGGAATTATTGTTTGGATTGAGAAAACGATAAAAATATTTTATAAATAATTGGTGAGGTGTTATTTATTAAAACTGTTGAACTACCCTTAGTAAAAGTACAAGATGTACGCATGGTTGCATAGTAGCACACGGTATTGATTATTGATGCTTATGTGATAAGTCACTCAGTTATACTCAATTATTGCTACAGTAATTGCAGCATCATCTCTCATATTATTGATTCGATTATTGTTACAGTATCATCTGCATTATATGTTATATTATTAAATCAATAATTGAGACGATAAAGTTATTCATATTATTAAATTGCAATATTTATAATGTCTAGAAGTTCTGTCAAGGAGAGGTTTGGTCACCTAATTGCGTGCCAATAGGGAGAAATCCTTATTGAAAGCCCCTCTTTCCTTGGGAACAACTTGGTTGTTAAATATTGTGAGTTATAATATTAATGATGAATAATCTCGTGTTGATTAAAGATGAAATTTGATAGTTTCATTGTGTTGGGATTATTTGTGTTAGTAGAAATCGACATCTATTCTGATGATAATTGATGTCTGGAGGTTATATTGTTCAATCGGGTATTCGAGACACTTTTTGTGTCGGATTTACTATTCATGAGTTACTATTCACGAGTTACTATTCAGGAGTTACTATTCACGAGTTACTATTCACGAGTTACTATTCATGAGTTACTATTCACGAGTTATTATTCACGAGTTACTATTCACGAGTTACTATTCACGAGTTACTATTCATGAGTTACTATTCACGAGTGACTATTCACCCGATTACTATTCACTCTAGTATTGTGCATTCGGGTATTTGGGTACAATATTATTCCATGAGGAGATGTGCTAATTTTTCAGACCGTTGGTTGAAGTTATATTCGTGAATCAATATGGATCGTTGGTTTAAAGTTTTAATAGTGAATTAGTATGGATCGCTGGTTTAAAGTTTTAATAGTGAATCAGTATGGATCGCTGGTTTAAAGTTTTAATAGTGAATCAGTATGGACCGTTGCTTTAAGTTTTAATCTGGACCGTCCGTTTAAAAGTAAATCAATCTGGGTCGTTCATGAATTAGTTACTATTCATTCCATTCTTCTATAAATAGAAGCTCATTCCTTCATTATTTCTTACGAATTCACTGAAACTCTAGATAAAGAAATTATAGAGAGAAAGAAGAAGAGTATTCTGTTACTTCACTACTTCGATATCCAGTGTCTTTTACGGTAAGGGGTGTTATTCTTTTATATTCATGAAGAGAACTTTTGTTATTCCATTCTTTATTATTCTGTTGGAATAACATGTATATGCGGAATCCCCTATACGTGGTGATCTTCTTCTGTTATTCTATTATTTATTATTACATTGAATAACTCAGTATCTGGCTTTTTACCCTATACTTGGTGGAATAACCTGTATATGCGGTTTACCCTATACTTGGTGATCTTCTTCTGTTATTCCATTATTTATTATTCTTTGAATAACCTCAGATGTGCTGCGTTTACCCTATACTTGGTGGAATAACTCGTATATGCGGTACCTCTCGTACTTGGTGATCTTCTTCATTATTCCATTATTTATTATTACATTGGAATAATACGATGTATGCTTAATTTACCTATACTTGGTGGAATAACCTATATATGCGGTTTACCCTGTACTTGGTGATCTTCTTTTGTTATTCCATTATTTATTATTCTGTTGGAATAACCTGTATGTGCGGTTTACCCCATACTTGGTGGAATAACCTGTATATGTTGTTTACCCTGTACTTGGTGAAATTCTTCTGTTATTCCATTATTTATTATTATGTTGGAATAACCTGTATACGCAGTTTACCCTATACTTGGTGAAATTCTGTTGTAATTCCATTATTTATTATTCCGCATTTAATATTCTGTCGGAATATCCTGTCGGTGTGAATTTCACCTGACCTGGTTCCATTATTTATTATTCCGTTATTTATTATTCTGTTGGAATAACCTGTCCATGCGAAGTACCGCATGCATGGTGATTTCTGTTGTTATTCAATTCTTTATTATACTCAGTTGGTTAAAGTTTTGATTTCTATACTCCATGAAATTAGTGGAATATCCTTGATATTTGCGCTTCATCCAGTATCTTTTCATGAAAATATTCTTCTGAGCATTCTTGAATTTTACTTTACAAAGAAGTATCATGTTGACAATTTGGATATTATTAGTTCTTGGTTAAATTAATTCTTGAACTTGTTTTATTGAATTCTTATATCATTGTCATCATCCTCATGTTTATATTTTGTTGAAAGTCATCTGTGGCCTGTAGTGCATAGATGAACTTGGTGTGATTATGACCAGGGATTATTCGGTATAATCATGACCGTAATGTTACAAATGATGTGGTAAAAGTCCTCATTGGCCCGTAGTGCATTGATGGACAGTTGTTGGCATGATCATGACCATTGATGAATACACGAATATCCTTGGCACGAGAGTGCATGGATAATTTGTGGTCGTGACCTAATGAATATCCTCGTCAGTAGTCGGGGGATGATGTGGATTATTTATTAAGCTAAGTCTCAGCGATAAAAGTGATGAAAAACTTTTTAAATCATAAAAGATAGTAGATTTTATTATCTACTTGACTCTTTTAATGGATTGCTTATTCCGCTGCAGTTAAACTTGTTGTCTATTGTATTTTATCAGTTTAACATTGTTGAAGCCAAATGATAATTTATCCTGCATTATCTTAGTCATAATATTTCTTACCGGGCTAGTTGAGCTCACTCTTTCTTTCACTGTTCTCTTCAGGAAATGAGAATATAGCTGGGACGAGTCGGGAAACGGAGTGACAGTCTACATGATAGCATTAATAGTCCTCACTATTCTGTTAAATAGTGTGATAATAAATGTAATGAGGACTGAATTTGAGTTTGTATACTGTCTATGAGGACTTCTTTGAGAATGGATATTGTCTAGAAGGCAATATTCTTGATTAAACTCTCAGTTTATGTTTTGTCGTATTTTACACGATAGTTGTATAATTAAGTTGTATTTGTATTCTGTACCATGTATCTGGCGACCCAAGATGGGTGATGTATACCTATTTTAGGGGCGTCACAAATTTCCTCTATATTCAGATGTTGTGAACATGACTTAATTATTAGAGCGAGATAATGAGTCTGTTCAACCGAGGGACCACAACCAGGGTCATACCGATGGCAACAGTCATCAGAGCAATGATAACCAGCGGGGAGGAAAATATCCGGACAAAAGCGGTAACTACTCTGGTGGTAATTGGGGCCATGATAGTAGAAGAAGCGAGTCAGGGAAACTTCAAAAAGAGAAGGTATAACAATAACAATGTGAAGACGTTAACACCAACATCAATTGTTCTTGAGGGAGGAGAACGACTATCGATCGTATGTTATAAATGCGGGAAAGAGGGACACATCAGCCTAAACTGCCCACAACAATTCAAGGTGTGTTATAACTGTGGAAATGAAGGTCATATTGCTCGAGATTATCCTGTAGCGAAATTAAGTCTAGCGAGAATGGTGACTCTAAAGGCTGTCTCGAACAAGTCAAAGTCAGTGGTTCCTAGAAGAGCGTTTGTCGTGACTGCCCAAAACGCGAGGAACCCAAACGAGATAATCACGGGTAAGCTAATTATAAACTCTTGCAAAGTTTATACCTTATTAGATATCGGTTATAACCATTCTTTTATCTCTCCTGTTTGTGCTCAACATTTAAACTTGACTCCGGAGAAATTAAACTTTGACTTATCTATTGAGACTCCGTTAGAAGAAACTTTCATTACATCCACTGTTTATAAATCTTGCTTGATCCAAGTTGGCACCATCACATTACCTGTTGATCTTATCTCTTTAAAGATACTTGCATTTGATGTGATTTTAGGGATTGATTGGTTAACTACTCATCATGCCAAAATTGATTGTTTTCGTAAAGTTGTTAGTTTTCATATTCCTAACCAACCTGTTATGCGAGTTCAAGCAACCAAACCACTAAAATCAATCATTATCATATAAAACCATAAACTCATTCGTTTATTAAAAAATGGATGTCAATCTTTCTTAGCCCATGTTATGGATTTAAACAAAAACACGTCATATTTGAATAATATTTCTGTTGTTAGTGAATTTCCTGACTTATTTCCTGAAGAACTTCCTGGCCTACTGTGACGCCCCTAAAATAGTTATACATTACCCATTCTAAGTCGCCAAATACATGGTACAGAAATAACTACAAATTTATTAATACAATTGTCGTGCAAAATACGACAACACATATACTGTGAGTTTAAATACAAATATTATCTTCTAGACAATATCCACACTCAGATAAAGTCCTTATTACAATTATCGATACACTGTTTTACAAAAATAGTGAGAACTACTAAACAACTGTCTAGAACCATCATTCCACACCAAGACTACTTCCCGCTATATTCTCGCTTCCTGAGAAGAAAAATGGAACAAAAAGGAAAAGGGTGAGCTCAACTAGCCCAGTAAAGAATATTATGACTAAGATAATGAACAATAAATTATCGTTATCCTTCAACAAATCAGATAAAATGTAAGACCCCAACTTATTATAAATAAAATTAAATTTCCTCTATTTATTATCTTGAAATAATAAGGTGATAATTTGATATAATACTTTGGTTATGGGTGAAATGTGCAAATTTTGCAAAATAAGCAAGTTGTGATAAAATATTCATTGTTGTCGGGGAACAAAGTACATAGCTTTCTGGGCTTAGCTGGTTATTATCGGAAATTCGTGGAAGGATTTTCTCGAATCGTTACTCTGTTAACTTAGCTGACTCGGAAAGATACAAAATTCGTATGGAGCGAGGAATGCAAGAAGATTTTCCAAGAGCTCAAGAGGCGACTCATTTCGGCACCTGTTCTGACCATACCATCCTGGAAAAGCGAACGTGGTAGCTGACGCGTTGAGTAGAAGATTGTAAGTGAGTACGAAAAGCGATATTGTTGAACACAAAGACCTATTTCAGAGTAATTTACAAACGATAAAGATAGAGTTAAAGACTCTAGGGACCCACGTTATGATGTTAAATATACGAGTAGAATCGAATTTAATTGATAAAGTTAAAACCGCTCAAGCTACACACCGGAGCTGATGAATATAAAGAAGAAGGTGCAAGAAGGCGATATTCTAGAAGTAAGAGTCGATGAAGAGAAAAAATCTCAAACCTTCGATTTATTTGAAATCCTCGATCGAGTAGAATCGTGGCCTATGACTACTCTTTAACGCTAAGTATGTCACGTGTTCATAACGTTTTTCACGTATCAATGTTACGTAAATATGTGGATGACCCAAACCATATTATTGCGTTAGAACTAGGCGAGATAGCCGAGGATTTAACGTACGAGGAGGTACCTGTCAAGATCTTGGATATGAAAGAGCATGTCCTACGAACAAAGGTTGTACTACAAGTTAGGATTTTGTGGAGGAACCATGCTATTGAAGAAATGACCTGGGAGTTGAAATCAAAAATGAAAGCAAGGTACCCTCACCTTTTCGAAACATCAGGTACGTACGTCAATTTCGAGGATGAAATTTCATAAGGAGGGGAGGTTGTAAGACCCCAACTTATTATAAATAAAATTGAATTTCCTCTATTTATTATCTTGAAATAATAAGGTTATAATTTCATATAATACTTTGGTTATGGGTGAAATGTGAAAATTTTGCAAAATAAGCAAGTGGTTATAAAATATTCATTGTTGTCGAGGAATATTCGTTTGGTCGTGGAATATTCTTGTTGTTGGGGAATATTCGTAAGACGGCGCAACCATTTGTGGGCCCCATAACGGAATAACTGTCGGATGAAGAAAATTACAAGTTTGAGTTTTTATAAATAATTACGTAATCGCTATCAAGTAACACTTCTAGAATACCCTATGGTTAAAATACGATGAATACGCGCGTGGTCGCATAAAGAAGATACGGTATTACACAAAAGATTTATAAATTATTGATTCTTACGTAAGAAGGCACTACTCAATAATTGTTACAGTAAATACTGTTTATTATTTTATTTTATTGATTCAATAATTGCTGCGTTTATATTTTATATTATTGTTGTTTCAATAATTGTCACTGCACAGTATTTCCCATTATCAGATCAATTATTCATATTATTTGAATAATATTATTAGATAGCATTATTGGCAATGTCTAGAAAGTTCAGTCAAGGAGAGGTTTGGTCACCTAATTGCGCTCCAGTAAGGAGAAATCCTTATTGGAAAGCCCCTTCTTTCCTGGGAACGGCCTGGTTGTTATTATTGTGATTCTGTAATATTAATTGTGAATAATTATTTTTTGATTTATATGATAAGGAAATATTTATTTGATGTGGATATAAATGATGGATTTATTTATTTTATGTGGTTATAAATGAAGGAAACTGGTCAGAAGGACTCATAATCTGAAAAATCAATGTTCTTGAGATATATTGCGTGAGTTAAAATTTTTAATCCGACCGTTGGATCGTTGTGATTTTTGGATATGTTATACATATATAAGTTGAGTATATGTCCACAAATTTTGAATCGTTAAAAATGAACGCATGATTTGTTATGAATTTTAAGAGGTGACTAGTTCAGAAATTGTTGAAGTTTCTAAATTTATCATTTTGGTGGAAAATTCTAGAATGAGTGGGCCCCACCTATGGTTGGTGAAGAAATATGTTGGAATTTTATTTCAAATGTGGTGGGTGGGAATAGTAGCAGGTAAATCCATCAGGTTGCAGGTCAAGTTTGCTTCGGCGTGCTAGCATTTTCCTATAAATAGGTGCTTAGGTTAGAATTGAAAATCATACCAGAAACAAGTTTTCTTTCTCTCTATATTATCGAGCGTATTTCTGTGAGTATCTAGATACTTTGAGAGTTACTATTCAGTGCAAGTTTCCTTCAGCGTCATATCTAATATTCCATTCAGACATACTTTTCTTTTGAGGTAAGGGATGTTATTTTCTTCTTAAATGATATTATTTTCTTCAATATCATTATGCCGAAATATTGATATGAGTTTGATTGTGGAATTTCTACATTTTTGTGTTTGGTAGTTACTATTCACGATATCGATTAATTATTCACGATATCGTCACTATTCACGAATACGACACTATTCACCGAAAAATGAAATTTTCTCTTTTTTGTCCTAGATGTCTATTATGGTTACTATTCATGAATACAACACTATTATGTTTTGATCTTTATTTTTGAATTCTACTTCACAATTGGTTATTATGGAGTATTATTGAATTTGGATAAACCAAAATACGAATCCCTAATATTTGTCCTTCTGTCTCATTGGATTCGTTTTCTCTAAAATATTTTTCATCATCCTCAGTCCTTAATGGTGATACTTGATGAATATATCTTTGGCCTGTAGTGCAAAGATGTATGATTACCTGATGAATATCTTTGACCCGTAGTGACATGATGAACAGGTGTTGAAATGAACATAACCAACTGGTGATACAAATGAATATCTTTGGCCCGTAGTGCAAAGATGAATATTTGATGCAAGATGTTTATTGATTGATGTTACAGGGATAAAATATTAATGATGGACTTTTAAATTCATAGATGATAGTAGATTTCATTCTCTACTTAACTCTTCTAATGAATTATTGTTTTTCTTGCGCATTGTTGATCTAAAACTTGTTGTCATTATATTCTATCGATTTTTCCTGTTCAAGACTAAGGATAATTTGTTATATATTATCTTAGTCATAATATTCTTTACTAGGCTAGTTGAGCTCACTCTTTTCCTTTTTGTTCCATTTTTCTTCTTAGGAAGCGAGAAATATAGCAGAACCAAATGAGGTATAGAGTGATGGTCCTGAGAAACGGTTGTTTTAGCGCCCCTCACTATTTTTGTAAAATAGTGCATCAATAATTGTAATGAGGACTTTATCTGGGTGTGGATATTGTCTAGAAGACAATATTTATAATTAAACTCACAATATGTGTTGTCATATTTTGCACGACAATTGTAATAATAAAGTTGTAGTTGTTGTAAGACCCCAACTTTTATAAATAAAGATGAATTTTCTATAAATATTATTTTTGAATATTATGGAATAAATTTGATATAATGTTATAGTTGTGGTAATATTTATAAATTTTACAAAGTAAGTAAGTTGTTATAAAATATTCGTTTGGTCTGGGAATATTCTTTTTGTCGGGAATATTCGTACGATACTACCTCAACATCGGTGGACCCTATTAACGAAGTATTGTCGTAGTTAGAAAACGACAAAATTATCTTTCTATAAAAATAACTACAGAGGTGTTACCGTTAAAACTGTTGAACTACCCTATGGTAAAAGTACGAAGAATACGCGTGGTTGCATAGTAGCACACTAGTATTGATTATCGATGCTTACGTGAGAAGTCACTTAGCTATACTCAATTATTGCTACATGAATTGCGCATCATCATCTCTTTATATTATTGATTCAATTATTGTCACAAGATCATCTCATATAATATGTTATATTATTAATTGAGACGACAAGTTATAAATGATTAATAATTGTTGAAAGATTAAAATGTGTTGATTAAAAATAAAATGATTTGTGGTAATATTTATTCAATCCTTGATGTATATAAAGAGTCTCATTATGAGACATTTGTGGTAAGTTTGATTATTTTATGGGGGCCCATATGTCATCATCTAAGAGTCTCTTCATTAATAAGATTTACCTTCACAATAGTAATTACCTTTGTGAATAGTAATTACCTTTGTGAATAATATTTACCTTCGTCCATAGTATTTACCTTCGTAAATAGTAATTACCTTTAATGAATAGTAATTACCTTCGTCAATAGTAATTACCTTCTTCAATAGTAGTTGTCCCTTCAATATTACCAAGAGTTAACTGCCTCTTCTGTGTTCCAAAGGTTAATTACCCCTTCGCAAATAGTAGTTGTCTCTTCAATATTACCAAGAGTCATTTTGACCCTTCGTTAAGACCAAGAGCCACCCTCAGTTTTTCTATAAATAGAAAGCTCATTCCTTCATTATTTCTTACGAATTCATTGAAACTCTAGAGAGAGAAACTATAGAGAGAAAGAAGAAAAGTATTCTGCTACTTCACTTTTCCAATATTCAGCTTTTCTAAGGTAAGGGATATTATTTGTTGTACCCGTAAGGGGTGTTATTCTTTCTTATTCATGAAGAGAACTTTTGTTATTCCATTCTTTATTATTCTGTTGGAATAACCTGTATACGCGGCATACCCTATACTTGGTGAAATCCTCTCATTATTCCATTCTTTATTATTACATTGGAATAACTCAGATACGCTGCATACCCCCTATACTTGGTGACATTCTTCTATTATTCTGTTTGAACATCCTGTCATGTGGTTTTTTACACCGACCGGTTCCGCCTTTTTTATTATTCCGTTGGAACATCCTATCTCGTGTGTTTTACACCCACCGGTTCCATCTTTATCATTCTGCTGAATATCCTATCTCGTGTGTTTACACCGGATCCGGTTCCATCTTTATTATTATGTTGGAACATCCTCGCTTGCGGTGTGAATTTCACCGACCGGTTCGTTATTATTATTCTCGCTGAATAACTCATCTGCGCGGCACCGCATGCACGGTGATTTCGTTTGTTATTCCATTCTTTATTATACCCAAATGGTTAAAACTTTGACTTCTATACTCCATGAAATTAGTAGAATATTCTTGATATTTGTGTTTCATCCAAAGATCTTTTCATGGAAATATTCTTCCGATCATTCTTGAATTTTACTCTACAAAGCAAATCATGTCGACAATTTGGACGTTATTAGTTCCCTAATAAATTAATTCGTGAACTTGTTTTATTGAATTATTATGTCATTGTCATCATCCTTATGTTATATTATGTTATCTTTGGCTTACGTGCATAGATGAATTTAGTATGATTATGACCGAGGATCATTCTAAGATAATCACGGCTTGTTATAAATGATGTGATAAAAGTCCTCAATGCCCCTGTAATGCAAAGTGATGGATAGTTTTTGGAATGATTATGACCGGGGTGATTCTAAGTATAGTCATGACCATTGATAATTTGATGAAAATCCTCGACCGTGGTACAGGGATGATTAGATATTGTGGTTTATTCATTAAACCGAGTCTTAGTGATAAAAATTTATGAAAACCTTTTAAAACCTAAAAGATAGTAGACTTTATTTTTACTTGACTCTTTTAATGGATCAGATATTCATTCGCAGCTTAAACCGGGTTGTCTATTGTATTTTATCGCTTTAACATTGTTGAAGACTATTGATAATTTATTCTCGCATTATCTTAGTTATAATATTTCTTCTTCGGGCTAGTTGAGCTCACCCTTTTTCTTTCACCGTTCTCTTGTGAAATGAGAACATAGCCGGGATGAGCCTGGGAACCGAGTAATGGGTCCGAGAGGATAGCATTAGTAGTTCTCACTATTCGTGAAATAGTGTGATAATAATTGTAATGAGGACTCCTTTTGAGTTTGTATAATATCTAGTAGACAATATTTGTATTCAAACTCACGCTTTATGTCGATTGCATACACGCTTATATTAGTAAGTTGTATTTAAATTCATGCACCATGTATCTCGACTTCCCAAGATGGGTGATGTATACCTAATTTTGGGGGCGCACAATTTGGTATCGAGCTTAGGATATGATCCTCGCCAAGATGCTTGAGATAAGAACTAGGAGGGGAGAGATAGAATTCCTTCGCTAGTATGACCTACCTAAGTTTATTTGGTATTTGATTGGTCTCACGAGTATAGTGATAATATGTTGCATGTTAATTAACCCTTATTTTGTGGCGGTGTTTTGAAAATGGCATCCGAGAATGTTGAGAATAACAATGGAGCACAGGAGACTTGATTCTCCACGGATCAATAATCGTGACAATGTGCAACATGATGGCGATAATCCTCCCATAAACAACAACACCGATCAATTGAAGAACGACGATACGCTTAATGTGTTTTTAGAATTCATGCAACATCAAAGCTAAAGCGACTTCATCCAAAACGTAGGTGGAAACACGGAAAACTCTCAAAGCGTCACCGCTAAACAATTCAAGGAGCCGACCACCGGAGTTTAAGGGAGAGCCAAAACCACTTCAAGCGGAAGCATGGATAAAGCAGATTACCAAGATATTTGATGTCTTGGGATGCTCCGAGGAGCAAAAGGTTCCTTTCCGCCTTTTATGTTGCGCGGAGAGGCATTCATCGGTGGGAATCCAGAAACGTACTCAACTCGCCGCATCAAGATATCTTGGGAGAAGTTCCAGAGTCGTTTCAACGACAAATACTTTCCCCGAAAGTATTCGCCATATGAAGGAGGTGGAGTTTATCAAGTTGGAACAAAACAATATGACCGTGTCGCAATACGAGGCAAAAATTTATGAGTTATCACGATTCACGTCCCACTTGGTGGATAATGAAGAGAAATGGCGCTAATGTTTTAAGAGGTTTGAAGTCGAGATACGCCAACATCTTATTTCTCATAAACCGTGTTTGTATTCAGATGTTGTAAATAGGGCTCGCTTAGTGGAGCGCGATAACGAGTCAACGCAACTAAAAGAGAGCAAATTGACAAAATTATAATACCAAATGACAAGAGTCATCGGGCGGTGACAACAAGTGTGGAGGGAATCAACAGGCGAGATATGGTAACCACTTCTGGGTAATCGTGGTCAAATCAATAAGAATGGACATTTCAAGAAAAGGAGATTCAACAATGATGGAAAGACGCCAAAGACCAAAGACCACCGTTGTTAAGGAAGGAGAAAGACCACCTATCATATGCTTCAAATGCGGAGGAGAGGGACACATCATCCCGAATCGCGCCATGCCATTCAAAGCATGTTATAATTGTGGAAGAGAAGGTCACTTAGCTCGATTTTGTCGCCATCAAGACAAATTCAACTAGGATGGAGGCACCAAAGGTCATCCCTGCATAAATCAAAGCCAGAGTTTAAGAGAGAGCGTTTTTTTCTCGTGACGAGGAACCCGAATAAAATTATCACGGTAAGTTAATCATAAGCTCATGCAAGTCTATACCGTGTTAGATACCGCCTACCCACTTTTTTATTTCACCTAGTTGTGTTCAACGCTTAAATTTGACTCAAGAAGTTAAACTTTGACTTATTGGTTGAAACTTCGAGCCTTCGTTATCGCTACTATTTTTAAATCTTGTTTGATTCAAATAAACATTTTCACGCTACTTCGTCGATCTTATCTTTTGAAAATATTTGCCTTTGATGTGATTTTAGGAATCAATTGGTTAACTACTCATCATGCTTTTCGTAAGGTTGTTAGCTTTTATATTCATAACCAACTTATTGTGCGAATTCAAGTAACCAAACTACTAAAGTCAATTATTGTCATATCAAGCCATAAGTAAAGAGCCCCGAACCTTTCGTTGTTGACTTCCTCAGTGTGGAATGCACCGCTTTACTTTTCAGTAGCGACATCGTGTATGAAGATGGCAAGTTTATAGGTATCATTGTGAGGTGCTATCTAGGTTAAGGATAGAAGTCACAGTTGGTATCAATGTGACGTACTATCCAAGTCTTGGATGAGAGTCACGCTTTTGAATGATATTTCTATTATTAATAAATTTCCGGCGTATTCTTGAAGACTTCTTAGCCTACTTAGAGCGTGAAATCGAATTTCGTATTGACCCCAAAGATAAAACCCATTTCTTAAACCCTCAAATATTTCTTCAACTAAAATGAATAGCATTGAGACCCCAGATTTTATCAATAAAGATTTAAATTTTGTCAAAATAATTTTTAATATTATAGTGTGAATTTGAGATAATATTATAGTTGTGGGTAGTATTTATAAATTTTGCAAAGTATGCAAGTGGTTATATTATATTCGATTGGTTCTGGGAATATTCGGTTTAGCAGGAATATTCGTATAACGGCTCAATCATCAGGTGGACCCTAACAATGTAATTATTGTTTGATTGAGAAAACGAAAAAAATATTTTATTGAAATAACGGCGGAAGTTTTACCGTGGTTACCGTTGAACTACTTTAGTAGTAAAAAACAGAGAATAATACGTGTGGTTGCATAGTAGCATTACACCAGTATTGATTATCGATGCTTATGTGAGAAGTCACCAAGTTTGATTTCCATTATCACGATTAATAATATGAATTATTATAATGATAATGACGCTTTTGTTTTATTCAGATTATTAACGTAATAAAATGAAACATCTTTTTATATAAAATAGAATACTTTATTAAAGTTATTCTATAAATAGAATATATTATATTTTATTATGCATAGTGTTGCATAGTGTTTTGCATAGTATTTTGCATAGTATTGCATAGTGTTTTGCATAGTAAAATGTTTTATATAAATAGAATATATTATATTTTATTTAAAAGATTTTTCTTTAAATATGGACCGTCGATTAAAGTAAATCAATCTGACCGCTTCATGGATTAGTTACTATGCATTCCATTTTCCTATAAATAGAAGCTCATTCCTTCATTATTTTCTTACGAATTCATTGAAACTCTGGAGAGAGAAATTATAGAGAGAAGCTATAGAGAGAAAATTATAGAAAAGAAGAAGAGTATTCTCGCTACTTCACTACTTCTATATTCAGTTTTTTTGTTTGTACTTGTAAGGGGTGTTATTCTTTCTTCTTGAAGAGAACTTCATTATTCCATTCATTATTATTCTGTTGAATAACTCGTAAAAGTGGTATACCCTATACATAACCTCAGATACGCCAGATACCCTATACTTGGTGAAATCTTTATGTTATTCCATTGCTTATTATTCTGTTGGAATAACCGGTATACGCTGTTTACCCTATACTTGGTGACATTCTTCTATTATTCTGTTGGAACATCCTCATTCATGTGTTTTTACAATCGGACCGGTTCCGCTTTTTATTATTCTCGCTGGAACATCCATGCTCGTGTGTTTTACACCGGACTTGGTTCCGCTTTTATCATTCTCGCTGAATATCCTATCTGTGTGTTTTACACCGGATCCGGTTCCATCTTTATTATTCTGTTGAACATCCCGCTTGCAGTGAATTTCACCCGACCGTTTCGTTATTATTATTCTCGCTGAATAACTCCGTCATGGCGCGGCACCGCATGCATGGTGATTTCTTTTGTTATTCCATTCTTTATTATACCCAAATTGGTTAAAACTTTAACTTCTATACTCCATGAAATTAGTAGAATATCCTTGATATTTGCGTTTCATCCAAAGATCTTTCATGGAAATATTCTTCCGATCATTCTTGAATTTTACTCTCACGAAACAAAGATTATCGTGTTGACAATTTGGACGTTAATAATTCATGGATTAAATAATTCTTGAACTTGTTTTATTGAATTACTATGTCATTGTCATCATCCTCATGTTATATTATGTTATCTTTGGCTTACGTGCATAGATGAACTTAGTATGATTATGACTGTGGATCATTCTTGCAGATAATCACGACTTGATATAAATGATGTGACAAAAGTCCTCAAAGGGCCGTGTAATGCGTTGATGGATAGTTTTTGGTATGATTATGACCAGGGTGATTCGGTAGATAGTCATGACCATTGATAATTTGATGAAAATCCTTGACCGTGGTACACGTGGATGATTAGATGTGGTGGTTTATTTATTAAAATCGAGTCTCAAATGATAAAAATTGATGAAAACCTTTTAAAACCTAAAAGATAGTAGACTTTATTCTCTACTTGACTCTTTTAATGGATTGCTTATTCCGCTGCAGCTTAAACCGGTTGTCTATTGTATTTTATCGCTTTAACATTTGTTGAAGGCTAATGATAATTTATTCGCATTATCTTAGTCATAATATTTCTTCGGGCTAGTTGAGCTCACCCTTTCTTTCACCGTTCTCTTCGTGAAATGAGAACATAGCCGGGACGAGTCGGGGAACGTAAGTAATGGTCCGGAGGATAGCATTAGTAGTCCTCACTATTCGTGAAATAGTGTGATAATAGTTGTAATGAGGACTCCTTTTGAGTTTGTATAATATCTAGTAGACAATATTTGTATTCAAACTCACGCTTTATGTCGTATTGTACACCTACGCTTAGGTTAGTAAGTTGTATTTTTGAATTTATGTACCATGTAAGTGGCGACCCAAGATGGGTGACGATACCTAATTTTTTTGGGCGCCACAATGGTTGGTATCGAGCTTAGGATAGGATCCCCGCTAAGATGTGAGAATAGTACTAGGAGGGGAGAGACGGGAATTCTTTCGCTAGTATGACCTACCTAAATTTATTTGGTATTTAATTGGTCTATCGAGTATAGGGATAATATGTGATATGTTAATTAACCCTTATTTTATGGCGTTATTTGAAAATGGCATCCGAGAATGTTGAGAATAGCAATGGAGCACGTGAGACCTGCTGATTCTCCACGCATCAATAATCGTGACAATGTACAACAGATGGCGATAATCCTCCCGTAAACAACAACACCGATCAATTGACTAACGACGAGACGCTTAAGAGGTTTTAGAATTCATGCAACATCAAAGTAAAGCGACTCCGCCCAAAACGTAGGTGGAAACACGGAAAACTCTCTCGCGGGTCACCGCTAAACAATTCAAGGAGCCGGGACCACCGGAGTTTAAGGAGAGCCAAAACCACTTCAAGCGGAAGCATGGATAAAGCAGATTACCAAGATATTTGATGTCTTGGGATGCTCCGAGGAGCAAAAGGTTCCTTTGCCGCCTTTATGTTGCGCGGAGAGGCAGACATCGGTGGGAATCGGTAAACGTACTCAACTCGTCTTGAAGATATCTTGGGAGAAGTTCCAGAGTCGTTCAACGACAAATACTTTCCCAAAAGTATTCGCCACATGAAGGAGGTGGAGTTTATCAAGTTGGAACAAAACAATACGACCGTGTCGCAATACGAGGCAAAGTTTGCGAGTTATCACTTGCCATATTCCCACTTGGTAGATAATGAAGAGAGAATGGCGCTAATGTTTTAAGAGGTTTGAAGCCGAGATACGCCAACATCTTATTTCTCATAAACTGTGTTTTTATTCGGATGTTGTAAATAGGGCTCAATTAGTGGAGCGCGATAACGAGTCAACCCAACTAAAAGAAAGTAGCGCAAAAAATTATAATACCATAATGAGAGTAGTCATCGAGCGGTGA
The DNA here is from genome assembly GCA_020205615.1 of Panax quinquefolius. Lineage (NCBI taxonomy): Eukaryota > Viridiplantae > Streptophyta > Magnoliopsida > Apiales > Araliaceae > Panax > Panax quinquefolius. The sequence continues at coordinate 78,558,341 of CM035163.1, forward strand.
CAACAAGCATGGAGGGAATCAACAAAGCCGTAAATGGTAACCACTTTCAAGTGGTAATCATGGCCAAGATAATAGAAGTGGAAATTTCAAGAAGAGAAGGTCATTTAGCTCGATTTTGTCGTGCACCAAAGTCAAGTCCAAATTCAACTAGGGTGGCACCAAAAGCGGATACGGATAAAATAAAATCGGTGGTTTCAGAAGAGCGTTTTTCGTGACTTCTCAAAAGTGGGTAACCCGAACGAAGTTAGCACGGGTTAGTTAATTATAAATTCTTGCGAAGTCTATACCTTATTAGATACCGGTTCTACCCATTCTTTTATCTCTCTTGCTTGCGTTCAACGCTTAAATTTGACTCGAGAAATTAGACTTTGATTTATCTATTGAAACTTCGCTTGGGAGAAACCTTCGTTACCTCCACTTGCTTATTAATCTTGTTGTTTCAAATAAACACTTTCACGCTACCTCGTCGATCTTATCTCTTGAAAATACTTGCCTTTGAGGTAATTTTTGAAAATAATTGATTAACTACTCGTTATTCTTTTTGTAAGGTTGTTAGCTTTCATATTCCTAACCAACTTTGTTATACTAATTCAAAGTAACCAAACCCTAAAGTTAATCATCATTATATCAAGCCATAAGTAAAGAGCCCCGATCCTTTCGTTGTTGACTTCCTTGTGTGGAATGCACCGCCGACTTTCTACAGAGGCGACGCCGTGGATCAAGATGGCAAGTTAATAGGTATCATTGTGAGGTGCTATCTGTGTTAAGGGATAGAAGTCACAGCTTGGTATTAATGTGACGTATTATCCAAGTCTTGGACGAGAGTAATGCTTTTGAATGATATTTCTATCATTAATAAATTTCTTGACGATTCTTGAAGATTTCCTAGCCTACCCTAGAGCGTGAAATCGAATTTTGTATTGACCCCAAAGATAAAAACCCATTTCTTAAACCCTCAAATATTTCTTCAACTAAATGAACAAATTTTACGTGGTTTATGATGAAAGTCATAATAAAAGCATTGAAATAATGAAAATCATGGGTATTCGTGGTATTAGTAAGTTTTATGATGAGTTATGTTGGTTAGTATGTAAAAACATGAAAGTTTCTTAGAAATCACAAAGAGTTGAAAATCGATTTTGGTGAAAAACGTAACATGAAATTCAATTGACCATATCTCTTATTATATTTTGAATTTTGAATGTGGTCAAGTCCTAGAGTTAGATCTATGAGTTACCTAACTAATCCAAGTGGAATTACTGGAAAAGGTATTGTAGATTTTTGTGTGGACTGATTTTAGCAAAGGAGGCCAAAGCTGTAAATTTCAAAATGCTACTGCCCAGAAACTTTAAGGGGCTGTTTCGGCCACTTAAATTATGAGAAAAATTCTGGCCTTTAGGGACATGAAGGTATATGGTATAAAGTATCTCCTGTCCAAAAATGAGCTCATTCTCGACTTAAAATGAGCAAGTTATGACTCTTTCAATATTTAGGTTTTTCCGATTTAAAAACGCTATAACCGAGTTCTATAACTCAGATGACCATGAAATTTAAACTAGAAGCTCACGTTAACATGTGTAAGGTCCTGCCAAAATTTGGGAATTTTGAGTTAAACTTGAGGTAGCTAATTTCTTAAGGAATTAATTAGAAATTGATTTTTGAAAAATAGTAAATGAATTTTAAAAATTTCGAGAAAAATATATTTTCATTATGGGACTATATTATGCTAAATCCCAGAAAAGAAATATTTTTGGGACTGATTTGGTATTTTTCATGAAAATAGTTTAGTGACGAACATATGAGTTAAATATGTTATGTGAAGTAACAAAGTTGAAAATAGGATATTATGGCTAGAGAATCCTATATAGAGTATATGCATATTTTTTTGAGAGATTTGATAATTGGTGATGATATCTTATGAGTATGGCATTTTTGAATGATTAAATGCGTTATATGGTAAAACGTAAACAATTAAGAAAAATTGTTTATAAATTTAAGAAATGATTAAAATATTGTTATAATATTAATGATATTAGATTATGAGATTATTAAGTGATTGATAACATGGGGATATTCTTGAATCCTGGATAAATTATATTATAAATGTTTAATATTTATCCTTTATCTCATTTGATTGATTCTTTATATCATTATCCTCATGCTTATATTATGTTGAACGTCATCTCGTAAGCCTGTGAGTGCATAGATGGACTTGGTATGATTATGACCGTGATTTGTTCGGTATAATCATAATCGTAATTGAAAACACAATTATCTTTGGTAGTAGTGCATGGATAATTTGTGGTCGTGATACTAATGAATACACAATTATCTTTGGCCGTAGTATGGATAATTTGTGGTCGTGATACTAATGAATACACAATTATCTTTGGTAGTAGTGCATGGATAATTTGTGGTCGTGATACTAATGAATACACAATTATCTTTGGTAATTTGTAGTGCTTGGATAATTTGTGGTTGTGATACTAATGAATACACAATTATCTTCGGCTTTAGTAGTAATTGTATGGATAATTTGTGGTCGTGATACTAACGAATATCCTTAGCCAAGAGTATGGATAATTCATGGTTGTGATACTATTAAAATTTGAGTCTCAGATTATTGGTTTTATATTGCTATATATCTTTGGCACGTAGTGCAAAGATGAATTGTTAATAAATATCTTTGGCATGTAGTGCAAAGATGAATTGTTAATGAATATCTTCGCCTGGATTGCAAAGATGAATTTAATGTTTTCAACGATAAAGGTATTCAAGGTATCCTCACCTCTTTATCATACCAGTGTACGCACTTCTAATTTCGAGGGCTAAAATTCCATAAGGAGGGAGATTGTGAGACCCCGTGATTTTATCAATAAAGATTTAAATTTTGTCAAAATAATTTTTAATATTATAGTGTGAATTTGAGATAATATTATAGTTGTGGGTAGTATTTATAAATTTTGCAAAGTATGCAAGTGGTTATATTATATTCGATTGGTCTGGGAATATTCGGTTTAGCAGGAATATTCGTATAACTACTCAATCATTGGTGGACCCCACAATGTAATTATTGTCTGATTGAGAAAACGACAAAAATATTTTATTGAAATAACTATGAAGTTTTACCGTGGTTACCGCTGAACTACTCTTGTAGTAAAAGTACAAGAATACGTGTGGTTGCATAAGAAAGCACACTTTATTGATTATCGATGCTTATGTGAGAAGTCACTAGTTTTGATTCCATTATTCACGATTAATAATATGAATTATTATAATGATAATGACGCTTTTTTGTTTTATTCAGATTATTAACGTAATAAAATGTAAACATCTTTTATATAAAATAGAATACTTTATTAAAGTTATTCTATAAATAAAATATATTATATTTTATTATGCATAGTGTTGCATAGTGTTTTGCATAGTATTTTGCATAGTATTGCATAGTGTTTGCATAGTAAAATGTTTTTATATAAATAGAATATATTATATTTTATTTAAAAGATTTTTCTTTAAATATGGACCGTCGATTAAAGTAAATCAATCTGGACCGCTCATGGATTAGTTACTATGCATTCCATTTTCCTATAAATAAAGCTCATTCCTTCATTATTTTCTTACTTAATTCATTGAAACTCTGGAGAGAGAAATTATAGAGAGAAGCTATAGAGAGAAAATTATAGAAAGAAGAAGAGTATTCTCGCTACTTCACTACTTCTATATTCAGCCTCTTTTACTGTAGAAGGGTGTTATTCTTTCTTCTTCAAGAAGAGAACTTCATTATTCCATTCATTATTATTCTGCATTGAATAACTCGTAAAAGTGGCATACCCTATACATAACTCGTGATACGCCAGATACCCTATACTTGGTGAAATCCTTATGTTATTCCATTGCTTATTATTCTCATTTGAATAACTCAGATACGCTGGCTTTACCCTATACTTGGTGACATTCTTCTATTATTCTCGCTGGAACATCCTCGTCTCATGTGTTTTACACCCGACCGGTTCCGCTTTTTATTATTCTCGCTGGAACATCCTCGTCGTGTGTTTTACACCGACTCGGTTCCGCTCTTTATCATTCTCGCTGAATATCCTATCTCGTGTGTTTTTACACCTGGATCCGTTCCATCTTTATTATTCTGTTGGAACATCCTCGCTTGCATTGTGAATTTCACCGACCGGTTCCGTTATTATTATTCTGTTGAATAACTCGCTTATGCATCTGCACCGCATGCACGGTGATTTCTTTTGTTATTCCATTCTTTATTATACCCAAATTGGTTAAAACTTTAACTTCTATACTCCATGAAATTAGTAGAATATCCTTGATATTTGCGTTTCATCCAAAGATCTTTTCATGGAAATATTCTTCCGATCATTCTTGAATTTTACTCTACTAAACAAAGATCATGTTGACAATTTGGACGTTAATAATTCATGGATTAAATAATTCTTGAACTTGTTTTATTGAATTACTATGTCATCATTCATCATCCTCATGTTATATTATGTTATCTTTGGCTTACGTGCATAGATGAACTTAGTATGATTATGACCGTGATCATTCTAAGATAATCATGACTTGATATAAATGATGTGACAAAAGTCCTCGATTGGCTCGTAATGCAAATGATGGATAGTTTTTGGTATGATTATGACTGTGGGTGATTCTTTAAGATAGTCATGACCATTGATAATTTGATGAAAATCCTCGACCGTGGTACAGTGGATGATTAGATGTGGTGGTTTATTTATTAAAATCGAGTCTCAAATGATAAAAATTGATGAAAACCTTTAAAACCCTAAAAGATAGTAGACTTTATTCTCTACTTGACTCTTTTAATGGATTGCTTATTCCACACAGCAGCTAAACCGGTTGTCTATTGTATTTTATCGCTTAACATCGTTGAAGCTAATGATAATTTATTCTCGCATTATCTTAGTCATAATATTTCTTCGGGCTAGTTGAGCTCACCTTTTCTTTCACCGTTTCTTCTGTGAAATGAGAACATAGTCGGGACGAAGCCTGGGAACGAGTAATGGTCCGAGGATAGCATTAGTAGTCCTCACTATTCTCGTGAAATAGTGTGATAATAGTTGTAATGAGGACTCCTTTTGAGTTTGTATAATATCTAGTAGACAATATTTGTATTCAAACTCACGCTTTATGTCGTATTGTACCTATGCGCTTAGGTTAGTAAGTTGTATTTGAATTTATGTACCATGTAAGTGGCGACCCAAGATGGGTGACGATACCTAATTTTGGGGGCGTCACAACAGATTTACGTGGTTTATGATGAAAAGTCATAATAAAAGCATTGGACTAATAAAAATCATGGGTATACGTGGTATTAGTAAGTATTATGATGAGTTATGTTGGTTAGTATGTGAAAACATGAAAGTTTCTTAAAAATCACAAGGAGTTAAAACCGATTTTGGTGAAAACGTAACATGAAATTCAATTGACCAAACCTCCTATTATATTTTGAATTTTTGAGTGTGGTTAAGTCCTAGAGTTAGATCTATGAGTTACCTAACTAATCCAAGTGGAATCAATGAAAAGGTGTTGTAGATTTTCGTGTGGACTGATTTTAGTAAAGGAGTCAAAACTTCAAAATGTCCAAAAAGTCACGCCACGTTTTTGTAAGGGCTGTTTTTTACCACTTAATTAGTGAGAAAAATTCAGGCCTTTTGGGACATAAAAGTATATGGTATAAAGAACACTGCTTCCAAAAATGAGCTCATTCCACTTAAAAATGAGCAAGTTATGACCATTTCAATATTTAGGTTTTTTTGACGAAAAATGCTATAACCGGGTTCTATAACTCCAGATGACCATGAAATTTAAATCGAGGCTCACATTAACATGTGTAAGGTCCTGCCAAGATTTGGGAATTTTGGAGTTAAACTTGAGGTAGCTAATTTCTTAAGGAATTGATTAGAAATTGATTTTTGAAAAATAGTAAATGAATTTTAAAAATTCCGAGAAAATATATTTTCATTATGGGACTATATTATGCTAAATCCCAGAAAAAGAAATATTTTTGGGACCGATTTGGTATTTTTCATGAAAATAGTTTAGTTACTTAACATATGAGTTAAATATGTTATGTGAAGTAACAAAGTTGAAAATAGGATTTTATGGCTAGAGAATCCTATATAGTAGTATATGCATATTTTTTGAGGGATTTGATAATTGGTGATGATATCTTATGAGTATGGCATTTTTGAATGATTAAATGCATTATATGGTAAAGCGTAAACAATTGAGATAAATTGTTTATAAATTTAAGAAGTGATTAAAATATTGTTATAATATTAATGATATTAGATTATGAGATTATTAAGTGATTGATAACATGGGGATATTCTTGAATCTCGGATAAATTATATTATAAATGTTTAATATTTATCCTTTATCTCATTTGATTAATTCTTTATATCATTATCCTCATGCTTATATTATGTTGAAAGTCATCTGTGGCCTGTAGTGCATAGATGGACTTGGTATGATTATGACCGAGGATTGTTCGGTGTAATCATAACCGTAATTGAAAACACGATTATCTTTGGCAGTAGTGCATGGATAATTTGTAGTCGTGATACTAATGAATACACGATTATCTTTGTCGTAGTGCATGGATAATTTGTGGTCGTGATACTAATGAATACACGATTATTATCTTTGGTAGTAGTGCATGGATAATTTGTGGTCGGATACTAATGAATACACGATTATCTTTGCCAGTAGTGCATGGATAATTTGTGGTCGTGATACTAATGAATACACGATTATCTTTGGTAGTAGTGCATGGATAATTCGTGGTCGTGATACTAATGAATATCCTTGGCCTGTAGTGCAGGGATGATTCGATGATATGGATTAATTATTGAGCTGAGTCTCAGTAATGAAATATTAATTCATGGATGTGGTAAAAGTTATCTTTGGTCAGTAGTGCATTGATAGACTTGGTATGATTACGACCAAGGATTATTCGGTATAATCATGACCAGATTGAAAACACGAATATCCTCGGCCAAGAAGTGCATGGATAATTCGTGGTCGTGATACTATTAAGTCGCTGCGTCTCAAAGATTATTGGTTTTACAAATTGTATATCTTTAGCCCAGTAGTGCAAAGATGAATTGTTAATGAATATCTTCGGCGATCATGCGAAGATGAATTTAATATTTTTAACGATAAAGGTATTCAAGGTATCCTCACCTCTTTATCATATCGTGTATGCACCCTAATTTCGAGGGCAAAATTTTTATAAGAAGGGAGGTTGTAAGACCCAAAATTTTATAAATAAAGATGAATTTTCTATAAATATTATTTTTGAATATTATGGAATAAATTTGATATAATATTATAGTTGTGGGTAATATTTATAAATTTTGCAAAGTAAGCAAGTTGTTATAAAATATTCGTTTGGTCTGGGAATATTCTTTTTTTCGGGAATATTCGTATTTATTTTACCAAACATCAGTGGACCCCATTAACTAAGTATTGTCGTAGTTAGAAAACGACAAAATTATCTTTCTATAAAAATAACTACAGAGGTGTTACCGTTAAAACTGCTTGAACTACCCGGTGGGTAAAAGTACAATGAATACGCTGTGGTCGCATAAGAGTAGACACTAGTATTGATTATCGATGCTTACGTGAGAAGTCACTTAGCTATACTCAATTATCACTAGCAATTCTTTTGCCGATCATATCTCTTATATTATTGATTCAATTATTGTCACAAGATCATCCGTATAATATGTTATATTATTAATTGAGACGACAAGTTATAAATGATTAATAATTGTTGAAAGATTAAAAATGTGTTGATTAAAAATAAAATGATTTGTGGTAATATTTATTCAATCCTTGATGTATATAAAGAGTCTATTATGAGACGTTTGTGGTAAGTTTGATTATTTTATGGGGGGCCCAAATGTCATCATCTAAGTGTCTCTTCGTCAATAGTATTTACCTTCATCAATAGTAATTACCTTTGTGAATAGTAATTACCTTTGTGAATAGTATTTACCTTCGTCAATAGTAATTACCTTTGTGAATAGTAATTACCTTTGTGAATAGTATTTACCTTCGTCAATAGTATTTACCTTCGTCAATAGTAATTACCATTGTGAATAGTAATTACCTTTGTGAATAGTAATTACCTTCGTCAATAGTAATTACCTTCTTCAATAGTAGTTGTCCCTTCAATATTACCAAGAGTTAACTCGCCTCTTCTGTGTTCCAAAGGTTAATTACCCTTCAAGAAATAATAGTTGTCTCTTTAATATTACCAAGAGTCATTTTGACCCTTCGTTAAGACCAAGAGCCACCCTCGCTTTTTCTATAAATAGAAAGCTCATTCCTTCATTATTTCTTACGAATTCATCAAACTCTGAGAGAGAAACTATAGAGAGAAAGAAGAAAAGTATTCGCTACTTCACTTTTCCAATATTCAGTTCTTCTAAGGTAAGGGATATTATTTGTTGTACCCGTAAGGTGTTATTCTTTCTTATTCATGAAGAGAACTTCATTATTCCATTCTTTATTATTCTCATTGAATAACTCAGATACGCCATACCCTATACTTGGTGAAATCCTCTCGTTATTCCATTCTTTATTATTCTCATTGAATAACTCGTGATACGCCAGATACCCTATACATAATCAATATACGTGGTTTACCCTATACTTGGTGACATTCTTCTATTATTCTCATTGGAACATCCCGCTCAAGTGTTTTACACCCACCGGTTCCGCCTTTTATTATTCTTCGCTGAACATCCTGCTCTGTGTGTTTTACACCGGACTGGTTCCGCTCTTTATCATTCTGTTGAATATCCTATCTCGTGTGTTTTACACCGGATCCGGTTCCATCTTTATTATTCTCATTGGAACATCCCGTCTTGCAGTGAATTTCACCTAACTCGTTCCGTTATTATTATTTTGTTGAATAACTGCCGTATGCAAGGCACCGCATGCACGGCGATTTCCTTTGTTATTCCATTCTTTATTATACCCAGATGGTTAAAACTTTGACTTCTATACTCCATGAAATTAGTAGAATATTCTTGATATTTGTGTTTCATCCAGTATCTTTTCATAGAAATATTCTTCTGATCATTCTTGAATTTTACTCTACAAAGCAGTATCATGTTGACAATTTGGACGTTATTAGTTCCTGAATAAATTAATTCGTGAACTTGTTTTATTGAATTATTATGTCATTGTCATCATCCTCATGTTATATTATGTTATCTTTGGCTTACGTGCATAGATGAATTTAGTATGATTATGACCAGGGATCATTCGGTATAATCATGGGCTTGTTATAAATGATGTGATAAAAGTCCTCGTTAGGGCTCGTGAATGCAATTGATGGATAGTTTTTGGTATGATTATGACCAGGGGTGATTCGGTATAGTCATGACCATTGATAATTTGATGAAAATCCTTGACCGTGGTACATGGATGATTAGATATTGTGGTTTATTCATTAAACTGAGTCTTAGTGATAAAAATTTATGAAAACCTTTTAAAACCTAAAAGATAGTAGACTTTATTTTCTACTTGACTCTTTTAATGGATTGCATATTCATTGCAGCTTAAACCGGTTGTCTATTGTATTTTATCGCTTAACATTGTTGAAGACTATTGATAATTTATTCTCGCATTATCTTAGTTATAATATTTCATCGGGCTAGTTGAGCTCACCCTTTCTTTCACCGTTTCTTCGTGAAATGAGAATATAGCCGGGACGAGTCTGGGAACTGAGTAATGGTCCGTAGGATAGCATTAGTAGTCCTCACTATTCGTGAAATAGTGTGATAATAATTGTAATGAGGACTCCTTTTGAGTTTGTATAATATCTAGTAGACAATATTTGTATTCAAACTCATAGTTTATGTCGTATTGTACACGACAGTTATATTAGTAAGTTGTATTTAAATTCTGTACCATGTAAGTGGCGACCCAAGATGGGTGACGTATACCAAATTTTGGGGGCGTCACAGTTGTTTTCTGTAACATGTTTTTGGCGACTCAGAATGGGTGATGTATACCTATTTTGGGGGCGTCACAGTTGGTATCAGAGCTTAGGGATATGTCTCTGGCAAAGATCGGGGAATAAAACTAGGAGGGGAGAGATGAGTAAATTCTTCACTAGTGTGTCCTACCTAAGCTTATTTGTTGGCTGGTCATAATATAAGTAAATTATATGATATGTTAATTTGTTTAATTAACCCTTGTTTTATGGCAGTATTTAAGAATGGCAGTTGAGAACGTTAACAATGGAGTGTATGAGACTGTGGAAACACCTTTAGTCACCAATCAGGAGAACGTGCAACAGGAAGGCAATATTTCTCCTGTAAACAACACTAACGAGCAAACGATGAATGATGGGATGTTTAGAAACTTTTTGCAGTTCATGCAAAATCAGACGAGGGAGACTCGTGTACAAAATATGGGTGGAAATGATAGCAACGCGCGGTTTGTTATAACCAAGTAGTTCAAGTAGTTGGGACCACCAGAATTCTATGGAAAGCCAGATCCGATTAAGGCAGAAACGTGGGTCAAGCAAATTACCAAGATATTCGATATCTTGGGATGCACGGAGGAACAGAAGGTTCCATTTGCCACCTTTATGTTTCGTGGTGAGGAAGATTACTGGCGGGAATTTATGAAGCGTTCCCAGCTTGCCGCACTCAATATGTCTTGGGAAATGTTTCAGAAACTGTTCAATGACAAGTACTTTCCTGAAAGTATTTGTCATATGAAGGAGGTAGAGTTCATCAAGCTAGAGCAAAACAATATGAACGTGTCGCAGTACGAAGCTAAGTTTGCCGAGTTGTCCCGATTTGCATCCCATTTGGTTGATAATGAGGAGAGAATGACGCAAATATTTCTGCGAGGTTTGAAACCCGAAATACGTCAATACCTCATTTCTCACAAACTTTATTTATATTCAGATGTTGTGAATAGGGCTCAGTTATTGGAGCGCGATAATGAGTCAGCTCAACCGAAGAATAACAACCAACAACTCGATGATAATCGTACCAGTGGCAACGGTCATCGGAAAAATGATAACCATCATGGAGGAAATCATCATGCCAGAAATGGTAACCACTTCGGTGGTAATCATGGCCAAGATAATAGAAGAAATAATTCAAGTGGAAATTTCAAGAAGAGAAGATTTAACGATGATGGGAAGACGTCGGTAGCAGAACCAACACAAGCAACAAATTCTAGGGGAGGAGAACGACCGCCAGTTAGATGCTACAGATGCGGAGAGAAGGGACATATAAGTCCAAATTGTTCACAGCCTTCCAAGGTATGTTTTAGTTATGGAAAAGACGGTCACATAGCTCGATTTTGTCCTGTAGTGAAATCAAGTCCAACAGGGACGGTGGCACCAAAGGCGGATACGGACAAAACAAAGTCGGCGGTTTGTGGAAGAACGTTTGTCGTGACTGCCCAAAACGCGAGGAACCCGAACGAAGGTATCATGGGTTACTTAATTATAAATTCTTACAAAATCTATACCTTATTAGATACCGGTTCTACCCATTCTTTTATCTCCCCTGCTTGTGTTCAACGTTTAAACTTGACTCCAAAGAAATTAGACTTTAACTTATCTGTGGAGACTCCGTTAGGAGAAACTTTTATCATATCCACTATTTATAAATCTTGTTTGATCCAAGTGGGCATAATCACATTACCTATTGATCTTATCTCTTTAAAGATACTTGCATTTGACGTGATTTTAGGGATTGATTGGTTAACTACTCATCATGTCAAAATTGATTATTTTCGTAAGGTTGTTAGTTTTCATATTCCTAACCAACTTGTTATGCAAATTCAAGCAACCAAACCATTGAAGTCAAACACTTTTATATCAAGCCATAAAGCCCATTTCATGGAGTTAAACAAAAATACGTCAAATTTGAATGATATTTCTGTTGTTAGTAAATCTCCTGGCGTATTTCCTGAAGAACTTCCTGGCCTACCCTGTAAGACCCCAACTTTTTTGAATAAAAAATAATTTTCCCGAAATATATTTTTGAATATTATGGTGTGGATTTGATATAATGTTATCGTTGTGGGTAATATTTACAAATTTTGCAAAGTAAGTAAATGGTTATATAATATTCGATTGGTCAGTGAATATTCGTTTTAACAGAATATTCGATGCGATGGCACAATCATTGGTGGACCCTACAACGAAAGTATTGTCATAGTTAGAAAATGACAAAATTATCTTTTATAAAAATAACTACGGAAGTTTTACCGTTAAAACCGTTGAACTACCCGTAGTAAAAAGTACATGAATACGCGTGGTTGTATAAGAGTACATGGTATTGATTATTGATGCTTACGTGAGAAGTCACTCGCTTATACTCAATTATTGCTACAAAGAATTGTCAGATCATATCTCTCATATTATTGATTCGATTATTGTCACAGTATCATCTGCATAATATGTTATATTATTAAATCAATAATTGAGACGACAAATTTATTCATATTATTAAATTGCAATAATTACAATGTCTAGAAGTTCTGTCAATGAGAGGTTTGGTCATCTAATTACGCGCCAATAAGGAGAAATCCTTATCGGAAAACCCCTTCTTTCCTGGGAACGACCTGGTTGTTAAATATTGTGAGTTATAATATTAATGATGAATAAGTTCGTGTTGATTAAAGATGAAATTGATAGTTCCATTGTGTTGGAATTATTAGTGTTAGTGGAAATAGACATTTATTTCTATATTAATTGATGTCTGGAAGTTATACTGACTAGTCGGGTAATTATCCGGATAAATGAGCAATTAATTGCTATTAATTCACATGATTATAACTATTTGTTCACATGTGTGTACTATTGATTCACATTCTTATACTATTAGGGGAGTTGGTGTAAGATTGATAATACTTGCATGACTAAGTTAAAAATGGAGGTATAGATGGAGGTACTATACTGTAATTCGTATTTTCACATGATTATAACTATTGATTCACATGTTTGAACTATTGATTCACATTATTTACTATTAGGGGAGGTGGTGCAAGTTTGATAATACTTGCAGGCTAAATTAAAAATGAAAAAAAAAAGTTGAAGGTATTGTACTATAATATTTCGAGCCCTAAAACGTGCAATTATCGAAACTATATTTTCCTATAAATAGAAGCTCATTCTTCTTTCATTTCTCACCAATTCATTAAAGCTATAGAGCAATTATTATAGAGAAAAATTATAGAGAGAAAGAAGAAGAGAAGTCTGCTACCTCTCTACTCCAGTATCTAGTTTCTTTCTAAGGTAAGGGGTATTATTTCTTTCGTATTCATGAAGAGAGCTTCATTATTCCATTCTTTATTATTATGTTGAATAACCTATCTATGCTGGTACCGCATACATGGTGAAATTCTTCTCCATTATTCCATTCTTTATTATTATGTTGAATAACTTGCTTATGCTGAAGGCACCGCATACATGGTGAAATTCTTCATTATTCCATTCTTTATTATTATGTTGAATAACTCGCCTATGCGAAGTACCGCATACATGGTAAAATTCTTCATTATTCCATTCTTTATTATTCATTTGGAATATCCTCATCTGCTCGGATTCGCTAGACCGACTGTTCCATTCTTTATTATTCTATTGAATAACTCGTCTGCAATAATCTATCGCATGCATGGTGAATTCTTTGTTATTCCATTCTTTATTATTCTCGTTGGAATATCCTCGTTTGTGCGATTACGCTAAACCCGGTTCCATTCTTTATTATTCTGCTTGGAATAACCCGTCATGCAAGGCCTATCGCATGCATGGTGAATTCTTCTGTTATTCCATTCTTTATTATTCTGTTGGAATATCTTATCTATGCGGATTACGCATGACCTGGTTCCATTCTTTATTATTCTATTAGAATAACCTATCTATGTGGATTATCACATGCATGGTGAATGATCCTTCATATTCATTCCTTATTAAATTATGGAAATGATCTGTCTACGTGGATTACCGCATGGCGGGTGAAAATTCATTTGCAATTTTATATATTCTATGATACTCATTTGGTAAAGTTTTGGCTTCTATACTCCATGAAATTAGTAGAATATCCTGGATATTTGCGCTTCATCCGGTATATTTTCATGAAAATATTCTTTTGAGCATTCTTGAATTTTACTCCATAAAGCAGTATCATGTTGACAATTTGGCCGTAATTGATTTCAAGATAAATTAACTTATAAATCTTTAAAATTTATTCTTGAACTTGTTTTATTGAATTATTATGTCATTGTCATCATCCTCATGCTTATATTGTGATGAAAGTCATCTTTGGCTTACGTGCATAGATGGACTTGGTATGATTATGACTGTGGGATTATTCGGTATAATCACGACCGTAATGTTATAAATGATATGGTAAAAGTCCTCGTGAGCACTGTAGTGCATTGATGGACGCTTTTGGTATGATTATGACCAAGGATTATTCGGTATAGTCATGACCATTGATGATTTAATGAATATCCTTGGCCGTAGTGTGGGGATGACTCGATGATGTGGTTTATTTATTGTCGAGTCTCAACGATAAACATTGATGAAAACATTTTAAATCATAGAAGATAGTAGATATCATGCTCTACTTGACTCTTCTAATGGATTGCTTATTTCAACGCAGCTAAAACTTGATGTCTATTGTATTTTATCGCTTTAACATTTTTGAAGACTAATGATAATTTATTCTGCATTATCTTAGTCATAATATTTCTTCATCGGGCTAGTTGAGCTCACCCTTTTTTTCACCGTTCCCTTCAGAAATGAGAACGAAATGGGACTAGTCAGGAACTGGAGTGATTTATCCGTATGATAACATTAGTAGTCCTCACTATTCTGCATTAAATAGTGTGACAATAAATGTAATGAGGACTCCATTGAGTGTGGATATTGTCTAGATGACAATATTCTTATTAAAACTCTTATATTATGTTTTGTCGTATTTTACACGACTGTTGTATAATTAAGTTGTATTTGAATTTTGTACCATGTATTTGGCGACTCAAGATGGGTGATGTATACCTATTTTGGGGGCGTCACATTCCCCCTGAGTGTGATATTGAATTTTGTATCGACTTTGAACCCGGTACAAAACCCATTTCTAAAATCTCATATCGAATGGCTCCTATTGAACTTCAGGAGTTAAAAACTCAAGTACAAGAGTTGGTACCTGAGCCTCTATCTGGTGACTTCCTTTGTGGAATGCACCAAAGCCAGACTCTCTTTAGGGGACTCTATATTTGTGTGGTGGTAAAACAATAGGTGTCATTGTGACGTGCTATCCAAGATTGGGTTATGAGTCACAGTTGAGAGCAACCGAAGTCGGTGACCAAAGTACATAGCTTTCTGGGCTTAGCTGGTTATTATCGGAGATTTGTGGAAGGATTTTCTCGAATCGTTACTCTGTTAACTTAGCTAACTCGGAAAGATACAAAATTCGTATGGAGCGAGGAATGCAAGAAGATTTTCCAAGAGCTCAAGAGGCGACTCATTTTGGCACCTGTTCTGACCATACCATCCTAGAAAAGCGAACGTGGTAGCTGACGCGTTGAGTAGAAGATTGTAAGTGAGTACGAGTGCGATATTGTTGAACACAAAGACCTATTTTGTATAATTTACAAACGATAAAGATAGAGTTAAAGACTCTAGGGACCCACGTTATGATGTTAAATATGTGACGCCCCCAAAATTAGGTATACGTCACCCATCTTGTGTCGCCACTTACATGGTACATAAATTCAAATACAACTTACTAACCTAACCGCGCCGTACAATACGACATAAAACCGTGAGTTTGAATACAAATATTGTCTACTAGATATTATACAAACTCAAAAGGAGTCCTCATTACAACTATTATCACACTATTTCACGTAATAGTGAGGACTACTAATGCTATCCTCCGACCATTACTGCGCTCCCGACTCGTCTCAAATGGCGTTTCTCATTTCAAGAGAACAAAGAAAAGAAAGGGTGAGCTCAACTAGCCCAAAGAAGAAATATTATGACTAAGATAATGCGTAATAAATTATCATTAGCCTTCAACAAAGTTAAACCGATAAAATATAATAGACAACCAGCTTTAATCTGCAATGAATAAGCAATCCATTAAAAGAGTCAAGTAGAGAATAAAGTCTACTATCTTTTAGGTTTTAAAAGGTTTTCATCAATTTTATCACCGAGACTCAAATTTTAATAAATAAACCACCACATCTAATCATCCCCGCACTACTACCCAAGGATTTTCATCAAATTATCAATGGCACGACTATACCGAATCACCCCCGGTCATAATCATACCAAAAACTATCCATCACCGCATTACAGTGCCACCGAGGACTTTTGTCACATCATTTATATCAAGTCATGATTATACCGAATGATCCTCGGTCATAATCATACTAAGTTCATCTATGCACGTAAGCCAAAGATAACATAATATAACATGAGGATGATGATAATGACATAATAATTCAATAAAACAAGTTTAAGAATTATTTAATCCATGAATTATTAACGCCCAAATTGTCAACATGATATCGCTTTCAGAGAGTAAAATTCAAGAATGATCGTAAGAATATTTCCATGAAAAGATATCGATGAAACGCAAATATCAAGGATATTCTACTAATTTCATGGAGTATAGAAGTCAAAGTTTTAACCAACCGGGTATAATAAAGAATGGAATAACAAAAGAAATCACCATGCATGCGGTATTGTGATGATGTGTTATTCCAACAGTAATAATAATAACGGAACCAGTCGTGAAATTCACAATCGTGATGTTCCAATGTAATAATAAAGATGGAACCATCCGTGTAAAACACACGATAGGATATTCCAATGTAATGATAAAGATTTTAACCAGTCCTGTAAAACACATGCATGTGATGTTCCAACAGAATAATAAAAATCGGAACAGTCCTGTAAAACACACGCATGTGATGTTCCAATGTAATAATAGAAGAATGTCACCAAGTATAGGTAAACTCACAGATACAAAAGTTATTCCAATGTAATAATAAGCAATGGAATAACATAAGGATTTCACCAAGTATAGGTATGCCACAGATACAAAGTTATGTATAGGGTATGCCACTTTTACAAAGTTATTCCAATGTAATAATAATGAATGGAATAACAGAGGTTCTCTTCATGAATATAAAACGAATAATATCCCTTACGTACAACAAAAAATAATACCCCTCACCGTAAAAGAACCTAATATAGAAGTAGTGAAGTAGCGTAATACTACTTCTTCTTTCTATAATTTTCTCTATAGCTTCTCTCTATAATTTTTCTCTCTGTAGTTTCAATGAATTCGTAAGAAAATAATGAAGGAAACGAGCTTCTATTTATAGGAAAATGGAATGCATAAGAATTAATCCATGAACTATCCAGATTGATTTACTTTAATCGACGGTCCATATTTAAAGAAAAATCTTTTAAATAAAATATAATATATTCTATTTATATAAAAACATTTTACTATGCAAACACTATGCAATACTATGCAAAACACTATGTAAAACACTATGCAACACTATGCATAATAAAATATAATATATTCTATTTATGTAATAACTTTAATAAAGTATTCTATTTTATATAAAAGATGTTTCGCTTTTATTACGCTAATAATACTAATAAAAAAAACGCCATTATCGCTATAATAATTCATATTATTAATCGACAATAATGGAATCAAACCGAGTGACTTCTCACATAAGCATCAATAATCAATACCGTGCTACTATGCAACCACACGACATCGTACTTTTACTACCGAGTAGTTCAACAAAGAACTACTAGTAAAACTTCCGCCGTTATTTCAATAAAATATTTTTGTCGCTTTCAATCCGACAATAATTATGTTAGGGGTCCACCAATGATTGAGCCATTGTATTTAATATTCCCTCGCTAAACCGAATATTCTCCTACCATTCAATATAATATAACCACTGCATACTTTGCAAAATTTATAAATACTACCCACAACTATAATATTATCTCAAATTCACACCATAATATTAAAAATTATTTTGACAAAATTTAAATATTTATCGATAAAACTGGGTCTCACAATCTCCTCCTTATGGAATTTCACCTCCAAATTAGGGTACGACTGATATGATAAAGAGGTGAGGATACCTTGAATACCTTTATCGTTGAAAATATTAAGTTCATCTTTGCAATCCGCCAAAGATATTCATTAACAATTCATCTTTGCACTACAGCCAAAAAGATATTTATTAACAATTCATCTTTGCACTACGTGCCAAAGATATATAACTGTAAAACCAATAATACTGAGACTCAGCTTAATAGTATCACAACCATGAATTATCCATGCACTACTAGCTAAGGATATTCGTGTTTTTAATTACGGTTATGATTATACCGAACAATCCCTGGTCATAATCATACCAAGTCCATCTATGCACGTAAGCCACGTATTTACTTTGAACGCATCCATGAATTAATATTTCATCACGAGACTCAAATTCAATAATTAATCCACATCATCGAATCATCCCCTCGCACTACGTGCCAAGGATATTCATTAGTATCACGACCACAAATTATCCATGCACTACTACCAAAGATAATTGTGTTTTCAATTACTACTATGATTATACCGAACAATCCTCGTCATAATCATACCAAGTCCATCTATGCACGTAAGCCACGTATGACTTTGAACACATCCATGAATTAATATTTCATCACGAGACTCACCAATAATTAATCCACATCATCGAATCATCCCCGCACTACGTGCCAAGGATATTCATTAGTATCACGACCACAAATTATCCATGCACTACTACCAAAGATAATTGTGTTTTCAATTACTGCTTATGATTATACCGAACAATCCTCGGTCATAATCATACCAAGTCCATCTATGCACGTAAGCCACGTGATATTTACTTTGAACGCATCCATGAATTAATATTTCATTGCCGAGACTCACCAATAATTAATCCACATCATCGAATCATCCCCGCACTATAAAGCAAAAGGATATTCATTAAGATCACGACCACAAATTATCCATGCACTACGCCAAAGATAATTGTGTATTCAATTACTTGCTATGATTATACCGAACAATCCCTCATTCATAATCATACCAAGTCCATCTATGCACGTAGTTTTACGTATTTACTTTCAACATAATATAAACATGAGGATAATGATATAAAGAATCAATCAAATGAGATAAAGGATAAATATTAAACATTTATAATATAATTTATCCAGATTCAAGAATATCCCCATGTTATCAATCACTTAATAATCTCATAATCTAATATCATTAATATTATAACAATATTTTAATCACTTTTTAAATTTATAAACAATTTATCTCAATTGTTTACGCTTTTACCATATAATGCATTTAATCATTCAAAATGCCATACTCATAAGATATCATCACCAATTATCAAATCCTCATCAAAAAATATGCATATACTCTATATAGGATTCTCTAGCCATAAAATCTTATTTTCAACTTTGTTACTTCACATAACATATTTAACTCATATGTTCAGAATTAAACTATTTTCATGAAAAATACCAAATCAGTCCCAAAAATATTTCTTTTCTGGGATTTAGCATAATATAGTCCCATAATGAACATACATTTTCTCGAATTTTTAAAATTCATTTACTATTTTTCAAAATCAATTTCTAATTAATTCCTTAAGAAATTAGCTACCTCAAGGTTAACTCCAAAATTCCCAAATCTTGGCAGGATCTTACACATGTTAACGTGAGCTTCTAGTTTAAATTTCATGGTCATCGGAGTTATAGAACTCCTAAGTTATAGCGTTTTTTTTAAAAACCTAAATATTGAAATAGTCATAACTTGCTCATTTTAAGTCGAATGAGCTCATTTTTGGACAGGAGGTACTTTATACCATATACTTTCATGTCCCAAAAGGCTAGAATTTTTCTCATAATTTAAGTGGCCGAAACAGCCCTTTAAAGTTTCTGGGCAGTAGCATTTTTTGAAATTTACAGCTTTGGCCTCTTTTGCTAAAATCAGTCCACACAAAAAATCTACAACACCTTTTCCAGTAATTCCACTTGGATTAGTTAGGTAACTCATAGATATAACTCTAGGACTTGACCACATTCAAAAATTCAAAATATAATAAGAGATATGGTCAATTGAATTTCATGTTACGCTTTTTCACCAAAATCTGATTTTCAACTCTTTGTGATTTCTAAGAAACTTTCATGTTTTTACATACTAACCAACATAACTCATCATAAAACTTACTAATACCACGAATACCCATGATTTTCATTATTCCAATGCTTTTATTATGACTTTCATCATAAACCACGAAACTGCTCATTTAGTTGAAGAAATATTTGAGGGTTTAAGAAATGGGTTTTTGTATCGGGTCAATACAAAATTCGATTTCACGCCTAGGGTAGGCTAGAAATCTTCAAGAATACGTCAAGAAATTTATTAATGATAGAAATATCATTCAAAATGCACTTTTATCCAAGACTTGATAGTACGTCACATTGATACCAACTCGTGACTTCTATCCCTTAACCTAGATAGCACCTCACAATGATACCTATCAACTTGCCATCTTCATTCCATGACGCCGCCACGTAAAGTCCGCTTCGCATTCCACACAAGGAAGTCAACAACGAAAGGATCGGGCTCTTTACTTATGGCTTGATATAACAAAGATTAACTTTAGGATTTGGTTACTTTGAATTCAGATAACAAAGTTGGTTAGAATATGAAAGCTAACAACCTTACAAAAAGAATAATGAGTAGTTAATCAATCGTTTTCAAAAATTACCTCAAAGGCAAGTATTTTCAAAGAGATAAGATCGACAGGTAACGTGAAAGTGTTTATTTGAAACAACAAGATTAAAAAAAATAGTAGCGGTAACGAAGGCTCCTACTAACGAAGTTTCAACCAATAAGTTAAAGTCTAACTTCTCCGGAGTCAAATTTAAATGTTGAACGCAAGCAAGCGAGATAAAAGAATGGGTAGAACCGGTATCTTATAAGGTATAGACTTCGCAAGAATTTATAATTAACTAACCCGTGCTAACTTCGTTCGAGTCACTTGCTTTTTAAGAAGTCATGAAAACGCCTTCATGAAACCACCGACTTTGTTTTATCCAGATCCGCTTTTGGTGCCACCGCCCCTAGCCGGACTTGACTTTGGTGCATGACAAAATCGAGCTAAATGACCTTCTCTTCTTGAAATTTCCACTTCTATTATCTTGGCCATGATTACCACCGAAGTGGTTACCATTCTTGGCATGATAATTTCTCCCACGATGGTCATCATTGTTCCGATGGTTGTTACCGCCGATATGATTATTATCGTGTTGTTGGTCGTTACCTTTTGGTTGAGCTGACTCATTATCGCGCTCCAATAACCGAGCCCTATTCACAACATCTAAATACAAACACCACCACAAAACAAGGGTTAATTAACATGCAACATATTATCACTATACTCCTCGATCGACCAATCAAATACCAAATAAACTTAGGTAGGTCATACTAGCTAAGGAATTCCCCGCCTCCCCCTCCTAGTACTATTCTCACATCTTAGCCAGGATCATATCCCTAAGCTCGATACTAATCTGCGACTCGACACCAACTTGTGTCAAGACCTCACATTGGTACCTATCACCTACAATTTAAAATCGGCCCCCTACGGAGAGTCCGCTTCTGGTGCATTCCCCATCAATGTGAAGTCACCAAATGAGAGGTTTCGGGGCTATTCACACTTATGGCTATGATACCAACGTGATCAAAATTAGGTATACGCCACCCATCTTGGGTCGCCACTTACATGGTACATAAATTCAAATACAACTTACTAACCTAACTGTCGGTACAATACGATATAAACCGTGAGTTTGAATACAAATATTGTCTACTAGATATTATACAAACTCAAAAGGAGTCCTCATTACAACTATTATCACACTATTTCACGTAATAGTGAGGACTACTAATGCTATCCTCTCGACCATTACTTCGCTCCCCGACTCGTCTCCAAATTATGTTCTCATTTCAAGAGAACAAAGAAAAGAAAGGGTGAGCTCAACTAGCCTAAGAAGAAATATTATGACTAAGATAATGCGTAATAAATTATCATTAGCCTTCAACAAAGTTAAAACCGATAAAATACAATAGACAACCGCTTTAATCGCAATGAAATAAGCAATCCATTAAAAGAGTCAAGTAGAGAATAAAGTCTACTATCTTTTAGGTTTTAAAAGGTTTTCATCAATTTTTATCACCAGACTCACCAACTAAATAAATAAACACCACATCTAATCATCCCCGCACTACTGGCCAAGGATTTTCATCAAATTATCAATGGTCATGACTATACCGAATCACCCCGGTCATAATCATACCAAAAACTATCCATCAACGCATTACAAAAGCCACCGAGGACTTTTGTCACATCATTTATATCAAGTCATGATTATACCGAATGATCCTCGTCATAATCATACTAAGTTCATCTATGCACGTAAGCCAAAGATAACATAATATAACATGAGGATGATGACAATGACATAATAATTCAATAAAACAAGTTTAAGAATTATTTAATCCATGAATTATTAACGCCCAAATTGTCAACATGATATCGCTTTCAGAGAGTAAAATTCAAGAATGATCGTAAGAATATTTCCATGAAAAGATATCGATGAAACGCAAATATCAAGGATATTCTACTAATTTCATGGAGTATAGAAGTTAAAGTTTTAACCAACCGGGTATAATAAAGAATGGAATAACAAAAGAAATCACCACGCATGCGGTATTGCGATGACAAAAGTTATTCCAATGTAGTAATAATAATAACTAACCAGTGTCGTGAAATTCACAATCGATGTGATGTTCCAATGTAATAATAAAGATGGAACTGCATCCTGTAAAACACACGTATAGATATTCCAACAGTAATGATAAAGATTTTAACCAGTCCTGTAAAACACATGCATGTGATATTCCAACAGAATAATAAAATCGGAACCAGTCCTGTAAAACACATGCATGTGATGTTCCAACAGTAATAATAGAAGAATGTCACCAAGTATAGGTAAATCACAGATACAAAGTTATTCCAATGTAATAATAAGCAATGGAATAACATAAGGATTTCACCAAGTATAGGGTATGCCACGTGATACAAAGTTATGTATAGGGTATGCCACTTTTTTTACAAAGTTATTCCAATGTAATAATAATGAATGGAATAATGTAGGTTCTCTTCATGAATACAAACGAATATATCCTTTACTGTACAACAAATAATACCCTTACCGTAAAAGAATTGAATATGAAGTAGTGAAGTAAGCAGTATACTCTTCTTCTTTCTATAATTTTCTCTATAGCTTCTCTCTATAATTTCTCTCTCTAGTTTCAATGAATTGTAAGAAAATAATGAAGGAATGAGCTTCTATTTATAGGAAAATGGAATGCATAAGAATTAATCCATGAACGGTCTGCATTGCTTTACTTTAATCTGACGGTCCATATTTAAAGAAAAATCTTTTAAATAAAATATAATATATTCTATTTATATAAAACATTTTACTATGCAAACACTATGCAATACTATGCAAAACACTATGCAAAAACACTATGCAACACTATGCATAATAAAATATAATATATTCTATTTATGTAATAACTTTAATAAAGTATTCTATTTTATATAAAAGATGTTTCGCTTTTATTACGCTAATAATAATGAATAAAATAAAACGCCATTATCGCTATAATAATTCATATTATTAATCGACAATAATGGAATCAAACCGAGTGACTTCTCACATAAGCATCAATAATCAATACCGTAGCTACTATGCAACCACACGACATCGCATTTTTACTACCGAGTAGTTCAACAAGAACTACTAGAAAAACTTCCGCCATTATTTCAATAAAATATTTTTGTCGCTTTCAATCCGACAATAATTATGTTGTGGGTCCACCAATGATTGAGCCATTGCATTTAATATTCCCCGCTAAACCTAATATTCCCCACCAATCGAATATAATATAACCACTTGCATACTTTGCAAAATTTATAAATACTACCCACAACTATAATATTATCTCAAATTCACACCATAATATTAAAAAATTATTTTGACAAAATTTAAATATTTATTGATAAAATCTGGGGTCTCACAAAATATACGAGTAGAATCGAATTTAATTGATAAAGTTAAAACCGCTCAAGCTACACACCGGAGCTGATGAATATAAAGAAGAAGGTGCAAGAAGGCGATATTCTAGAAGTAAGAGTCGATGAAGAGAAAAAATCTCAAACCTTCGATTTATTTGAAATCCTCGATCGAGTAGGAACTGTGGCCTATAGACTCGCCTTAACGCTAAGTATGTCACGTGTTCATAACGTTTTTCACGTATCAATGTTACGTAAATATGTGGATGACCCAAACCATATTATTGCGTTAGAACTAGGCGAGATAGCCGAGGATTTAACGTACGAGGAGGTACCTGTCAAGATCTTGGATATGAAAGAGCATGTCCTACGAACAAAGGTTGTACTACAAGTTAGGATTTTGTGGAGGAACCATGCTATTGAAGAAATGACCTGGGAGTTGAAATCGAAAATGAAAGCAAGGTACCCTCACCTTTTCGAAACATCAGGTATGTACGTCAATTTCGAGGACGAAATTTCATAAGGAGGGGAGGTTGTAAGACCCCAACTTATTATAAATAAAATTGAATTTCCTCTATTTATTATCTTAAAATAATAAGGTTATAATTTGATATAATACTTTGGTTATGGGTGAAATGTGAAAATTTTGCAAAATAAGCAAGTGGTTATAAAATATTCATTGTTGTCGAGGAATATTCGCTTTGGTCGTGGAATATTCTTGTTGTTGGGAATATTCGTAAGACTACGTAACCATTTGTGGGCCCTATAACTAATAACTGCTTGATAAAGAAAATTACAAGTTTGAGTTTTTATAAATAACTACAGAATCGCTATCACTATACTTCGAATACCCTATGGTTAAAATACGTGAATACGCTGTGGTCGCACAAGAAGACACGGTATTACACAGTATTTATAAATTATTGATTCTAACGTAAGAAGGCACTACTCAATAATTGTTACAAAGAATATCGCTTATTATTTTATTTTATCGATTCAATAATTGCGCATTTATATTTTATATTATTGTTGTTTCAATAATTGTCACCGCATGAAGATTTCCCATTATCGATCAATTATTCATATTATTTGAATAATATTATTAGATAAAGATTATTGGCAATGTCTAGAAAGTTCTCACAAGGAGAGGTTTGGTCACCTAATCATGCCCAAAGAAGGAGAAATCCTTATTGAAAGCCCCTTCTTTCCCTGTAAACTACCGTTGTTATTATTGTGATTCTGTAATATTAATTGTGAATAATTATTTTTGATTTATATGATAAGGAAATATTTATTTGATGTGGATATAAATGATGGATTTATTTATTTTATGTGGTTATAAATGAAGGAAACTTGTCAAAAGGACTCATAATCCAAAAAATCAGTGTTCTTAAGATATATTGCGTGAGTTATAATTTTTAATCCGACCGTTAGATCGTTGTGATTTTTGGATATGTTATACATATATAAGTTGAGTATATGTCCACAAAATTTGAACCGTTAAAAATGAACTTATAATTTGTTATGAATTTTAAGAGGTGACTGGTTCAGAAATTGTTGAAGTTTCTAAATTTATCATTTTGGTGAAAAATTCTAGAATGAGTGGGCCCTACCTATGGTTGGTGAAGAAATGTGCTGGAATTTTATTTCAAATGTGGTGGTGGGAATAGTAGCGTGTAAAGCCATCAAGTTGCGCTCAAGTCCGCTTTTGCTGTGCTAGCATTTTCCTATAAATAAATAGTGCTTAGGTTAGAATTGAAAATCACACCGTAAATAAGTTTTCTTTCTCTCTATATTATCGAAATATTTCGTGAGTATCTAGATACTTTGAGAGTTACTATTCAGTACAAGTTTCCTTCAAAGATCATATCCGATATTCCATTCGTATATACCGCTCTTTTGAGGTAAGGGATGTTATTTTCTTCTTAAATGATATTATTTTCTTCAATATCATTACGCCGAAATATTGATATGAGTTTGATTGTGGAATTTCTACCTTTTTGTGTTGGAGTTACTATTCACATATACCGCACTATTCACGAATACGGCACTATTCACTGAAAAATGAAATTTTCTTTTTTTCGTTCCAGATGTCTATTATGGTTATTATCTTTGATTGTATCCATGTTTTGATCTTTATTTTTGAATTCTACTTCACAATTGGTTATTATGGAGTATTATTGAATTTGGATAAACCAAAATACGAATCCCTAATATTTGTCCTTCTGTCTCACTGGATTCGTTTTCTCTAAAATGTTTTTCATCATCCTCACCCTTAATGGTGATATTTGATGAATATCTTCGCCCAGTAGTGCAAAGATGTATGATTACTCGATGAATATCTTTGGCCCGTAGTAAAGATGAATGTGTTGAGATGAACATGACCAACCGGGTGATATAAATGAATATCTTTGGCCCAGTAGTGCAAAGATGAATATTTGATGCAAGATGTTTATTGATTGATGTTACAGGGATAAAATATTAATGATGGACTTTTAAATTCATAGATGATAGTAGATTTCATTCTCTACTTAACTCTTCTAATGAATTATTGTTTTTGCTGCAGTTGTTGATCTAAAACTTGTTGTCTATTATATTCTATCAGATTTTTCCCTGTTGAAGACTAAGGATAATTTGTTGTATATTATCTTAGTCATAATATTCTTTACTAGGCTAGTTGAGCTCACCCTTTTTCTTTTTGTTCCATTTTTCTTCTCAGGAACCGAGAACATAGCAGGAACTATTAGGGGTATAGAGTGATGGTCCTAGACAGTTGTTTTAGCAGTCCTCGCTATTTTTGTAAAATTGTGCATCAATAATTGTAATGAGGACTTTATCTGGGTGTGGATATTGTCTAGAAGACAATATTTGTATTTAAACTCACAGTATGTGTTATCGTATTTTGCACAATAATTGTAATAATAAATTTGTAGTTATTTTCTGTACCATGTTTTTGGCGACTCAGAATGGGTGATGTATACCTATTTTGGGGGCGTCACATAAAATATAATGGATAATAAGTTTTAGATCAATATTCGCAGCGGAAATAACAATTCAATAGAAGAGTTAAGTAGAGAATGAAATTTACTATCATCTATGAATTTAAAAGTCCATCATCAATATTTTATCCCTGTAACATCAATCAATATACATCTTGCATCAAATATTCATCTTTGCACTACTGCTAAAGATATTCATTTAGATCACCAAATGGGTCATGTTCATCTCAACACTGGCCCATCTTTGCACTACGGGCCAAAGATATTCATTAGGTAATCATTCAACTTTGCACTACAGGCCAAAGATATTCATCAAGTATCACCATTAAAGACTGAGAATTATGAAAAATATTTTAAAGAACGAATCCAATGAGATAAAAGGACAAAGATTAGAGATTCGTACTTTAGATAATCTAAGTTTAAAAATAATCCATAATAAATCATAGTGGAGTAAAATTCAAGAATGAAGATCAAAACACGGATACAATCAAAGATAGTGTCCTATTTGTCGGTGAAAATTTCATTTTTCGGTGAATAGTGTCGTATTTGTGAATAGTGTCGTATATGTGAATAGTAATCCCGACACAAAAAGATAGAAATTCCACAATAAAATTTATACCAATATTTCAGCATAATGACATTGAAGAAAATAATATCATTTATGAAGAAAATAACATCCCTTACCTCAAAAGAACAAGATTTCGATCGAATATCTGGATGTAATATCAAGGAAACTTGCACCTAATAAAGAACTCTCAAAGTATCTAAATACTCACAAAATACGCTCGATAATATATATAGAGAGAAAACTTGTTTCTGGTGTGATTTTCAATTCTAACTAAGCACCCTATTTATAGGAAAATGCTAGAACGCCAAAGGAGACTAAATTAATAAAATAATATATTTTTTCTTCTTCTTCTTCTACGCATGCCACTATGGAAAATATTCAACCCACTACATTTGAAGAATTAATTTAGCACATGTTTTCACAAAAAACAAAAGTGGGTCCCACCCATAATTTTAATAAAACCATTTAATTTTCGAAACTTCAATAATTCATAATAAATAGCCCTTTTATCAGAAAAATACAAATTTTATGTCCATTCCATAGGAAATCGAATTCTCTACAACTTTGCAGCTTTAAGTTTTTCCAAATTCCAAACGAAAAATGTCTGAAATCCACATACGAACGATTTTTAATACCTCCATTCCGACAAAATACTGATAAAACACCTCAGCATTAATTCCTTCATTTATAATCACATAAAATAAATATTTTCCTATCCTTTATTTGTATCCACATAAAATAAATATTTCCTTATCATATAAATTAATAATTAATTATTCAAAAATAATATTACAGAATCACCATTATGACAACCAGGTCGTTCCCAGGAAAGAGGGGGCTTTCCGATAAGAATTTCTCCTTACTGGCACGCAATTAGGTGACCAAACCCCTTTCCTAGACAGAACTTCCTTAGACATTGCCAAAAATGCTATATAATAATATTATTCAAATAATATGAATTATTGATCTGATAATGGGAAATACTGTGCAATGACAATTATTGAAACAACAATAATATAAAATATCAACGCAACAATTATTGAATCAATAAAATAAAATATTGAATAATAATTATCGTAAATATTTATTGAGTAGTGCCTTCTTACGTAAGAATCAATAATTCAAAATACCGCAATACCGCAAAGCTACTACGCAACCACGCCAAGATTATTGTATTTTAACCACTGTGTAATCCAACAAAGGTTAATTCTGTAATGCTTTACGTCGTTATTTATAAAAACTCAAACTTGTCATTTTCTTCATCCCACCATTTTCCGTTATGGGCTCATGAAATGGTCATACCATCGCATTTAATATTCCCCGACAAAGAAGAATATTCCACGACCAAACGAATATTCCCCGACAACAATGAATATTTTATAACCACTTACTTATTTTGCAAAATTTGCACATTTCACCCATAACCAAAGCATTATATCAAATTAACTCCTTATTATTTCAAGATAATGAATAGAGAAAATTCAATTTTATTTATAATAAGTTGAGGTCTTACACCTACCCCTAGAACGTGAAGTTGAATTCTTTATTAACCTTGAACCTGGTACAAAACCCATTTCTAAAACCCCACATCAAATGGCTCCTATTGAACTTCAGGAGTTAAAGGTCCAACTACAGGAGTTGTTAGACATCGATTTCATTTGTCCTAGTACATCTCCTTGGGGTGCTCCTATTTTATTCGTAAAGAGGAAAGACGAGAGTATGCGACTTTGTATTGACTACCAGGAATTGAACCATGTCACCATCAAGAATAGGTATCTGCTACCTCGCATTGATGACCTGTTCAACCAGTTGCAAGGAGCACAATTCTTTTCAAAGATCGACCTTCGTTCTGGATATAATCAGCTGAAGATTAAAACTGAGGATATTCCTAAGACTGCCTTCAAAACTCTGTACGGGCATTATGAATTCTTAGTCATATCTTTTGGATTGACTAATGCTCCCGCTGCTTTCATGGATATGATGAACCGTGTGTTCAAGGAATATTTGAATAAGTTCATTTTTGTCTTTATTGATGACATCCTCATCTATTCCAAAAGTCGTGAAGATCATGAGCACCATTTGAAGCTGGTACTTCAAAGGCTTCATGATAACAATCTATATGCCAAGCTGAAGAAATGCGAGTTTTGGCTTCAAAAAGTAGCATTCCTTGGGCACGTGGTGTCAAAACATGGAGTATCTGTTGACCCAACGATGATTGAAGCAATACAGAGTTGGGAGCAACCAAAGTCGGTGACCGAAGTACGTAGCTTTCTGGGCTTAGTTGGTTATTATCGGAGATTCGTGGAAGGATTTTCTCGAATCGCTACTCCGTTAACTCAGCTTACTCGAAAAGATACAAAATTCGTATGGAGCGAGGAATGCGAGAAGAGTTTCCAAGAACTCAAGAGAAAACTCATTTCGGCACCTGTTCTGACACTAACATTTGGTTTGGATGGATTTGTTATCTACAGTGATTCTTTAGACAAAGAGTTAGGATGTGTTCTCATGCAACATGGGAAAGTCATAGCCTATGCCTCGTGACAACTCAAAGAATATGAGAGGAATTATCTTACTCATGATCCGAGTCAAGCAGCAATCGTTTTGCTAAAGATCCGGAGACACTACACCAGATGGGGAGACAGTGGAGATCTATACAGATCATAAAAGCCTCAAATATTTCTTCACCCAAAAGGAACTCAACATGCGACAACAACGTTGGCTCGAGCTGTTGAAAGATTACGACCATAGCATTCAATATCATCCTGGAAAAGCAAACGTGGTAGCTGACGCATTAAGTAGAAGATCATATGCGGGTACGAGTACGATGTTCTTAACACAAAGACCCATTTTGTACGACTTACAAAGGATGCAGATAGAGTTAAAGGCTCCAAGTACCCACGTGATGATATCAAACTTACGAGTAAAACCGACTTTAATCGATAAAGTTAAAGATGCTCAAGCCACAGGCCCAGAGCTGATGCGTATGAAGAAGAAAGTAAAAGAATGTGTTATTCCAGAAGCAAAAATCAATGAAGAAAGAATACTTTGAGTCAACTCCAGACTTTGCATTCCTAACGATTCTGACTTGAAACATAGAATCATGATGGAGGCACACAACACACCGTTTGCAATCCATCCTGGGAGTACCAAAATGTATTATGATCTTCAACATACATTTTGGTGGAACAATATAAAGAGAGAGATCCCAGAATTTATCTCGAGGTTTTTAACTTGTCAACGTGTAAAGGTGGAGCATCAAGTGCCAAAGGGTCCATTGCAACCACTTGAGATTCTGAAATGGAAGTGGGAACACATTACCATGGATTTTGTTATGGGTCTTCCCAAGGTTTCTCAAGGCATAGATGCGATTTGGGTTATTGTTGATAGATTAACCAAGTATGACTATTTCTTACCGATACCGGAGACTTATTCCCTTGAACGTCTTGCTCGTATGTACGTGAATGAGATTGTGAGATTGCATGGCATGCCAATATCCATAGTTTCGGATCGTGACCCAAGATTCACTTCACAATTTTGGGTTAGTTTGTAGAAAGCTATGGGCACGGATTTACGATTCAGTTTGGCATACCATCCTTGTGACGCCCCCAAAATAGGTATACATCACCCATCTTGAGTCGCCAAATACATGGTACAAAATTTAAATCCAACTTAATTATACAACTGTCATGTAAAATACGATAAAATATAATCTGAGAGTTTTAATACGAATATTGTCTTCTAGACAGTATTCAAACTCAAATGGAGTCCTCAATACATTTATTATCACACTATTTCATAGAATAGTGAGGACTACTAATGCAAACATCTGGACCGTCACTCCGTTCCCCGACTAGTCCCAGCTACGTTCTCATTTCCCGAAGAGAACAATGAAAGCAAAAGGGTGAGCTCAACTAGCCTAGTAAGAAATATTATGACTAAGATAATGCAGAATAATTTATCGTTAGCCTTCAACAGTGTTAAACTAATAAAATACAATAGACATCAAGTTTAACTGCAGCGGAATAAGCAATCAATTAGAAGAGTCAAGTAGAGCATGAAATCTACTATCTTCTATGATTTAAAAGAATTTATCATCAATTTTATCGCTGAGACTCAGCTTAATAAATAATCCACATCATCGAATCACCCCTGCACTACAGCCAATGATATTCCTTAGTATCACGACCACAAATTATCCATGCACTACGGGCCAATGAGGACTTTTACCACATCTTTTGTAATATTACGGTCATGATTATACCGAATAATCCCTGGTCATAATCATACCAAGTCCATCTATGCACTATGACCACAGATGACTTTCATCATAATATAGCATGAGGATGATGACAATGATATAAGAATTCAATTAAATGAAAGAAAATGATAAATTTTTAAAGATTTATAATTTAATTTATCCAGAAATCAATAACATCTAAATTGTCAACATGATATTGCTTTGTGGAGTAAAATTCAAGAATAATATTGTACCAAAAATAATTTGGACCGAAAACAAATCAATTTTTATCATGAATAGTACCACGGGTGAATAGTACTCGAGTGAATAGTACCCCGTGAATAGTTATTCGTGAATAGTACTCCGGCATAAAAAAGTTAAAACTTATCAAGAATGCTCAGAATAATATTTCTATGAAAAGATACTAGATGAAGCGCAAATATCAAGGATATTCTACTAATTTCATGGAGTATAGAAGCCAAAACTTTAACCAAATGAGTATAGAATTCGAAATCTGAAACGAAATAATATTATTTACATACTATAGAGTATGGAAGAAAATATTATTTCAAGCAAATATTGAACAAAAATAACATCCCTTACCTTGAAAAGAAGAGTATTCCAACTGGTAGAGTGAGGATATTCTTGAAGAAAACTTTCACTGTTTTCTACGCTCAAAGCTTTCTAAAACTTTTAAGAAATACGCTCAATATTATAGAAGAAGAATTCTCTGATTCTGGTGTATTTTCAATTCAAACTAAGCATCCTATTTATAGGAGAATGGAAGGGGTACTGTTTGATCATGGGTGCACCGAATGATAATTTCACGAATGAAACTTTAGCAGTCACGGATGTTATACGTAATAATCGAATTATAAATATCAAGTAAAACAAATATATATATATATATATATATATATATATATATATATATATAAGCACATGGTGCTTTGAAAAATAACTCCTCCGTGATAAATTTTTGTAGGATTTCCCCCCCCATTTTGTCAACTTCCATTATACATAAATAATATATACACTCCTCCCCATACGTGTAATTTACATTCACCCACCAAATTCATCATCCACCCACCAAATTCATCACCCACCACACCCATTATGATATAATATATATATATATATATATATATATATATATATATATATATATATACTTATATATATATATTTTTTATACTGAATAACTTTTCACCGATTATTTTAAAAAATGGATAAATGGGAGGTCCAAATAATATGCCAAACTTCATAAAAATTACCTCAATATTTTTAACAACATTTATAATCATTATTATAATTCGCAATATTTAACAACCAGGTCATTCCCAGGAAAGAGGGAGCTTTCCGATAAGGATTTCTCCTTTTTGGCGCGCAATTAGGTGACCAAACCTCTCCTTGACAGAACTTCTAGACATTGTCAATATTGCAAATAATAATATAAATAACTTTATCTTCTTAATTATTGATTTCATAATATAAAATATTATGCAGATGATACTGTGACAATAATTGAATCAATAATATGAGAGATATGATGCAGCAATAATTGAACAAAACTGAGTGACTTCTTACGTAAGCATCAATAATCAATACCGCGTGCTACTATGCAACCACACGTACATCGCATTTTTAACACCGGTATTTCAACAAGCTTAACAGTAAAACTTTTGCCGTTATTTTTATAAAAGATATTTTGTCGGCTTTCTCAATCCGATAATAATTTCGCTAATGGGGTCCACTAATGATTGTGCCGTCATTTAATATTCCCTGTTAAAACGAATATTTCCCGACCAATCGAATATTATATAACAACTTACTTACTTTGCAAAATTTATAAATATTACCCACAACTAAAACATTATAACAAATTCAAACCTTAATATTCAAAAATAATATTTATAGAAAAAAATTCATCTTTATTTATAAAAGTTGGGGTCTTACAACCTCCCCTTCTTATGAAATTTTGCCCTCGAAGGGCGAAATTAGGGTACATACCTGGTATGATGAAGAGGTAAGGATACCTTGATTTCATTTCAGATTCTAACTCCCAGGTCATTTCCTCAACATTGTGGTTTCTCCACAAAACTTTGACTTGAGGTATAACCTTGGAGCGTAGAATATATTCCTTCTTATCAAACATTTTAACAGGTATCTCCTCATACGTTAAATCTTCTGCTATCTCGTCCAGTTCTAATTCAATAATGTGGTTCGGGTCGTCTACATATTTACGTAAAATCGATACGTGAAAAACGTTATGAACACGCGACATACTTGGCGGTAAAGTGAGTTTATAGGCCACAGTTCCTACTCGATCGAGGATTTTGAATGGCCCAATTAAATCGAGGGTTGAGATTTACTCTCTTCG
The DNA here is from genome assembly GCA_020205615.1 of Panax quinquefolius. Taxonomy (NCBI): domain Eukaryota; kingdom Viridiplantae; phylum Streptophyta; class Magnoliopsida; order Apiales; family Araliaceae; genus Panax; species Panax quinquefolius. Next base: position 78,592,816 of record CM035163.1, read on the forward strand.
TCGATTCTTGCTTCTAGAATAACGCCCTCTTGAACCTTCTTCTTTACATTCATCAGCTCCGGGTGTGTAGCTTGAGCGGTTTTAACTTCATCGGTTAACTTCGATTCTACTCGTATTATTTGACATCATCACGTGGGTCCTTAAAGTCTTTAACTCTATCTTTATCATTTGTAAGTCATATGAAATGAGTCTTTGTGTTAACAACATTACAATCGTAAACGCATACGATCTTCTACTCAATGCATCAACTACCACGTTCGATTTTTCCACGATAATATTGAATGGTATGGTCGTAATCTTCAACAGCTCGAGCCAGCGTCTTTGGTGCATTATACGTTCATTTTGTTTGAAGAAATATTTAAGGGTTTTAGAAATGGGTTTTGTACTGGGGTCAATAGAAAATTCGATTTCACGCTCTAGGGGTAGGCTAGGAAGTTATTCAGGGAATACGTCAGGAAATTTATTAACAATAGAAATATCATTCAAATCTATAGTATTTTTATTTAAATCCATGACATGGGCTAAGAAAGCTTGACATCCGTTTTTTAATAAACGAATAGCTTTATGGATTGATATGACAGTGATTGGCTTTAGTGGTTTGGTTGCTTAAATTCACATAATAGGTTGGTTAGGAATATGAAAGTTAATAACCTTACAAAAATAATCAATTTTAGCATGGTGAGTAGTTAACCAATCAATCCCTAAAATCACATCAAATGCAAGTATTTTCAAAGAGATAAGGTCGACAGGTAACGTGAAAGTGTCGATTTGAATTAAAAAAGATTTATAAACAGTGGATGTAACGAAGGTTTCTCCTAACAGTAGTTTTAACAGATAAGTCAAAGTCTAATTTCTCAAGAGCTGTTAAAACGCTTGAACACAACTAGGTGAAATAAAAGAGTGGGTAGAACCCAGATCGAATAAGGTATAGACAGGTTTTCAAACACCGTGAAAATCAAAGTAGCAATCAAATTGCAAAAATTATAAATAAGCGAGATAAAATCGATTTTAAAATTTTTCACAAACCAATTACCCTTGATCATCCTTTATGCATATTATTAATTAAACGAAGAATAAGAAATTATGAAATCATACCTTGTAGAAACGAGCTTCCTCAGTAATGAAGTTCACCTCCTACTTCTCCGCACGATCTCCTCAATCTCCTGCAGATTCCTTCCTTCGATCAATGTAAGCCACCCAAGTGTATGGCCTCTATAGTGATCCACCAAGGAAGAGGAATTTTTCAAGAAGAAGGATTTGCTCAAACCCTAGTTTTTCCTATCCTAATAAGAAAAGGTGTACTCTCCAAATCTTGAATTACGATATCTCATATCTAATATAAGACTCTCTTATAAAGATATTATATAACCCTATTTTAATTAAAATAAGGTATTATTTATTTAATTAAACTCTTTTAATTAAATGGGCTCCTAATCCTATTAGGGATAATTAGTTAAACTCCTTTAACTAATTTTCTTTCCTAATCCAATTAGAATAAATGAGAGTACTAATATTAAATTAATTCCTAAACCTTTTAGAAATTAAAATAATAATAATTATAATAATATTAATAAGACTCTCTTATTAATTTATATTTAATATTTCTAAAATATTAAATAATAATATTAAGCTATTTAATTTATTCTATCACCATAGATTAAATTAAATATACTTAACATATTATTACAATTATGCCATTAACTTCTTAAATAATTATTCTTCCTTTTATGGTGTGACCCTTTAGGTTCTCCATATTAAACCTATTGTGAATAAATCAATTAGAATAATTTAATCTCATTTAAATAAATAAATTAAACAAATAATTTATTTAAATAAATAATATTTATTCTACAATAGGATAAGCCTCCCTAATGATCAACGACTTTCCGTATAATATAGATTTCAACATTAATCATAAAAGAACCTTTGAGTAAATAGTTACCGCATAATTCAATCCTTCCACCATACAATGTCCCAATTAAATATAAGACATGGAATTACCACAAGTCTTATTTTATTTAATTATATGTATTTCGATTCCTAAATGAATAACTCCTAATGAATGCAAATTAGAAACTACTTTCTAATTTCATTCCACCTCGCCAAGGATTCCTCGGTTGTCATTTATCGAATCACATAGACATTTCTCCTTTTACTAGAAGTGGTAGATTCTTTATCGATCATTCATTATCTTCATATATAACTTATTACACCCAAGCATACCCTTTGATATACTCTAAGAGTCTTAAGGAATAAGTCAAAGTGTAATTCATTATATATAAGATACTATGATGATCTCAAGTCTAAGGATCATTTGTAGATTACTATCACTACAGAATTCCTATCGACAGTAAGTAAAACTCCATTAGGTATTCCTTAGCGAGTCACGCTCAAAGGAACTTATTCTCTAATAAGCACCTACATACTTGCTTTTAGTGTTCCACACAAAAATGATCATGAGATCAATCATCCTCATCCAACGAAAGCAAGAACGATGTACCAATCTATCCTGATTCACTAATCCCCAATTTAGTAATCCAATGATTGGGAACTATTTTAGTTTTAAGCTTTCTAAGAATTTAGATCTCATTAGAATGATCATCATCATTATTCTAAAAGCGCTGCTTAAAACTACGGGTTTATCACATATTATTAAAACAAAGACCATGTAGATAATAAATGCCTTTAATAAATAATTCTTTTATTAATAAATAAATAAGATTGATTACACAAGATATGCTTTATCATCATACATGATCGGCTTCAGATGCATAATACTTTCAATCTCCCACTCAGACTAAAGCCAATCGCCACGGTATCTCATACCCATCTTCTCTCTAAGTGACGATCAAACCGTCATTGTGTTAACGCTTTAGTAAATGGATCTCGCAATATTGTCTTGAGAGTCCACACGCCCAGGTGACGCCTCCTCTTCAATGATCTCTCCGATCAAATGAAATCGCCGCAACACGTGTTTGATTTCTCATGAGACTCGGTTCCTTAGCTTCATGCAATGTACCTCCAAAGGTTGTCACGTAATAAAGGCACCGGTCCTTTAATGCTAGGAACCACACCAAGTTCGTAGAATGAACTTCTTCATCCAAATAGCCTTCCTTTGCGCCTTCACTTGCAGCCTATGTATCGCTCACATCAATCGAATCAAGAATCGTTGTCGCTTGAACTTTTCCAACTCATCGCGCCACCGCTTAAGGTAAACACATACCCCAAACGGATTTATCATTATCTTGGTCTGCTTGAAAACTTGAGTCCGTGAAGCCCTCTAGTTTTAATTCGCACTCACCGTAGACAAGAAATACATCCTTAGTTCTTCTTAAGTACTTTAGATATTTTTCACCGCCTTCCAAGTTCTTCTTCTCCGGATTCGACCGATATCCGCTTGTTACACTAAGTGCATGAGCGACATCCGTCTAGTATATATATCATACCGCATATATGATAGATCCTATTGTCAAGCATAAGGAATCTTACTCATACGCTTTCTCCTCGTGTGTCTTTGGGGCTTGTTTTCGAGAGATGTATTCCATGGCTCATCTAAGATGAGACCTCTTTTTGGAATCTTCCATGCTAAACCTTTTTAGCATCATGTCAATGTATCGCCTTGGGATAAGCTAAGCATCCTATTAGATCTATCTCTATAGATCTTTATCCCCAAAATATAGGATGCTTCTCCCAAGTCCTTCATGGAGAAGTGTTTAGATAACCGTATTTTAATTGTTTGCAAGATAGAATATCATTCCCTATCAAGAATATATCATCAACATATAATACAAGGAATGAAATAAATATTCCCACTAACCTTCTTGTACACACACATGGTTCATCCTCATTTTTGATAAAATCAAACTTTTTGATTGTCTCATCAAAACGGATGTTCCACCCACGAGAAGCTTCTTTTTAATCCATAAATGGATCGTCAGAAGCTATGCACTTGATTTGTTCCAACCTTTGAAACAAATCCTCCGGGTTGTGTCATATACACATCCTCCTCAAGTTTCCCATCGAGGAAGGCCGCTTTCACGCCCATCCGCCAGATTTCAGTAGTCACGGTAAGTCGCAATCGCAAGCAAAAATCCGAATGGACTTGAGCATTGCTATCGTGAGAAGGTTTCATTATAGTCAACTCCTTGTCTTTGTTTGAAACCTTTTGCAACCAAATGGGCCTTATAGGTCTCTACCTTGCCGCCCCGCTCCATTTTTCTTTAAAGACCCATTTACACCCAATAGGCTTAATGCCTTCGTGTGGTGAGACCAAAGTCCATACTGGGTTCTCATACATGGAGTCCATCTCGATTTCATGGCTTCTTGCCACTTCTCCTCGAGTCTTTACTACTCATAGCCTGCTCAGAATTCAATGGATCATCATCATCTATGATGCGCACTTCATTGTCATCTTCTATGACAAGTCCATACCGTGCCCGCATCTTTGGTACTCTTCCGCATTTACGGTCAGGTGTGGTATGTATGAATCTCTACTTGATTAGGTACCTCACTTTGATCTCAGTAGTATTTTGTGGTTCTTGAACTTCTTCAAGATATATCTTACTCCCAATCGACCCCTTCAAGGATAAACTCCTTTTCCAAGAAGGCAAGATGTTTCGCAACAAACACCTTTTGATCACTGATGATAGAAATAATACCCCGATGTTTCTTTAGGGTATCCCACAAATCTACATTTGTCGATCTAGTCTGCAGCCTTTATCGCTTTTCAAACTTTTTTGACATAAGTCGACAACCCCAAGTCTTAACATGCTTAAGATTTGGTTTCCTCCCCGTCCATAACTCATATGGGGGGTCTTGGGGACGGATTTTGTAGGTACCTTGTTAAGTAGGTATGCAAATTGATTCTAGGGCATATCCCCGTAAGGAAACCGAAGGCTCAGAAAAACTCATCATAGATCGAACCATGTCCAACAATGTTCGATTTCTCCTTTCGTGATACACACCATTCATCCGTATGCCCCGGTGGAGTCCATTGTGAGATTATACCATTTTCTTTTCGAGACAATTGAGAAACTCACCACTTAAGTATTCTCCTCCTCGATCGATCAAGAATCTTAATACTCTTACCAGCTTGCTTCTCAACTTCACTTCAACTCTTTTTGAACTTTTCAAATGATTCAGATTTGTATTTCATTAAATACACATATCCAAATCTTGAGTGGTCGCCAAGAATGTAATAAAATAAGAATACCTCCTCGTATGTCATTGTCATAGTCCACATACATCCGTGTACCAACGCTAACAACTCAGAATTCTTTCTCCTTTTCCACTAAAAGGAGATTTAGTCATTTTACCCATGAGACAAGATTCACAAGTCGATATGATTCATAATCGATAGCTCTAGAGCCCATCTTTATGCAACTTGATAATCTTGTTTCATTAATACGACCAAGTCTACAAAAGTACACATGAAGGTATAATTAACATCATCTCTTTTCCTTTTATTAGTTTGTTCAATTTGAAATATATTTTCATGCAAGTCAAGTATATAAAGTCCATTTCGCAAATTACCAACACCATATAAAAACATTATCATTATAAATGGAACAACCGTTGTTCTTTATTATAATATTAAAACCATCCATATCCAATACAGAGATAGAAATAATGTTTCTAATGATATTTGGAACAAAATAACAATTATTTAAATTAATGAACTCGCCTGTAGGCAAGTAAAAAACAATAAGTCCCTACACCTAATGCAAAGAACCTTTGCTCCATTTCCCACTCGTAGATCGACCTCATCCTTGCTCAAATTTCTACTTCTCGACTACCCCCGTGATATTATTACATATGTGAGAACCACATCCCAGATCCAATACCCAAGTAGAAGATCGACTTTCGTAAAAATTAATTTCAATCATAAACAAACCTCGATTAGGATTCAAGCTTCCAAGCTTCTTCTCGCTTTTGTTCTCATGAGATAATCCTTGCAGCCTCTTCCAAAGGACCTTACTTTATCGCAATGGAAGCAAATTCCTTTGCTAGTGGATCAGTTTCTTTTGATCCTTCACTTTCGCTTTTCCCTTAGCCTTCTTGGATTTCTTCCTTTCGTAAGATACCTTGGGCCTCTTCCTTTTCTTGAAGAATCATCCACCAAGAAGACATGGTTCTTCTTGATGGGAAGTGACCTTCAAAGAAGCTTTCAACATGTTAAGTAATTCAGCAAGTCGACATCCAACTTATTCATGTGAAAATTCACAACAAATTGTGAGAAGGTGTCCGGGAGTGACCGCAAGACTAAATCTCGACTCAACTCCCCATCCACGATTTAACCCAAGTCATTCCAAGACGCTCAATCGATTGATCATCTTTAGGACATGAGTCTCAATCTAGAAGTGCCCTCTGGCCATCCGAGATCTAAGAGCTCCTTAGATATTTCATATCTAGCAAATCCCACTTTGCTCACCATACAACTCTCCAAGGTGCAGTAGCATAAGAGAGCATCCATGTTTTCATGCCGACGTCAAGCTCATATTCATGGATGCGAAAGATGATGCATCGAGCCACGATGCATCATCTCGCCACCGCTTAAAAGTAGCAATCTCTTCCTCGAGGTCGCCTCTCAACTTTTGCAGTACGGCTAATTTAGGACATAAGAAATCTTTTCAAAGAAGTTGAGAACAATTCTCGATTCCTTAACCAAATTGCGTAGTTCGGTCCCATTACTTTGTTAAGATCAAGTATGCTTCAGTTGAAATTAGTGAATGTGACATTTTCAAAATTCTCGCATGTAAAAAGACAATATTTTAGCAAACATTCATTTATTAATTACCAAAATAAATTAGGTCTTATTTTATATCGGTATCTCCCACTATTTTCTTCAAACTATATTACCTCTCATTTATATAGTTCTAAGAAAAATCTAATTAAAGTTTTTGCTAGTGAGAATAAGGATCCCATTTCAAATATATATAGCCTTGTGGTGACACAACAAACTATATATAAATAAATAGGTAGACAACTCCTCACAATTACATCAACATGTAACTCCTTATGTTTTGCCTCTTAGATTATTTTGATCAAGTGGTGGCACATCCGAATCAAAATTATCTAAGTTAAGTCCAACCTAGCACTTCCATATATTCAAAAAAGAAAAATATCGCCTTGTGGGTGACACAACAAAACAATATTGTTCAATTTTCTTTATAAGCATCAAATGTGATAATTAACATCTTAAATACTTAATACTTGCTTTGTGGTGACACAACAAACTCATATTAAATATTTAATACTCTATTAATTTTATCATGCTAGAAGGCTTACGCTCGATATTCTAAATATCTTTGAACGCTTAAGACTTAATAAAAAAAAACTTTGAGGGATTTGTTATTATTTGTCTCATCTTGTTTAGCGCTGCATGCAAATATATATATATAAAATACTATTATATTATTAAACATACGAAGCATGTTTGCATAATATATAATATATATAATACTAGCATGCACATATAGAATACTATATTCTACCCGGATTGATTATGGACTTTATTCTAGTTTGTCTCACTAGAGCCACCAAGTGAACCAAAAGGTCAAACCCTAGGGTGCAAAGAATAAACATTTAAATATAACTATTACATTTAAACCCTGCTCCATTACAAACGGTCTTCAAGCGCCTCGATCTCGATCTCTTGCTTCTTCTAAAAAAAATTCTAACTAATCCTATTACATTAAACTATTTAATTTAAATAGAAACCTCGATCAAAGCCAAGGGAAGTACATAGAGAGAGATAGAATTTACATCAAGAAGAAAACCGTAAAAGACGAGGTACGCAGTATCCCATTTAATAAAACCCATTCATTCAAACATCCAACTAAAATAAATCCAATCATATCGTCAATCATCCATAATCAATCCCATTTATTATCATACATATCATCATATGTATCAATAAATTAAATCATTCCATATATATATGAGTATCATTTAATGGGCAATTTTATGTCAGCATGAAATCCAATTTCAAGATTAAAATAAACTCTTTTATTTTAATTATAAAATTATTAAGATTAATATATATATATATATATATATATATATATATATATATATATATATATATATAAGTCCTATTTAACAAGAAATATTTTTTCTCTAATTTTATATCAAATAATATGATGCAAATATAAAAAAATATTTACAAAAACATCATCATAAAATATATATCCTAAATAATTTTATATATATATAAATATATACATTTGATAATAATAATAAAATAAATTTCATGCTTAAATTTTCTGACGTCTTAACATGGTAAAAAACTTTTTTTTTACTTTCCGTAAAAATATATATATATATATATATATATATATAATATATATACTTAAATAATTAAAAAAACTATTTTAAATTTATTAATTATAAAAAAAATAAAATTCCTTTAATAATAATATATATATTATCAATTGTTTTTTAAACATAAAAAAAAAAAAAAAAATTACTAAAATGCAAAAAAAAAACAATTTTTTTTTTTTTTTTTTTCATAAAATAATAATTTTATACAACAAATTATGCCCAATAAATTATTCTAAATACATACCCATACATATATGGAATCAAAATAATTAATAATTCGCATAAAGTTTGGCTCATGATACCACTGTTAGGTTTTCGTGAAAATCAAAGTAGCAATCAAATTGCAAAAATAATAATGCTAAGCGAGATAAAATCGATTTTAAAATTTTTCACAAACCAATTACCCTGATCATCCTTTATGCATATTATTAATTAAACGAAGAATAAGAAATTATGAAATCATACCCTTGTAGAAACGAGCTTCCTCGTGTACGAAGTTCACCTCCTACTTCTCCGCGATCTCCTCAATCTCCTGTAGATTCCTTCCTTTGATCAATGTAAGCCACCCAAGTGTATGGCCTCTATAGTGATCCACCAAGGAAGAGGAATTTTTCAAAGAAGAAGGATTTGCTCAAACCCTAGTTTTTCCTATCCTCAATAAGAAAAGGGGTGTACTCTCCAAATCTTGAATTACGATATTCATATCTAATATAAGACTCTCTTATAAAGATATTATATAACCCTATTTTAATTAAAATAAGGTATTATTTATTTAATTAAACTCTTTAATTAAATGGGCTCCCTAATCCTATTAGGGATAATTAATTAAACTCCTTTAACTAATTTTCTTTCCTAATCCAATTAGAATAAATGAGAGTACTAATATTAAATTAATTCCTAAACCTTTTAGAAATTAAAATAATAATAATTATAATAATATTAATAAGACTCTCTCTTATTAATTTATATTTAATATTTCTAAAATATTAAATAATAATATTAAGCTATTTAATTTATTCTATCACCATAGATTAAATTAAATATACTTAACATATTATTACAATTATGCCATTAACTTCTTAAATAATTATTCTTCCTTTTATGGTGTGACCCTTTAGGTTCTCCATATTAAACCTATTGTGAATAAATCAATTAGAATAATTTAATCTCATTTAAATAAATAAATTAAACAAATAATTTATTTAAATAAATAATATTTATTCTACAATAGGATAAGCCTCCCTAAATGCATCAACGACTTTCCGTATAATATAGATTTCAACATTAATCATAAAAGAACCTTTCGAGTAAATAGTTACCGCATAATTCAATCCTTCCACCATACAATGTCCCAATTAAATATAAGACATGGAATTACCACAAGTCTTATTTTATTTAATTATATGTATTTCGATTCCTAAATGAATAACTCCTAATGAATGCAAATTAGAAACTACTTTCTAATTTCATTCCACCTCGCCAAGGATTCCTGGGTCATCATTTATCGAATCACATAGACATTTCTCCTTTTACTAGAAGTGGTAGATTCTTTATCGATCATTCATTATCTTCATATATAACTTATTACACCCAAGCATACCCTTTGATATACTCTAAGAGTCTTAAGGAATAAGTCAAAGTGTAATTCATTATATATAAGATACTATGATGATCTCAAGTCTAAGGATCATTTGTAGACTACTATCACTACAGAATTCCTATCGACAGTAAGTAAAACTCCATTAGGTATTCCTTAGCGAGTCACGCTCTCAAAGGAACTTATTCTCTAATAAGCACCTACATACTGCTTTTAGTGTTCCACACAAATGATCATGAGATCAATCATCCTCATCCAACGAGCAAGTTAACGATGTACCAATCTATCCTGATTCACTAATCCCCAATTTAGTAATCCAATGATTGGGAACTATTTTAGTTTTAAGCTTTCTAAGAATTTAGATCTCATTAGAATGATCATCATCATTATTCTAAAAGCGCTTGCTTAAAACTACGGGTTTATCACATATTATTAAAACAAAGACCATGTAGATAATAAATGCCTTTAATAAATAATTCTTTTTATTAATAAATAAATAAGATTGATTACACAAGATATGCTTTATCATCATACATGATCGGGCTTCAGATGCATAATACTTTCAATCTCCCACTCAGCACTAAAGCCAATCGCCATGGTATCTCATACCCATCTTCTAAGTGACGATCAAACCGCCATTGTTGTTTAACGCTTTAGTAAATGGATCTCGCAATATTGTCTTGAGAGTCCACACGCCTGTGGTGACGCCTCTCTTTCAATGATCTCTCCGATCAAATGAAATCGCCGCAACACGTGTTTGATTTCGATGAGACCTGGTTCCTTAGCTTTCAAGCAATGTACCCAAAGGTTGTCACGTAATAAAGGCACCGGTCCTTTAATGCTAGGAACCACACCAAGTTCGTAGAATGAACTTCTTCATCCAAATGCCTTCCTTTTCAGCCTTCACTTCTTGCAGCCTATGTATCGCCTCATCACACTAATCAAGAATCGCTTGTCGCTTGAACTTTTCCAACTCATCGCGCCACCGCTTAAGGTAAACACATACCCTAAACGGATTTATCATCATCTTGGTCTGCTTTGAAAACTTGAGTCCGTGAAGCCTCTAGTTTTAATTCGCACTCCACCGTAGACAAGAAATACATCCTTAGTTCTTCTTAAGTACTTTAGATATTTTTCACCGCCTTCAAAGTTGTTCTTCTCCCGGATTCGACCGATATCCGCTTGTTACACTAAGTGCATGAGCGACATCCGTCTAGTACATATCATACCGCATACGATAGATCCTATCACAAGCATAAGGAATCTTACTCATACTTTTCTCTCCTCGTGTGTCTTTGGGGCTTGCTTTCTTGAGAGATGTATTCCATGGCTCATCTAAGATGAGACCTCTTTTGAATCTTCCATGCTAAACCTTTTAGCATCATGTCAATGTATCGCCTTGGGATAAGCCAAGCATCCTATTAGATCTATCTCTATAGATCTTTATCCCCAAAATATAGGATGCTTCTCCCAAGTCCTTCATGGAGAAGTGTTTAGATAACCGTATTTTTAATTGTTCATAAAGATAGAATATCATTCCCTATCGCAAATATATCATCAACATATAATACAAGGAATGAAATAGCGCCCCACTAACCTTCTTGTACACACATGGTTCATCCTCATTTTGATAAAATCAAACTTTTGATTGTCTCATCAAAACGGATGTTCCACCCACGAGAAGCTTGCTTTTAATCCATAAATGGATCGTCAGAAGCTATGTACTTTGATTTGTTCCAACCTTTGAAACAAATCCTCCGTTGTGTCATATACACATCCTCCTCAAGTTTCCCATCGAGGAAGGCCGCTTTCACGCCCATCCGCCAGATTTCAGAAGTCATGTAAAGTCGCAATCGCAAGCAAAATCCGAATGGACTTCGAGCATTGCATCGTGAGAAGGTTTCATCATAGTCAACTCCTTGTCTTTGTTTGAAACCTTTTGCAACCAAATGGGCCTTATAGGTCTCTACCTTGCCGCCCCGCTTCCAGCTTTTCTTTTAAAGACCCATTTACACCCAATAGGCTTAATGCCTTCAGTGGTGAGACCAAAGTCCATACTGGGTTCTCATACATGGAGTCCATCTCGATTTCATGGCTTCTCGCCACTTCTCCGAGTCTTTACTACTCATAGCCTGCTCAGAATTCAATGGATCATCATCATCTATGATGCGCACTTCATTGTCATCTTCTATGACAAGTCCATACCGTCCTATCTTCTTTGGTACTCTTCCAGATTTACGTAATAGTGTGGTATGTATGAATCTCTACTTGATTAGGTACCTCACTTTGATCTCAGTAGTATTTTGTGGTTCTTGAACTTCTTCAAGATATATCTTACTCCCAATCGACCCTTTCAAGGATAAACTCCTTTCCAAGAAGGCAAAGATGTTTCGCAACAAACACCTTTTGATCACTGGATGATAGAAATAATACCCCGATGTTTCTTTAGGGGTATCCCACAAATCTACATTTGTCGATCTAGTCCGCAGCCTTTATCGCTTTCAAACTTTTTTGACACATAAGTCGGACAACCCCAAGTCTTAACATGCTTAAGATTTGGTTTCTCCCCGCCCATAACTCATATGGGGTCTTGGGGACGGATTTTGTAGGTACCTTGTTAAGTAGGTATGCAAATGATTCTAGGCATATCCCCGTATGAAACCGAAGGCTCAGAAACTCATCATAGATCGAACCATGTCCAACAATGTTCGATTTCTCCTTTCGTATACACCATTCATCCGTATGGCCCCCTCGTGGAGTCCATTGTGAGATTATACCATTTTCTTTTGAGACAATTGAGAAACTCACCACTTAAGTATTCTCCTCCTCGATCGATCAAGAATCTTAATACTCTTACCAGCTTTGCTTCTCAACTTCACTTCAACTCTTTGAACTTTTCAAATGATTCAGATTTGTATTTCATTAAATACACATATCCAAATCTTGAGTGGTCGCAAGCGAATGTAATAAAATAAGAATACCCTCGTATGGTCGTTGTCATAGTCCACATACATCCGTGTGTACCAACGCTAACAACTCAGAATCCTTTCTCCTTTTCCACTAAAAGGAGATTTAGTCATTTTACCCATGAGACAAGATTCACAAGTTGATATGATTCATAATCGATAGCTCTAGAGCCCATCTTTATGCAACTTGGATAATCTTGTTTCATTAATACGACCAAGTCTACAAAGTACACATGAAGGTATAATTAACATCATCTCTTTTCCTTTTATTAGTTTGTTCAATTTGAAATATATTTTCATGCAAGTCAAGTATATAAAGTCCATTTCAGAAATTACCAACACCATATAAAACATTATCATTATAAATGGAACAACCGTTGTTCTTTATTATAATATTAAAACCATCCATATCCAATACAGTAGATAGAAATAATGTTTCTAATGATATTTGGAACAAAATAACAATTATTTAAATTAATGAACTCGCCCAGTAGTAAGTTAAACAATAAGTCCCTACAAATACCATGCAAAGAACCTTTGCTCCATTTCCCACTCGTAGATCGAACTCATCCTTGCTCAAATTTTCTACTTCTACTCGACTACCCCCAGATATTATTACATATGTGAGAACCACATCCCAGATCCAATACCCAAGTAGAAGATCGACTTTCGTAAAAATTAATTTCATCATAAACAAACTCGATTAGGATTCAAGCTTCTCCAAGCTTCTTCGCTTTTGTTCTCATGAGATAATCCTTGCGCCTCTCTCTTCCAAAGGACCCTACTTATCGCAATGGAAGCAAATTCCTTTGCTAGTCGGATCAGTTTTTCTTTTGATCCTTCACTTTCGCTTTTTCCTTAGCCTTCTTGGATTTCTTCCTTTCAAGATACCTTGGGCCTCTTCCTTTCTTGAAGAATCATCCACCAAGAAGACATGGTTCTTCTTGGATGGGAAGTGACCTTCAAAGCAGCTTTTCAACATGTTAAGTAATTCGTGTCGACATCCAACTTATTCATGTGAAAATTCACAACAAATTGTGAGAAGGTGTCCGGGAGTGACCGCAAGACTAAATCTCGACTCAACTCCCCATCCACGACGAACCCAAGTCGCCCAAGACGCTCAATCGATTGATCATCTTTAGGACATGAGTCTCAATCTAGAAGTGTCCTCTCATCATCCGAGATCTAAGAGCTCCTTAGATATTTCATATCTAGCAAATCTACTTTGCTCACCATACAACTCTCCAAGGTGCAGAAGATAGAGAGCATCCATGTTTTCATGCCGACGTCAAGCTCAATTACTCATGGATGCGAGCATGATGCATCGAGCCACGATGCATCATCTTGCCACCGCTTAAAAGTAGCAATCTCTTCCTCGAGGTCGCCTCTCGCAACTTTTGCAGTATTTAAAGAATTTAGGACATAAGAAATCTTTTCAAAGAAGTGAGAACAATTCTCGATTCCTTAACCAAATTCCGTAGTTTTCTATCCCCATTTTTTGTTAAGATCAAGTATGCTTCATAGTTGAAATTAGTGAATGTGACATTTTCAAAATTCGCATGTAAAAAGACAATATTTTAGCAAACATTCATTTATTAATTACCAAAATAAATTAGGTCTTATTTTATATCGGTATCTCCCACTATTTTCTTCAAACTATATTACCTCATTTATATAGTTCTAAAAAATCTAATTAAAGTTTTTTGCTAGTGAGAATAAGGATCCCATTTCAAATATATATAGCCTTGTGGTGACACAACAAACTATATATAAATAAATAGGTAGACAACTCCTCACAATTACATCAACATGTAACTCCTTATGTTTTGCCTCTTAGATTATTTTGATCAAGTGGTGGCACATCCGAATCAAAATTATCTAAGTTAAGTCCAACCTAGCACTTCCATATATTCAAAAAGAAAATATCGCCTCAGGTGACACAACAAAACAATATTGTTCAATTTTCTTTATAAGCATCAAATGTGATAATTAACATCTTAAATACTTAATACTTGCCTTGTGGTGACACAACAAACTCATATTAAATATTTAATACTCTATTAATTTTATCATGCTAGAAGGCTTACGCTCGATATTCTAAATATCTTTGAACGCTTAAGACTTAATAAAAAAAAACTTTGAGGGATTTGTTATTATTTGTCTCATCTTGTTTAGCGCGCATGCAAATATATATATAAAATACGCTATATATTATTAAACATGCGAAGCATGTTTGCATAATATATAATATATATAATACTAGCATGCACATATAGAATACTATATTCTACCCGATTGATTATGGACTTTATTCTAGTTTGGTTCACTAGAGCCACCAAGTGAACCAAAAGGTCAAACCCTAGGGTGCAAAGAATAAACATTTAAATATAACTATTACATTTAAACCCTGCTCCATTACAAACGGTCTCTTCAAGCGCCTCTTGATCTTGGTCTTCTGCTTCTTCTAAAAATTCTAACTAATCCTATTACATTAAACTATTTAATTTAAATAGAAACCTCGATCGCTAAATAAGGGAAGTACATAGAGAGAGAGAAAATTACATCATCAAGAAGAAAACCGTAAAAGACGAGGTACGCAGAATTCATTTAATAAAACCCATTCATTCAAACATCCAACTAAAATAAATCCAATCATATCGGGTCAATTGTCCATAATCAATCCCATTTATTATCATACATATCATCATATGTATCAATAAATTAAATCATTCCATATATATATGAGTATCATTTAATGGGCAATTTTATGTCAGATGAAATCCAATTTCAAGATTAAAATAAACTCTTTTATTTTAATTATAAAATTATTAAAATTAATATATATATATATATAATTATATATATATATATATATAAAAAGTCCTACTTTTTAAAAGAAATTTTCGACTCGCTTATTTTTCTTCAATAACGTGATATTATACAAAAAAAAAAAAAATTTCGACATCATCATATGCATTATATAATTGGAATAATTCATGCATATAATTTACATATATATTTATGCAAAATAATAATTTATTTAAGATTTTTTGTTCCATTTAACGACCTCTTCCTTACTCTCAAAAAAAAAAATCATTTCTTTTTTATATATATTAAGATCACTTATATATATATATATATATAATATTTACTTAAAAAGGAAGCCATTTTTTAAAATATATAAACAATAATAATTCTTCCTTTAATGCATATGATACTATTATTTTTTGTTCTAAGAAAATCATTATTTTTAAAAAAAAAAAACCCAAGAATTTTTTGAAAAAAATTTTTTTTTTTTTTTTTAATAAAATAATAATTTTATACAACAAATTATGCCCAATAAATTATTCTAAATACATACCCATACATATATAAAATCAAAATAATTAATAATTCGCATAAAGTTTGGCTCTCGATACCACCGTTAGGTTTTCGTGAAAATCAAAGTAGCAATCAAATTGCAAAAATAATGCTAAGCTTAGATAAAATCGATTTTAAAATTTTTCACAAACCAATTACCCTTGATCATCCTTTATGCATATTATTAATTAAACGAAGAATAAGAAATTATGAAATCATACCTTGTAGAAACGAGCTTCCTCAGTACGAAGTTCACCTCCTACTTCTTCCGCGATCTCCTCAATCTCCTGTAGATTCCTTCCTTTGATCAATGTAAGCCACCCAAGTGTATGGCCTCTATAGTGATCCACCAAGGAAGAGGAATTTTTCAAGAAGAAGGATTCGCTCAAACCCTAGTTTTTCCTATCCTAATAAGAAAAGGGGTGTACTCTCCAAATCTTGAATTACGATATTCTCATATCTAATATAAGACTCTCTTATAAAGATATTATATAACCCTATTTTAATTAAAATAAGGTATTATTTATTTAATTAAACTCTTTAATTAAATGGGCCCTAATCCTATTAGGGATAATTAGTTAAACTCCTTTAACTAATTTTCTTTCCTAATCCAATTAGAATAAATGAGAGTACTAATATTAAATTAATTCCTAAACCTTTTAGAAATTAAAATAATAATAATTATAATAATATTAATAAGACTCTCTTATTAATTTATATTTAATATTTCTAAAATATTAAATAATAATATTAAGCTATTTAATTTATTCTATCACCATAGATTAAATTAAATATACTTAACATATTATTACAATTATGCCATTAACTTCTTAAATAATTATTCTTCCTTTTATGGTGTGACCTTTAGGTTCTCCATATTAAACCTATTGTGAATAAATCAATTAGAACAATTTAATCTCATTTAAATAAATAAATTAAACAAATAATTTATTTAAATAAATAATATTTATTCTACAATAGGATAAGTTCTCCCTAATGATCAACGACTTTCCGTATAATATAGATTTCAACATTAATCATAAAAGAACCTTTGAGTAAATAGTTACCGCATAATTCAATCCTTCCACCATACAATGTCCCAATTAAATATAAGACATGGAATTATCACAAGTCTTATTTTATTTAATTATATGTATTTCGATTCCTAAATGAATAACTCCTAATGAATGCAAATTAGAAACTACTTTCTAATTTCATTCCACCTCGCCAAGGATTCTCGGGTTGTCATTTATCGAATCACATAGACATTTCTCCTTTTACTAGAAGTGGTAGATTCTTTATCGATCATTCATTATCTTCATATATAACTTTATTACACCCAAGCATACCCTTTGATATACTCTAAGAGTCTTAAGGAATAAGTCAAAGTGTAATTCATTATATATAAGATACTATGATGATCTCAAGTCTAAGGATCATTTGTACTACTATCACTACAGAATTCCTATCGACAGTAAGTAAAACTCCATTAGGTATTCCTTAGCGAAGTCAAT
Organism: Panax quinquefolius; assembly: GCA_020205615.1. Lineage (NCBI taxonomy): Eukaryota > Viridiplantae > Streptophyta > Magnoliopsida > Apiales > Araliaceae > Panax > Panax quinquefolius. Next base: position 78,610,575 of record CM035163.1, read on the forward strand.
GCTCAAAGAACTTATTCTCTAATAAGCACCTACATACTTGCTTTTAGTGTTCCACACAAATGATCATGAGATCAATCATCCTCATCCAACGAGCAAGTTAACGATATGTACCAATCTATCCGGATTCACTAATCCCCAATTTAGTAATCCAATGATTGGGAACTATTTTAGTTTTAAGCTTTCTAAGAATTTAGATCTCATTAGAATGATCATCATCATTATTCTAAAAGCGCTGCTTAAAACTACGGGTTTATCACATATTATTAAAACAAAGACCATGTAGATAATAAATGCCTTTAATAAATAATTCTTTTATTAATAAATAAATAAGATTGATTACACAAGATATGCTTTATCATCATACATGATCGGGTTTCAGATGCATAATACTTTCAATCTCCCACTGCACTAAAGCCAATCGCCATGGTATCTCATACCCATCTTCTAAGTGACGATCAAACCGCCGTTGTGTGTTAACGCTTTAGTAAATGGATCTCGCAATATTGTCTTGAGAGTCCACACGCCTGTGGTGACGCCTCTCTTTCAATGATCTCTCCGATCAAATGAAATCGCCGCAACACGGTTTCGATTTCTGATGAGACTCGGGTTCCTTAGTCATGCAATGTACCCAAAGGTTGTCACGTAATAAAGGCACCGGTCCTTTAATGCTAGGAACCACACCAAGTTCTAGAATGAACTTCTTCATCCAAATGCAAATTTCCTTTGCGCAGCCTTCACTTGCAGCCTATGTATCGCCACACATCAATCAAGAATCGTTGTCGCTTGAACTTTTCCAACTCATCGCGCCACCGCTTAAGGTAAACACATACCCCAAACGGATTTATCATCATCTTGGTCTGCTTGAAAAACTTGAGTCCGTGAAGCCCTCTAGTTTTAATTCGCACTCCACCGTAGACAAGAAATACATCCTTAGTTCTTCTTAAGTACTTTAGATATTTTTCACCGCCTTCCAAAGTTCTTCTTCCCGGATTCGACCGACATCCGCTTGTTACACTAAGTGCATGAGCGACATCCGGTCTAGTACATATCATACCGCATATGATAGATCCTATTGTCAAGCATAAGGAATCTTACTCATACGGCTTTCTCTCCTCAGTGTCTTTGGGGCTTGTTTGAGAGATGTATTCCATGGCTCACTCTAAGATGAGACCTCTTTTGAATCTTCCATGCTAAACCTTTTAGCATCATGTCAATGTATCGCCTTTGGGATAAGCCAAGCATCCTATTAGATCTATCTCTATAGATCTTTATCCCCAAAATATAGGATGCTTCTCCCAAGTCCTTCATGGAGAAGTGTTTAGATAACCGTATTTTAATTGTTTGCATAAGATAGGAATATCATTCCCCCTATCGCAATATATCATCAACATATAATACAAGGAATGAAATAAATATCCCACTAACCTTCTTGTACACACATGGTTCATCCTCATTTTTGATAAAATCAAACTTTTGATTGTCTCATCAAAACGGATGTTCCACCCACGAAGAAGCTTGCTTTTAATCCATAAATGGATCGTCAGAAGCATGCACTTGATTTGTTCCAACCTTTGAAACAAATCCTCCGTTGTGTCATATACACATCCTCCTCAAGTTTCCCATTGAGGAAGGCCGCTTTCACGCCCATCCGCCAGATTTCAGAGTCACGGTAAGTCGCAATCGCAAGCAAAATCCGAATGGACTTGAGCATTGCTATCGGTGAGAAGGTTTCACCATAGTCAACTCCTTGTCTTTGTTTGAAACCTTTTGCAACCAAATGGGCCTTATAGGTCTCTACCTTGCCGCCTCTACTCCAAATTTCTTTTTAAAGACCCATTTACACCCAATAGCTTAATGCCTTCGTGTGGTGAGACCAAAGTCCATACTGGTTCTCATACATGGAGTCCATCTCGATTTCATGGCTTCTTGCCACTTCTCCGAGTCTTTACTACTCATAGCCTGCTCAGAATTCAATGGATCATCATCATCTATGATGCGCACTTCATTGTCATCTTCTATGACAAGTCCATACCGTCCTGCATCTTCGTACTCTTCCGATTTACTTAATAGGTGTGGTATGTATGAATCTCTACTTGATTAGGTACCTCACTTTGATCTCAGTAGTATTTTGTGGTTCTTGAACTTCTTCAAGATATATCTTACTCCCAATCGACCCCTCAAGGATAAACTCCTTTTCCAAGAAGGCAAAGATGTTTCGCAACAAACACCTTTTGATCACTTGGATGATAGAAATAATACCCGATGTTTCTTTAGGGTATCCCACAAATCTACATTTGTCGATCTAGTCCGCAGCCTTTATCGCTTTCAAACTTTTTGACATAAGTCGGACAACCCCAAGTCTTAACATGCTTAAGATTTGGTTTCCTCCCCGTCCAATAACTCATATGGGGTCTTGGGGACGGATTTTGTAGGTACCTTGTTAAGTAGGTATGCAAATTTATTCTAGGGCATATCCCCGTAAGGAAACCGAAGGCTCAGAAACTCATCATAGATCGAACCATGTCCAACAATGTTCGATTTCTCCTTTCAGATACACCATTCATCCGTATGCGTCCCCGGTGGAGTCCATTGTGAGATTATACCATTTTCTTTGAGACAATTGAGAAACTCACCACTTAAGTATTCTCCTCCTCGATCGATCAAGAATCTTAATACTCTTACCAGCTTTGCTTCTCAACTTCACTTCTGAACTCTTTGAACTTTTCAAATGATTCAGATTTGTATTTCATTAAATACACATATCCAAATCTTGAGTGGTCGCTGTGAATGTAATAAAATAAGAATACCTCCCTCGTATGTTCGCTGTCATAGTCCACATACATCCGTGTGTACCAACGCTAACAACTCAGAATCTCTTTCTCCTTTTCCACTAAAAGGAGATTTAGTCATTTTACCCATGAGACAAGATTCACAAGTCGATATGATTCATAATCGATAGCTCTAGAGCCCATCTTTATGCAACTTGGATAATCTTGTTTCATTAATACGACCAAGTCTACAAAAGTACACATGAAGGTATAATTAACATCATCTCTTTTCTTTTTATTAGTTTGTTCAATTTGAAATATATTTTCATGCAAGTCAAGTATATAAAGTCCATTTCGCAAATTACCAACACCATATAAAACATTATCATTATAAATGGAACAACTGTTGTTCTTTATTATAATATTAAAACCATCCATATCCAATACAGTAGATAGAAATAATGTTTCTAATGATATTTGGAACAAAATAACAATTATTTAAATTAATGAACTCGCCTGTAGGCGGTGCTAAAACAATAAGTCCTTTACAAACCTAATGCAAAGAACCTTTGCTCCATTTCCCACTCGTAGATCGACCTCATCCTTGCTCACTTTTCTACTTCCGACTACCCCCTATATTATTACATATGTGAGAACCACATCCCAGATCCAATACCCAAGTAGAAGATCGACTTTCGTAAAAATTAATTTCAATCATAAACAAACCTCGATTAGGATTCAAGCTTCCAAGCTTCTTCGCTTTTGTTCGCATGAGATAATCCTCAGCGCCTCTTCCAAAGGACCTCGCTTATCGCAATGGAAGCAAATTTCTTTATAGCCGGATCAGTTTTCTTTGATCCTTCACTTTCGCTTTTCTTTTAGCCTTCTTGGATTTCTTCCTTCGTAAGATACCTTGGGCCTCTTCCTTTCTCGAAGAATCATCCACCAAGAAGACATGGTTCTTCTTGGATGGGAAGTGACCTTCAAAGTAGCTTTTCAACATGTTAAGTAATTCGTGCAAGTCGACATCCAACTTATTCATGTGAAAATTCACAACAAATTGTGAGAAGGTGTCCGGGAGTGACCGCAAGACTAAATCTTGACTCAACTCCCCATCCACGACGAACCCAAGTCGCCCAAGACGCTCAATCGATTTGATCATCTTTAGGACATGAGTCTCAATCCAGAAGTGCCCTCATTATCCGAGATCTAAGAGCTCCTTAGATATTTCATATCTAGCAAATCCTACTTTGCTCACCATACAACTCTCCAAGGTGCAAGAAGATAAGAGAGCATCCATGTTTTCATGCCGACGTCAAGCTCATACTCATGGATGCGAGCATGATGCATCGAGCCACGATGCATCATCTCGCCACCGCTTAAAAGTAGCAATCTCTTCCTCGAGGTCGCCTCTGCAACTTTTGCAGTACGGCTAATTTAGGACATAAGAAATCTTTTCAAAGAAGGAGAACAATTCTCGATTCCTTAACCAAATTCGTGTAGTTCTGGCCCCTACCATTGTTAAGATCAAGTATGCTTCAGCAAGTTGAAATTAGTGAATGTGACATTTTCAAAATTTCGCATGTAAAAAGACAATATTTTAGCAAACATTCATTTATTAATTACCAAAATAAATTAGGTCTTATTTTATATCGGTATCTCCCACTATTTTCTTCAAACTATATTACCCTCATTTATATAGTTCGCAAAATCTAATTAAAGTTTTTTGCTAGTGAGAATAAGGATCCCATTTCAAATATATATAGCCTTGTGGTGACACAACAAACTATATATAAATAAATAGGTAGACAACTCCTTGTCAATTACATCAACATGTAACTCCTTATGTTTTGCCTCTTAGATTATTTTGATCAAGTGGTGGCACATCCTAATCAAAATTATCTAAGTTAAGTCCAACCTAGCACTTCCATATATTCAAAAAGAAAAATATCGCCTTTGTGGTGACACAAACAAAACAATATTGTTCAATTTTCTTTATAAGCATCAAATGTGATAAATTAACATCTTAAATACTTAATACTTGCCTTGTGGTGACAAAACAAACTCATATTAAATATTTAATACTCTATTAATTTTATCATGCTAGAAGGCTTACGCTCGATATTCTAAATATCTTTGAACGCTTAAGACTTAATAAAAAACTTTGAGGGATTTTGTTATTATTTGTCTCCCAAAATAGGTATACATCACTCATCTTGAGTCGCCAAATACATGGTACAAATCTTAAATACAACTTAATTATACAACTTTCGTGTAAAATACGACAAAACATAATATGAGTATTTTAATACGAATATTATCTTCTAGACAGTATTCAAACTCAAATGGAGTCCTCAATACATTTATTATCACACTATTTCATAGAATTGTGAGGACTACTAATGTGACGTCCCCAAAATAGGTATACGTCACCCATCTTGAGTCGCCAAATACATGGTACAAAATTCAAATACAACTTAATTATACAACAGTCGTGTAAAATACGACAAAACATAATCTAAGAGTTTTAATAAGAATATTGTCATCTAGACAATATCCACACTCAATGGACTCCTCATTACATTTATTGTCACACTATTTAATGTAATAGTGAGGGACTACTAATGCTATCATCCGGACCGTCACTCCGCTTCCTCGACTAGTCCCGCCACGCTTCTCATTTCCTGAAGAGAATAATGAAAGAAAGGGTGAGCTCAACTAGCCCAGTAAGAAATATTATGACTAAGATAATGCAGAATAAATTATCATTAGTCTTCAACAATATTAAACTGATAAAATACAATAGACATCAATTTAACTGCAACAAAATAAGCAATCCATTAGAAGAGTCCAGTAGAGCATGATATCTACTATCTTCTATGATTTAAAATGTTTTCATCAATTTTTATTGCTGAGACTCAGCTTAATAAATAAACCACATCATCGAGTCATCCCTGCAATACGGGCCAAGGATATTCATTAAATCATCAATGGTCATGACTATGCCGAATAATCCCTGGTCATAATCATACCAAAAACTGTCCATCAATGCACTACAGGCTACTGAGGACTTTTTGTGATGCCCCCAAAATAGGTATACATCACCTATTCTGAGTCGCCAAATACATGGTAAAGAATACAAATACAATCTTTAATATACAACAAGAGAGCTGTGAGTTTTAATACAAATACTGTCTTCAAGACAATATCCACTCTCAAAATAAGTCCTCATTACATTTATTGTCACACTATTTAACAGAATAGTGAGGACTACTAATACTATCATCCGTCCATCACTCCGCTCCCCAGACTCGTCCCCAAATTATATTCTCATTTCAAGAGAACAAAGGAAAGAAAGGGTGAGCTCAACTAGCCCAATAAGAAATATTATGACTAAGATAATGCAAAATAAATTATCATTAGTCTACAACAATGTTAAACTGATAAAATACAATAGCCATCAAGTTTAACTGCAGCGGAACAAGCTATCCATTAAAAGAGCCAAGTAGAGAATAAAATCTACTATCTTTTATGATTTAAAAGGTTTTTCATCTCTTTTATCGCTGAGACTCAACTTAATAAATAATCCACATCATCGAATCACCCCTGCACTACGGCCAAGGATATTCTTTAGTATCACGACCACAAATTATCCATACACTACAGGCCAAGGACATTCGTGTATTCATCAATGGTCATGATCATGCCAACAACTGTCCATCAATGCACTATGGGCCAATGAGGACTTTTACCACATCATTTGTAACATTACTACCATGATTACACCAATAATCCTCAGTCATAATCATACCAAGTCCATCTATGCACTACAGGCCACAGATGACTTTCAAAAAAATATAAACATGAGGATGATGACAATGATTTAAGAATCCAATAAAACAATTTCAAGAATTAAATTATCCAGGAATTAATAACGTCCAAATTGTCAATATGATACTTCTTTGTAGAGTAAAATTCAAGAATAATATTCATGCACCAAAAATAATTTGGACAGAAAAGAATTAATTTTTCGTCGTGAATAGTATTCCGTGACTAGTTGTTTGGGAATAGTGCCTCGTGAATTGTACCCCGATATGAAAAGTAATCCAAATACCCGAGTGAATAATATTCGGGTGAATAGTAATTTTGGTGAATAGTAACTCGTGAATAGTATTTCTGAATGAAAAGTGCCCCGAATACCCGAGTGAATAATACTAGAGTGAATAGTAACACGGTAAATAGTAACTCAGTGAATAAGTAACTCGTAATGTAAAATACCAAATAAAATGATATTTCATGCATTTGAGTATAAGTCAAAACTTTAACCAACCGAGTATAATAAAGAATGGAATAACAAAAAAAATCACCAGTATGCGGTGATTTCGATGATGCATAAAAGTTATCCCAATGTAATAATAAATAACGGAACCGTGTCAAAGTGAATACGCACCAAGCGGATATATTCAAATGTAATAATAAAGAATGGAATAACAACAAAAATCACCATGCATACGGTGATTGTGAGGCATGGTTATTCCAATAGAATAATAAATAACTGAGCTAGCGGCGTAAAAACGCGTAGGCAGGATATATTCCAATGTAATAATAAAGTCAAAACCCGTGTTCGCAGAAAACGCATGCATGGATATTTCCAAATGTAATAATAAATAATGGAATTACAGAAGAATTTCACAAAGTATAGGGTAGACCGCGTATACAGGTTATTCCAACAGAATAATAAAGAATGGAATAACAAAAGTTCTCTTCATAAAGACGAAAGAAAGAAATAATACCCATTACGAGTATAACAAATAATATCCCTTACCTTTGAAAGAAACTAGATATAGGAGTAGTGAGGTAGCAGGCTTCTCTTCTTCTATAGATTTTCTCTCTACAATTTCTCTCTATAATAATTGCTCTATAGCTTTAGTGAATTGGTGAGAAATGAAGGAAGAATGAGCTTCTATTTATAGAAAAATATAGTTTCGATAATTGCATGTTTTGGGGCTCAAAAAATTATAGTACAATACCTCCAACTTTTCCTTTATTTTAAATTTAGTCATGCAAGTATTATCAAACTTACACCACCTCCCTTAATAGTAAATAATGTGATTCAATAGTAAATCATGTGAATCAATAGTTTTAGACATGTGAAAATACGAATTTCAGTATAGTACCTCCATCTATACCTCCATTTTTAACTTAGTCATGTAAGTATTATCAATCTTGCACCAACTCCCCTAATAGTAACAAGAATGTGAAACAATAGTACACACATGTGAACAAATAGTTATAATCATGTGAATTAATAGCAATCAATTGCTCATTTATCCGGATAAATACTCGATTTGTCAATATAACCTCCAGACATCAATTATTATCGAAATAAATGTCGATTTTCACTAACACAAATAATTCCAACATAATGAAACTATTTTTATCAATAATATAAATTTTGAAATTTCGAAGTTTGACTTTTCTCAAAAAAGTCAACTGTTGACTTTTTGACCAAAAAGTTAATCCCGAAAAATTTTGTTTTTATAGACTATTTTTACTAATTTCATCGTTCCGGACTCAAATATCACGTCCGCGTCTCCAAATTCAACTCCGAACACAACTTCAATTTTTTATTAACATTCATCATTAATATTATAACTCGCAATATTTATCAACCAGGTCGTTCCCAAGAAAGAGGGGGTTTTCCGATAAGGATTTCTCCCTATTGGCGCGCAATTAGATTATCTAACCTCTCCTTGACAGAACTTCTAGACATTGTAAATATTGCAATTTATAATATGAATAACTTTGTAGTCTCAATTATTGATTTAATAAAATAACATTTTATACAGATGATACTGTGACAATAATTGAATCAATAATGTGAGAGATATGATGCGTGAATTATCGTAGTAATAATTGAGTATAATCGAGTGACTTCTCACGTAAGCATCAATAATCAATACCGTGTGCTACTATATGCTATACGCCAGATTATTATTGTACTTTTACTACTAGAGAGTAGTTCAAATGTAGATTAACAAATAAAACTTCCGCCGTTATTTTCATAAAAATATTTTTGTCATTTTCTCAATCCAACAATAATTCTGTTGTGGGGTCCACCAATGATTGTGTCATTGTACGAATATTCCCTGCTAAAACGAATATTCTCCGACCAATCGAATATAATATAACAACTTGCATACTTTGCAGAATTTATAAATACTACCCACAACTATAACATTATAATAAATTCATTCAATAATATTCAAAAATGATAATTATAGAAAAATAATCTTTATTCATAAAAGTTGGGGTCTTACACTTTTACCACATCATTTACAACATTACAGGTCATGATTATACCGAATAATTCCTGGTCATAATCATACCAAGTCCGTTTATGCACGTAAGCCAAAGATAATTTTCATCACAATATAAGCATGAGGATGATGACAATGACATAATAATTCAATAAAACAAGTTCAAGAATAAATTTTAAAGATTTATAAGTTAATTTATCTTGAAATCAATTACGTCCAAATTGTCAACATGATACTGCTTTGTGGAGTGAAATTCAAGAATGCTCAGAAGAATATTTCCAGGAAAAGATATCGGATGAAGGACAAATATCCAGGATATTCTACTAATTTCATGGAGTATAGAAGCCAAAACTTTAACCAAATGAGTATCATAGAATATATGAAACTGCAAATGAATTTTCACCCGCCATGCGGTAATCCACGTAGACAGATCATTTCCATAATTTAATAACGAATGAATACGAAGGATCGTTCACCATGCATGTGATAATCCACATGATGTGTTATTCCAATGTAATAATAAAGAATGGAACGGTGTCATGCGTGAATCCGCATGCATGTGATATTCCAAATGTAATAATAAAAATAGATAATGTAAGAATTCACTATGCATGCGATGACATGATGATGCGGGTTATTCCAATGTAATAAAAAAGAATAGAACCAGTGTCTAGCGTAATCCGCATTGCATGACGGGATATTCCAACAAAATAATAAAGAATGGAATAACAAAGAATTCACCATGCATGCGATAGACCTTGCATGCATGTGTTATTCCAATGTAATAATAAAGAATGGAACCAGGTCTAGCGTAATCCGCACAGAAAGGATATTCCAACAGAATAATAAAGAATGGAATAACAGAAGAATTTCACCATGTATGCAATACTTTGCATAGACAGGTTATTCCAACATAATAATAAAGAATGGAATAACAGAAGAATTTCACCATGTATGCAGTACTTCGCATAGACAGGTTATTCTAACATAATAATAAAGAATGGAATAACAGAAACTCTCTTCATGAATACGAAAGAAATAATACCCCTTACCTTAGAAGAAAATGGATATTGAAATAGTGAGGTAGCAGACTTCTCTTCTTCTTTTTCTCTATAATTTCTCTCTGTAATAATTGCTCTAAAGCTTTAGGGAATTGGTGAGAAATGAAGGAAGAATGAGCTTTTATTTATAGGAAAACATATTTTCGATAATTACATGTTTTGGGGCTCGAAATATTACAGTATAATACCTTCCTCTTTTTCTTCATTTTTAATTTAGTCCTGCAAGTATTATCAAACTTGCACCACCTCCCCTAATAGTAAATAATTTGAATCAATAGTTCAATCATGTGAATCAATAGTTATAATCATGTAAAAATACGAATTACAGTATAGTACCTCCATCTATACCTCCATTTTTAACTAAGTGATGCAAGTATTATCAATCTTGCACCAACTCCCCTAATAGTACAAGAATGTGAATTAATTGTACACACATGTGAACAAATAGTTATAATCATGTGAATTAATAGCAATTAATTGCTCATTTATCCAATTAATTACCCGATTGGTCAGTATAACTTCCAGACATTAATTAATATTGAAATAAATGTCAATTTCCACTAACACTAATAATTCCAATGCAATGGAACTATCAATTTCATCTTTAATCAACACGAACTTATTCATCATTAATATTATAACTCATAATATTTAACAACCAGGTCGTTCCCAGGAAAGAGGGGGCTTTTTGATAATGATTTCTCCTTATTAGCGCACAATTAGATGATCAAACCTCTCCTTGATAGAACTTCTAGACATTATAAATATTGCAATTTAATAATATAAATAACTTTGTCGTCTCAATTATTGATTTAATAATATAACATATTATGCAGATGATACTGTGACAAAATCGAATCAATAATATGAGAGATATGATGCAGCAATTACTGTAGCAATAATTGAGTATGACTGAGTGACTTCTCACGTAAGCATCAATAATCAATACCGTGTGCTATATGCAACCACACGTATTATTGTACTTTTACTACCGAGTAGTTTAACAGTTTTAACAGTAACACTTTCGTCGTTATTTTTATAAAATGATAATTCTGTCATTTTCTAACTACGACAATACTTCCGTTGTGGGGTCCACCAATGATTGTGCCGTCGTACGAATATTTCCTGTTAAAACGAATATTCCCTGACCAATCAAATATTATATAAACACTTGCTTACTTTGCAAAATTTGTAAATATTATCCACAACTATAATATTATATCAAATCCACACCATAATATTCAAAAATATATTTCGAGAAAATTATTCTTTATTCATAAAAGTTGGGGTCTTACAACCTCCCCTTCTTATGAAATTTCATCCTCGAAATTAGGGTGCGTACCTGGTATGTCGAAGAGGTGAGGATACCTTGATTTCATTTTAGATTCTAACTCCCAGGTCATTTCTTCAACATCGTGGTTTCTCCACAAAACTTTGACTTGAGGTATAACTTTATAGCGTAGAATATGATCCTTCTTATCCAAGATTTTAACAGGTACCTCTTCATATGTTAAATCTTCCTCTATCTCGTCTGGTTTTAATTCAATAATATAGTTCGGGTCTTTCACATATTTACGTAACACAGATATGTGAAAAACGTTATGAACACGAGACATACTTGGCGGTAAAGCGAGTCTATAGGCCACAGTTCCTACTCGTTCGAGGATTATAAATGGGCCAATGAATCGAGGATTGAGCTTTCCTCTCTTTCCAAATCTCGTAACTCATTTCCATGGAGCAACACGCAACAACACATGATCTCCAATATTGAATTCCACGTCCTTTCGATAAAGATCAGCATAACTCTTTTGTCGATCTTGTGAGGTTTTTATACGTTGTCGAATCGTTTGAATCTTTTCTGTAGTCATACGTACCAAATCTGGTCCCAACAACGTTGCTTCACCCACCTCATCCCAGCATACTGGAGAACGACACTTTCTTCCATACAATGCCTCAAATGGAGCCATGCCAATACTTGCTTGATAATTATTATTATAGGAAAACTCCACCAATGGTAAGAACTTGTCCCAACTTCCCTTGAAGTCAAGCACACAGAGTCTTAATAAATCTTCAAGAGTTTGAATAGTCCTTTTGAGGATGATATGCCGAACTAAATCGTAAATTCGTGCCCATAGCTTTTTGTAAACTAACCCAAAATCTTGAAGTGAATCTTGGGTCTCGATCAGAAACTATGGATACTGGTATACCATGCAATCTTATAATCTCGTTTATATACATACTAGCAAGACGTTCAAGTGTATAAGTTTCTCGTATTGGTAAGAAATGAGCAGACTTGGTCAATCTATCAACAATGACCCAAATCGCATATATGCCTTGAGAAACCTTGGGAAGATCAGTAACGAAATCCATGGTAATGTGCTCCCACTTCTATTCTGGAATTTCAAGTGGTTGCAATGGACCTTTTGGCACTTGATGCTTTGCCTTGACTCGTTGACAAGTTAGACACCTTGAGATAAACCACGCTATCTCTCTCTTCATATTGCTCCATCAAAATGTATGTCGAAGATCACGATACATTTTGGTACTCCCAGGATGGATTGCAAACGGTGTGTTATACGCCTCCATCATGATTTTATACTTCAAGTCGTAATCGCATTTAACACAAATTCTGGAGTTGACTCGAAGTATTCCTTTTTCATCGATTCTTGCTTCTGAAATAACACCTTCTTGCACTTTCTTCCTCATACGCATCAGCTCCAGGTCTGTAGCTTGACCAACTTTAACTTTATCGATTAAAGTCGGTTCAACTTGTATATTCGTCATCATCACATGGGTCCCTGGAGTCTTTAACTCTATTTCCATCCTTTCCAAGTCATACAAAATGGGTCTTTGTGTAAGAGCCCAACTTTTATGAATAAAGATTAATTTCTCTCGAAATATATATTTGAATATTATGGTGTGGATATAATATAATGTTATAGTTGTGGGTAATATTTACAAATTTTGCAAAGTAAGCAAGTGGTTATATAATATTCGATTGGTCGGGGAATATTCATTTTAACAAGGAATATTAGTACGACGGCACAATCATTGGTGGACCCCACAACGGAATTATTGTCGTAGTAAGAAAATGACAGAATTATCTATTTATAAAAATAACGGCGGAAGTGTTACCGTTAAAATTGTTGAACTACCTAGTAGTAAAAATACAGTAATACGCGTGGTTGCATAGTAGCACACGGTATTGGTTATTGATGCTTACGTGAGAAGTCACTTAGTTATACTCAATTATTGCTACAGTAATTGTTGCAACATATTTCTCATGTTATTGATTCGATTATTGTCACAGTATCATCTGCATAATATGATATATTATTAAATCAATAATTGAGACGACAAAGTTATTCATATTATTAAATTGCAATATTTACAATGTCTAGAAGTTCTGTCAAGGAGAGGTTTGGTCACCTAATTGCGCGCCAATAGGGAGAAATCCTTATTGGAAATCCCCCTCTTTACTGGGAACGACCTGGTTATTAAATATTGTGAGTTATAATATTAATGATGAATAAGCTCGTGTTGATTAAAGATGAAATTGATAATAATTGATGTCTAGAAGTTATCGGGTAATTAATCGAATAAATGAGGAATTAATTGCTATTAATTCACATGATTATAACTATTTATTCACATGTGTGTACTATTGATTCACATTCATGTACTATTAGGAGAGTTGGTGCAAGATTGATAATACTTGCATGACTAAGTTAAAGATGGAGGTATAGATGGAGGTACTATATCGTTATTCAGATTTTCACCGATTATAACTATTGAATCACATGATTGAACTATTGATTCACATTATTTACTATTAGGGGAGGTGGTGCAAGTTTGATAATACTTGCAGGACTAAATTAAAAATGAAAGAAAAGTTGGAGGTATTGTACTGTAATATTTCGAGCCCCAAAACGTGCAATTATCGAAACTAAATTTTTCTATAAATAGAAGCTCATTATTCCTTCATTTCTCACCAATTCACTAAAGCTATAGAGCAATTATTATAGAGAGAAATTATAGAGAGAAAGAAGAAGAGAAGTCTGCTACTTCTCTATTCTAGTATCCAGCTTTATTCTAAGGTAAGGGGTATTATTTCTTTCATTTTCATGAAGAGAGCTTCTGTTATTTCATAAGCCACAGTTCCTACTTAATCGAGGATTTCAAATGGGCCAATTAAATCGAAGGTTGAGATTTCCTCTCTTCGTCGATTCTTACTTCTAGAATAACGCCCTCTTGAACATTCTTCTTCACATTTCATTAGATTCGAAGTATGTAGCTTGAGCGGCTTTAACTTTATCGATTAAAGTCGATTCTACTCGTATATTCGTTATCTTCACGTGGGGCTCTAGAGTCTTTAACTCTATCTTCATTATTTGTAAGTTATACGAAATGGGTTTTTGTGTTAACAACATCGCACTCGTAAACACATAAGATCTTCTACTCAACGCGTCAGCTACCATGTTTGCTCTTCCATAATGATATTGAATGGTACGATCGTAATCTTCAACAACTCAAGCCAACGTCTTTGGCGCATTATACGTTCGTTTTGGTTGAAGAAATATTTAAGGATTTTTAGCAATGGGTTTTGTACTGGGGTCAATACAAAATTCGATTTCACGCTCTAGGGTAGGCTAAGAAGTCTTCAGAAAATACGTCAGGAAATTTATTAACAATAGAAATATCATTCAAAACTGTGACTCTCATCCAAGACTTGGATAGTACGTCACATTGATACCTATCAACTTGTCATCGTCATTCACGACGTCCCCTGTGGATATTCTGGCTTCGGTGTATTCCAAGACTTGGAAGTCACCAACGAAAGGCTCAGGGCTTTTTACTTATGGCTTGATATAATAGTGATTAACTTTAGTGGTTTGGTTGCTTGAATTCGTATAATAGGTTGGTTAGGAATATAAAAGCTAACAACCTTACGAAAACAATCGATTTTAGCATGATGAGTAGTTAACCAATCAATCCCTAAAATCACATCAAAGGCAATTATTTTCAAAGAGATAAGATCAACAGGTAACGTGAAAATGTCAATTTTAATCAAACAAGATTTATAAACAGTGGAGGTAACAAAGGTTTCTATTAACGAAGTTTCAACCAATAAGTCAAAGTCTAACTTCTCTGGGGTCAAATTTAAACATTGAGCGTAAGCAAGAGAGATAAAAGAATGGGTAGAACCGGTATCTAACAAGGTATAGACTTCACAAATATTTATAACTAACTAACCCGTGCTAACTTCGTTTGGGTTACTCACTTTTTGAGAAGTCACGAAAAACGCTCTTCCTGAAACCACCGACTTTGTTTTGTCCGTATCCGCCTTTGGTGCCACCATCCCAGCTGAACTTGACTTTGGTGTATGACAAAATTGGGTTAGGTGACCTTTTCTTCCACAATTGTAACACGTTTTGGACTGCTGCGCACAGTTTGGACTAATATGTCCTTCCCCTCCGCATTTGAAGAATATGATAGGTGGTCATTCTCCTTCCTTAACAACGGGTATTGATGCTGACATCTTTCCATCATTATTGAACCTCCTCTTCTTGAAATTTCCACTCCTATTATCTTGGCCATGATTACCACCGAAGTGGTTACCATTCTTGGCATGATAATTTACACCACGATGGTTATCATTGTTCCAATGGTCGTTGCCACCGGTACGATTATCATCGTGTTGTTGCTCGTTACCTTTTGGTTGTGCTGACTCGTTATCGTGCTCCAATAACTGAGCCCTATTCACAACATCTGAATATAAATAAAGTTTATGAGAAATGAGGTATTGACGTATATCGGGTTTCAAACCTCTTAGAAATATTCACGTCATTCGCTCCTCATTATCGACCAAATGGGATGCAAACTGGGATAACTCAAAGAACTTAGCCTCAGATCATGATATACCATATTATTTTGCTCCATTGCTTATCTCAACATTTTCGGATGCCATTTTCAAACACTTGTCACAAAACAAGGGTTAATTGACATATCACATATTATCCCTATACTCCGACCAACCAATTAAATACCAAATAAACTTAGGTAGGTCATACTAAGCGAAGGAATTCCCGCCTCTCCCTCCTAGTTCTTGTCTCATATCTCACCAGGATCATATCCTAAGCTTTAATACCAACTGTGACACCCCAAAAATAGGTATACATCACCCATCTTGAGTCGCCAAATACATGGTACAAAAATACAAATACAACTTAATTATACAAACGTCGTGTAAACAATACGACAAAAACATAATCTAAGAGTTTTAATCGATATTGTCATCTAGATAAGATACAAACTCAATGAAGTCCTCATTACATTTATTATCACACTATTTTATAGAATAATGAGGACTACTAAGACACCATCTCGGATCCGCACTCCGCTTCCCGACTCGCCCCTAGCTATATTCTCATTTCATGAAGAGAATAGTGAAAGAAAGGGTGAGCTCAACTAACCCAGTAAAAAATATTATGACTAAGATAATAAAGAATAAATTATCATTAGTCTTCAACAATGTTAAACTGATAAAATACAATAGACATCAAGTTTAACTACAGCGGAACAAACAATCCATTAAAAGAGTCAAGTAGAGAATAAAATCTACTATCTTTTATGATTTAAAAAGTTTTTCATCACTTTTATCATTTGAGACTCACTTTTAATAAATAATCCACATCATCAAATCATCCCTGCACTACAGGCCAAGGATATTATTTAGTATCACGACCACGAATTATCCATGCACTACAGGCCAAAGATAATCGTGTTTTCATCAACTATCCCGATCATGCCATAAAATAATTCATCTTTGCTCCTCGTCAAGAGAATCCATAGCCATAATCATACCAAAACCGTCCCATCAATGTACTACGGGCCAATGAGGACTTTTTCCACATCATTTGTAACATTACGGTCATGATTATACCGAATAATCCTTGGTCATAATCATATCAAGTCCATCTATGCAATACAGGCCACAGATGACTTTCAACATAATATAAACATGAGGATGATGACAATGACATAATAATTCAATAAAACATGTTCAAGAATTAATTTATCCAAGAACTAATAATGTCCAAATTATCAACATGATACTGCTTTGTAGAGTAAAATTCAAGAATGCTCAGAAGAATATTTTCACGAAAAGATACTGGATGAAACGCAAATATCCAGGATATTCCACTAATTTCAAGGAATATAGAAGCCAAAGCTTTAACCAACTGAGTATAATAAAATATATAAAACTGCAAATGAATTTTCACCGTCGTACGCAGAATCCACGATATCTGCATCATTTCCACAATTTAATAAGGAATGAATACAAATGATCATTCACCATGCATGTGGTAATCCACATGACATGTGTTATTCCAACAGTAATAATAAATAATGGAATAATAGAAGGATTCACCATGTAAAGCGATAGAGGTTATTCTCAATGTAATAATAAAGAATGGAACCAGTCATGCGTAAACGCATTGATGTGATATATTAAACGTAATAATAAAAAGAACTAACCGTGTCAAAGTAAATTGTTCGAAGCGTGATATTCCAAATGTAATAATAAAGAATGGAATAACAATGTAAATCACCATGCATGCGATAGAATCGAATGCATACGAAGTTATTCCAATGTAATAATAATTAATGGAACTGTGTCAAAGCGTAATCGCGCACCAACGTGATATTCCATCGTAATAATAAAGAATGGAATAATGTAAGAATTTCACCATGTATGCGGATTGTGATATACAAGTTATTCCAACATAATAATAAAGAATGGAATAACGTAAGAATTTCACCAAGTATAGGGTAGTCCACAGATACAAAGTTATTCCAATGTAATAATAAAGAATGGAATAATGTAAGTTCTCTTCATGAATACAAAGAAATAATACCCTTTACCTTATAAAGAAGAGTACTCCAACCAGAGGGCTGGGATATACTTGAAGAAACTTGACTATATGCTCAAAGCTTTCTTAAACGCTAAAAAAGACGCTCAAGATTATAGAAGAAGAATTCTCTCTACGCTTTCTCTCTAGAGTTTCAAAGAATTCGTAAGAAATAATGAAGGAATGAGCTTCTATTTATAGAAGAATGGATCGAATAGTAACCAATCCATGAACTATTCAGTATTGATTTACTTTTAAAACTGACGATCCGTATTGGTTTACAATAAAATATTCTAATAAAATAAAATCTTTTAAATAAAATATAATATATTCTATTTATTGTCTAATAAAACAAATAACTTTATAAAAGTATTCTATTTTATATAAAAGATTTTACTATGCAAAACACTATGCAGTAATTATACAAACACTATGCATAATAAAATTTAATATATTCTAATTATTGTCTAATAAAACAAATAACTTTATAAAAGTATTCTGCTTTTATTTAAAAAGATTTTACTATGAAAAATACTATGCATAATAGAATATAATATATTCTAATTATTGCTTAATAAAACGAATAACTTTATAAAAGTATTATGTTTTATATAAAAGCTTTTCTGTTTTATTACACTAATAATACTAATAAAACAAAACTTATATATATAATATAAGAATTGACAATAATTGTGACGCCCCCAAAATTAGGTATACGTCACCCATCTTGGGTCGCCACTTACATGGTACATAAATTCAAATACAACTTACTAACCTAATCGTCAGGTATAATAATACGACATAAATCGTGAGTTTGAATACAAATATTGTCTACTAGATATTATACAAACTCAAAAGGAGTCCTCATTACAACTATTATCACACTATTTCACGTAATAGTGAGGACTACTAATGCTATCCTCCCGACCATTACTCCGCTCCCCGACTCGTCCCAATTTATATTCTCATTTCAAGAGAATAAGTGAAAGAAAGGGTGAGCTCAACTAGCCCAAAGAAAAAATATTATGACTAAGATAATGCGTAATAAATTACCATTAGCCTTCAACAAAGTTGTTAAACCGATAAAATACAATAGACAACCAGCTTAATCAAATGAATATGCAATCCATTAAAAGAGTCAAGTAGAGAATAAAATCTACTATCTTTTAGGTTTTAAAATGTTTTCATCAATTTTTTATCATTTGAGACTCAAATTTTAATAAATAAACCACCACATCTAATCATCCATGTACCACTACCAAGGATTTTCATCAAATTATCAATGGTCACGACTATACCAATCACCCCGGTCATAATCATACCAAAACTATCCATCACCGCATTACAAAAGCCACCGAGGACTTTTTTATCACATCATTTATAACAAGCCATGATTATACCGAATGATCCTCGTCATAATCATACTAAGTTCATCTATGCACGTAAGCCAAAGATAACATAATATATCATGAGGATGATGACAATGACATAATAATTCAATAAAACAAGTTCAAGAATTATTTTATCCGAGAATTAAGTAACGTCCCAAATTGTCAACAAGATACTTTGCTTTTGTAGAGTAAAATTCAAGAATGATCGTAAGAATATTTCCATGAAAGGATATCGGATGAAACGCAAATATCAAGGATATTCTACTAATTTCATGGAGTATAGAAGTCAAAGTTTTAACTAACCGGGTATAATAAAGAATGGAATAACAAAAGAAATCACTACGCATGCGGTTGATTAAGATGTATAAAAGTTATTCCAATGTAATAATAATAATCGGAACCAGTCGTCGTGAAATTCACAAGCGATGTGATGATCCAATGTAATAATAAATGTTTGAATAATAAACAATGGAACCAGTCCTGTAAAACACACGCATGTGATATTCCAATGTAATAATAAATGCGGAATAATAAACAATGGAACTGTGTCCTGTAAAACACACGCATGTGATATTCCAATGTAATAATAAAGAATGGAATAATGTAAGAAGATCACCAAGTATAGGGGATTCACAGATACAAAGTTATTCCAATAGAATAAATAAGGATGGAATAACATAAGATTTCACCAAGTATAGGGTATGCCGTATATACAAAGTTATGTATAGGTATACCACTTTTACAAAAGTTATTCCAATGTAATAATAATGAATGGAATAACAGAGGTTCTCTTCATGAATACAAATCGAATAATATCCCTTACGCAGTACAAAAAATAATACCCTTTACCGTAAAAGACACCGGATATCAAAGTAGTGAAGTACCGTAATACTCTTCTTCTTTCTCTCTATATATTTTCTCTCTATAGCTTCTCTCTATAATTTCTCTCTCTAGAGTTTCAAAGAATTCGTAAAGAAAATAATGAAGGAATGAGCTTCTATTTATAGGAAAATAGAATGCATAGTAATTAATCCATGAACGGTCATCTGTATTGATTTACTTTTAATCGACGGTCCATATTTAAAGCAAAATCTTTTAAATAAAATATAATATATTCTATTTATATAAAAACATTTTACTATGCAAACACTATGCAACACTATACAAAACACTATGCAAAAACACTATGAAATACTATGCATAATAAAATATAATATATTCTATTTATAGAATAACTTTAATAAAGTATTCTGCTTTTATATAAAAGATGTTTCGCTTTTTATTACGCTAATAATAATGAATAAAACAAAACGTCATTATCGCTATAATAATTCATATTATTAATCGACAATAATGGAATCAAACCGAGTGACTTCTCACATAAGCATCAATAATCAATACCGTGTCTACTATGCAACCACACGACATCGTATTTTTTACTACCGAGTAGTTCAACAAAGATCAACGGTAGAAACTTCCGTCGTTATTTCAATAAAATATTTTTGTCGCTTTCAAATCCGACAATAATTTCGCTGGGGTCCACCAATGATTGAGCTGTTGTACGAATATTCCCCGCTAAACCGAATATTCCCCACCAATCGAATATAATATAACCACTTGCATACTTTGCAAAATTTATAAATACTACCCACAACTATAATATTATCTCAAATTCACACCATAATATTAAAAATTATTTCGACAAAATTTAAATCTTTATTGATAAAATCTGGGGTCTCACAATAATTGAATCAAATAACGTGAGATACTATGCAACAATTACTATAACAATAATTGAACAAAATTGAGTGACTTATCACGTAAGCATCAATAATTAATACCGTGTGCTACTATGCAACCACGCATATTACTGTACTTTTACTACCGAGTAGTTCAACAGTATTAACGGTAAAACTTCCGTCGTTATTTTCATAAAATATTTTTATTGTTTTCACAATCCGACAATAATTCCGTTGCGGAGTCCACCAATGATTGTGCCGTTGTACGAATATTCCCTGATAAAACGAATATTCCCTGACCAATCGAATATTATATAACAACTTGCATACTTTGTAAAATTTATAAATACTACCTACAACTATAACATTATCTCAAATTCACAAAAAAATATTTCGAGAAAATTAAATCTTTATTCGAAAAATTTGGGGTTTTACAGGAGAGACGGAAAATTCATTCGCTAGTATGACCTACCTAAGTTTATTTGGTATTTAATTGGTCGGTCAGAGTATAGGGATAATATGTGATATGTTAATTAACCCTTATTTTGTGGTAGTATTTGAAAATGACATCCGAGAATGTTGAAAATAGCAATGGAGCACAGGAGACCGTTGACTCTCCATAGATCAATAATCAGGATAATGTGCATCAGGAAGGCGACAATCCTTATGAAAATGACAATACTAACCAAATGATGAACGAAGGAATGTTTAGAGGCTTTATGCAATTCATGCAACATCAGGCGAGAGCGGCTCCTGTCCAAAATGCAGGTGGAAACACTGGCAACTCTCAGACAGTCACTGCTAAATAGTTTAAGGAGCTGGGACCACCGGAGTTTTTTGGAGAGCCAAAATCACTTAAGGCAGAGACGTGGATAAAGTAGATCAACAAGATATTTGATGTCTTGGGATGCTCCGAGGAGCAAAAGGTTCCCTTTGCCACCTTCATGTTACTGGGCAGAGGCGATTCATCGGTGGGAATCAGAAAGCGTACTCAACCTGCCGCAGTGAAGATGTCTTGGGAGAAGTTCCAAGAACTGTTCAACGACAAATACTTTCCCGAAAGTATTCATCACATGAAAGAGGTAGAGTTCATTAAACTGGAGCAAAACAACATGACCGTGTCGCAATACGAAGCTAAGTTTGCCGAGTTGTCCCGGTTTGCGTCACATTTGGTTGATAATGAGGAGAGAATGACGCGAATGTTTCTAAGAGGTTTAAAACCCGAGATACGTCAATATCTTATCTCTCATAAACTGAGTTTGTATTCAAATGTTATTAATAGGGCTCAGTTATTAAAGTGTAATAATGAGTCAACCCAACCAAAAGAAAGCAGCCGACAAAATGATAATACCAGTGATAGTAGTCATCGAAGCGGTGAAAATAAGCGTGGAGGGAATCAACATGCCAGAAATGGTAACCACTTCGGTGGTAATCATGGCCAAAATAATAAGAATGGACATTTCAAGAAGATGAGATTTAACAATGATGGAAAGACGTCAGCATCAGCACCCGTTGTTAAGGAAGGAGAACGACCACCTATCATATGCTTCAAATGTGGAGGGGAGGGACATATCAGTCCAAATTATACGCAGCAGTCCAAAACCTGTTATAATTGTGGAAGAGAAGGTCACCTAGCTCAATTTTATCATTCAGAGAAGGCAAGTTCAGCTGGGATGGAGGCACCAAAGGCCGTCCCAGAAAAGTCAAAGCCGGTAGTTCAAGGGAGAGCCTTTATTGTGACATCCCATAAAGCAAGGAACCCGAACGAGGTCATCACGGGTAAGCTTATCATAAACTCTAGCGAAGTCTATACCTTATTTGATACCGGTTCTACCCATTCTTTTATTTCTCTTACTTGCGCTCAACGTTTAAATTTGACTCCGGAGAAATTGGACTTTGACTTATCTGTTGAAACTCCGTTGGGAGAAACCTTCATTACATCCACTGTTTATAATTCTTGTTTAGTTCAAATCGGCAACCTCACGTTACCTGTTGATCTTATTTCTTTGAAAATACTTGCATTTGACGTAATTCTAGGGATTGATTGGTTAGCTACTCATCATGCAAAAATTAATTATTTTCGTAAGGTTGTTAGCTTTCATATTCCTAACAAACCTATTATGCGAATTCAAGCAACCAAACCATTAAAATTAATCACTGTCATCTCAAGCCATAAAGCTATTCGTTTATTGAAAAACGGATGTCAAGCTTTCCTAGCAAATGTCACGAATCTAAACAAAAAATTTGTTAGTTTTGAATGATATTTCTATTGTTAATAAATTTTCTGACATATTCCCTGAAGAATTTCCTGGCCTAACCTCAGAGCGTGAAATTGAATTTTGTATCGAACTTGAACCTGGTACAAAACCCATTTCTAAAGCCCTATATCGAATGGCTCCTATTGAACTTCAGGAGTTAAAGACCCAACTGCAGGAATTGTTAGACATCGGTTTCATTTGTCCTTGTACGTCTCCTTGGGGTGCTCCTGTTCTATTCGTGAAGAGGAAAGATGGGAGTATGCGACTTTGTATTGATTATCGTAAGTTGAACCATGTCACTATCAAAAATTGATATCCATTGCCTCGCATTGATGACCTGTTTGACCAGTTGCAAGGCGCCAAATTCTTTTCATAGATTGATCTTCGTTCTAGATATCACCAATTGAAGATTAGAACCGATGACATTCCAAAGACGGCTTTCAGAACTCGGTACGAGCATTATGAATTCCTAGTTATGTCTTTTTGATTGACTAATGCTCTTGCAGCCTTCATGGACATGATGAACCGAGTATTCAAGGAATATATGGATCACTTTGTGGTCGTCTTTATTGATGACATCCTCATATATTCCAAAAGTCGTGAAGATCATGAGCAACACTTGAGGCTGATACTCCAAAAGATTTGTGAAAACAAGCTTTATGCCAAGTTGAAGAAATGCGAGTTCTGGCTTGAGGAAGTAGCATTCCTTGGGCACGTAGTATCAAGTCATGAAATATCTGTTGACCCAGCAAAGATTGAAGCTATTCAAAGTCGGGAGCAACCTAAATCGATGATCAGAACGTGAAGTTTTTCTCGGCTTAGTTGGTTATTATCGAAGATTCGTAGAGAAGGGTTTTCTCGAATCGCTACTCCATTAACTCAAATTGACTCAAAAGATACAAAGTTCGGTTGGAGCGAAGAATGTGAGAAGAGTTTTCAAGAACTCAAGAGGAGACTTAATTCAAGACTGCTCGACAATACCATCCGGCTCGGAGGATTTGTCATCTATAGTGATGCTTCTAGGCAAAGGGTTAGGATGTGTTCTCATGCAACATGGGAAAGTCATAGCCTATGCCTCTCGGCAACTCAAAGAATATAAGAGGAATTATCCTACTCATAATTTAGAGTTGGCCGCTGTCGTTTTTGCGCTTAAGATTTGAAGGTATTACTTGTATGGAGAGAAGGTAGAGAACTATACGGATCATAAAAGCCTCAAATATTTCTTCACTCAAAAGGAACTCAACATGCGGCAACAACGTTGGCTTGAGCTGTTGAAAGATTATGATCATACCATTCAATATCATCTTGGAAAAGCGAACGTAGTAGCTGACGCATTGAGTAGAAGATCATATGCGGGCACGAGTGCATTATTGTCAATGCAAAGGCCCATTGTGTATGACTTGGAAAGGATGGAAATAGAGTTAAAGACTCCAGGGACCCATGTGCTGATGGTGAATATATGAGTGGAACCGACTTTAATCAATAAAGTAAAATTTGCTCAAGCTACAGACCTGGAGCAGATACATATGAGGAAGAAAGTACAAGAAGGTGCTACTCCAGAAGCAAGAATCGATGAAGAAGGAATACTTCGAGTCAACTCTAGACTTTGTGTTCCTAACGATTCTGACTTGAAGTATAAAATCATGATGGAGGCGCACAACACACCGTTTACAATCCATCCTGGGAGTACCAAAATGTATCGTGATCTTCGACATACATTTTGGTGGAGCAATATGAAGAGAGAGATAGCGGGGTTTATCTCAAGGTGTCTAACTTGTCAACGAGTCAAGGCGGAGAATCAAGTGCCAAAAGGTCCATTACAACCACTTGAAATTCCAGAATGGAAGTGGGAGCACATTATCATGGATTTTGTTACTGGTCTTCCCAAGGTTTCTCAAGGCATAGATGCGATTTGGGTCATTGTTGATAGATTGACCAAGTCTGCTCATTTCTTACCAATACGAGAAACTTATACACTTGAACGTCTTGCTAGTATGTACATAAACGAGATTGTAAGATTGCATGGTATGCTAGTATCCATAGTTTCTGATCGAGACCCAAGATTCACTTCAAGATTTTGGGTTAGTTTGCAAAAAGCTATAGGCACAAATTTACGATTTAGTTCGGCGTATCATCCTCAAATGGACGGATAATTAGAGAGGACTATTCAAATTCTTGAGGATTTATTAAGACTTTGTGTCTTTGACTTCAAGGGAAGTTGGGACAAGTTCTTACCATTGGTGGAGTTTTTCTACAACAATAGTTATCGAGCAAGTATTGGCATGGCTCCATTTGAGGCGTTGTATGGAAGAAAGTGTCGTTCTCTAGTATGCTGGGATGAGGTGGGTGAAGCAACGTTGTTGGGACCGGAAATTAATAGAATATCCTGGATATTTGCGCTTCATCCAGTATCTTTTCATGGAAATATTCTTCTGAGCATTCTTGAATTTTACTCCACAAAGTAGTATCATGTTGACAATTTGGACGTTTTTGAGTTTAGGATAAATTAACTTATAAATCTTTAAAATTTAATTCTTGAACTTGTTTTATTGAATTATTATTTCATTGTCATCATCCTCATGTTTATATTATGTTGAAAGTCATCTGTGGCATGTAGTGCATAGATGGACTT
Source organism: Panax quinquefolius (assembly GCA_020205615.1). Lineage (NCBI taxonomy): Eukaryota > Viridiplantae > Streptophyta > Magnoliopsida > Apiales > Araliaceae > Panax > Panax quinquefolius. The sequence goes on from CM035163.1 coordinate 78,636,657, forward strand.
GGTATGATTATGACCAGGGATTATTCGGCATAGTCATGACCGTAATGTTACAAATGATGTGGTAAAAGTCCTCATTGGTCCGTAGTGCATTGATGGACAGTTGTTGGCATTATCATGACCATTGATGAAAACACGAATATCCTTGGCCCGTAGTGCATGGATGATTTGTGGTCGTGATACTAATGAATATCCTTGGCCGTAGTGCAGGGATGATGTGGTTTATTTAATAAGTTGAGTCTCAGCGATAAAAGTGATGAAAAACCTTTTAAATCATAGAAGATGGTAGATTTTATTCTTTACTTGACTCTTCTAATGGATTGTTTGTTCCGCTGTAGTTAAACTTGATGTTTGTTATATTGTATCAGTTTAACACTGTTGAAGGCTAACGATAATTTATTCTGCATTATCTTAGCCATAATATTTCTTACTGGGCTAGTTGAGCTCACCCTTTTGCTTTCATTGTTCTCTTCAGGAAATGAGAACGTAGCAGGGACTAGTCGAGGAATGGAGTGACGGTTCAGATGATAGCATTAGTAGTCCTCACTATTCTATGAAATAGTGTGATAATAAATGTAATGAGGACTTATTTTGAGTTTGAATATTGTCTAGAAGATAATATTTTTATTAAAACTCACAGCTCATGTTGTATATTTAAGATTGTATTTGTATTCTGTACCATGTATTTGGCGACTCAGGATAGGTGATGTATACCTATTTTGGGGGTGTCACACTTTGCGTTGACAATATTGCACTCGTACCCGCATATGATCTTCTACTCAATGCGTCAGCTACTACGTTCGCTTTTTTAGGATGGTATTGGATGGTATGATCATAATCTTTCAACAACTCAAGCCATCATCATTGTCACATGTTGAGTTCCTTTTGAGTGAAGAAATATTTGAGGCTTTTATGATCCGTATAGATCTCCACCTTCTCTCCATACAGGTAATGTCTCCAAATCTTAAGCGCAAAAACGACTGCTGCCAACTCTAGATCATGAGTAGGACAATTCCTCTCATATTCTTTGAGTTGTCGAGAGGCATAGGCTATGACTTTCCCATGTTGCATGAGAACACATCCTAACCCTTTGCCTGAAGCATCACTGTTGATGACAAATCCCTCCGAGCCAGATGGTATTGTCAAAACAGGTGCTGAAATGTGTCTTCTCTTGAGTTCTTGAAAACTCTTTTTATATTCCTCACTCCAACTAAAATTTGTATTTTTTCTAGTGAGTTGAGTTAATGGAGTAGCGATTCGAGAAAACCCTTCTACAAACTCTGATAATAACCAGCTAAGTCGAGAAAGCTACGTACTTCGGTCACTGACTTAGGTTGCTCCCAACTTTGAATTGCTTCAATCTTTGTCGGGTCAACAGATATTCCATGATTTGATATCACGTGCCCAAGGAATGTAACTTCTTCAAGCCAGAACTTGCATTTCTTTAACTTGGCATAAAGCTTGTTTTCACGAAGCTTTTGGAGTATTAGCCTCAAGTGTTGCTCATGGTCTTCGCGAGTTTTGGAGTATATGAGGATGTCATCAATAAAGACGACCACAAAGTGATCTAAATATTCCTTGAATACTCGGCTCATCATATCCATGAAGGCAGCAGAAGCATTTGTCAATCCAAAAGATATGACTAGGAATTCATAATGCCCATACCGAGTTCTGAAAGCAGTCTTTGGAATGTCATCAATTTTAATATTCAACTGATGATATCCAGAATGAAGATCAATCTTTGAAAAGAATTTGGCTCCTTGCAACTGATCAAACAGGTCATCAATGCGAGGCGACGGGTACCTATTTTTGATGGTGACATGATTCAACTCCCGATAATCAATACAAAGTCGCATACTTCCATCTTTTTTCTTTACGAATAGAAAAGGAGCACCCCAAGGAGACGTACTAGGACGAATGAAATCGATGTATAACAATTCCTGTAGTTGGGTTTTTAACTCCTGAAGTTTAATGGGAGCCATTCGATATGGGCTTTGGAAATGGGTTTTGTACCGGATTCAAGGTCAATACAAAATTTAATTTCACGCTCTGGGGGTAGGCCAGGAAGTTCTTCAGGGAATACGTCAGGAAATTTATTAACAATAGAAATATCATTCAAATCTGACGTATCTTGGTTTAAATCCGTGACATGGGCAATGAAAGCTTGACATCCTTCTTTTAATAAACGAATAGCTTTATGACTTGATATGACAGTGATTGATTTTAGTGGTTTGGTTGCTTGAATTCGCATAATAAGTTGATTAGGAAGATGAAAGCTAACAACCTTACGAAAATAATCGATTTTAGCATTATGAGTAGTTAACCAATCAACCCCTAAAATCACATCAAATGCAAGTATTTTCAAAGAAATAAGATCGACAGTAACGTATGCGGTTCTGGATTTGAATCAAACAAGACTTATAAACCGTGGATGTAATGAAGGTTTCTCCCAACAGAGTTTCAACAGATAAGTCAAAGTCTAATTTCTCCGGAGTCAAATTTAAACGTTGAGCGCAAGTAGGAGAAATAAAGGAATGGGTAGAACCGGTATCAAATAAAGTATAAACTTCGCTAGAGTTTATGATTAGCTTACCCGTGATCACCTCGTTCGGATTCCTCACTTTTTGGGAGGTTACGACAAACGCCTCCCTTGAACTACTGGGTTTGTCTTATCCGGGACACCTTTGATGCCTCCATCCCAAATGGACTTGACTTTGGTGCACGATAAAATTGGGCTAGGTGACCTTCTTTTCCACAATTATAACACGCTTTGATCGCATCGCGCGGCTTTGACTTATGTGTCCTTCCTCCACATTTGTAATATACGACCGGTGGTCGCTTCTCCTTCCTCAACAACAAAATAAAGCCGACGCCTCTTTCCATCCTTGTTGAATCTCCTCTTTTGAAATGTCCACTCTTATTGTCATGGTCATGATTACCACCAAGTGATTATCATTTCGCATGTTGATTCCTCCATGTTTGTTGTCACCGCTTCGATGATCGCTACTACCGGGTATTATCGACTTGTTTGTTGCTCTCTTAGTTGGGTTGACTCATTACCGCTCTCCAATAATCGAGCCCTATAAGTTTCCTTATTATTATATTGAATAACTTATCTATGCTGGCACCGCATACATGGTGAAATTCTTATATTATTCCATTCTTTATTATTCTCGCTGAATATCCTCGTCATGCGTATTACACGCATTGACACAGTTCCATTCTTTATTATTCTCGCTGGAATAACTCCATGCATGCTGATCTATCTCATACCGTGAATTCTCATTTGTTACTCCATTTTTATTATTCTATTGGAATATCATGTATGCATGCGGATTTCGCGTGACGACACGGTTCCATTCTTTATTATTCGTAGGGAATAACTTTTCTCATGGCGGTCTATCGCATGCATGGTGAATTCTTCATTATTCCATTCTTTATTATTACGTTGAATAACTTGTCTATGTGGATTACCACGTACGGTGAATGATCCTTTGTATTCATTCCTTATTAAATTGTGGAAATGATCCGCTCACGTGGATTACAAAGAGGTCATATATTCTATTATACTCGGTTGGTTAAAGTTTTGGCTTCTATACTCCATGAAATTAGTAGAATATCCTGGATATTTGCACTTCATCCAGTATCTTTTCATGGAAATATTCTTCTGAGCATTCTTGAATTTTACTCCGCAAAGCAGTATTATGTTGACAATTTGGACGTTTTTGAGTGTAGGATCAATTAACTTATAAATCTTTAAAATTTAATTCTTGAACTTGTTTTATTGAATTATTATGTCATTGTCATCATCCTCATGTTTATATTATCTTGAAAGTCATCTCATGGCTCAGTGCATAGATGGACTTGGTATGATTATGACCGAGATTATTCAAAGATACTCATGACCGTAATGTTACAAATGATGTGGTAAAGTCCTCATTGGCCCGTAATGCATTGATGGACAGTTGTTGGCATGATCATGACCATTGATGAAAACACGAATATCATTGGCCTGTAGTTCATGGATAATTTGTGGTCGTGATACTAATGAATATCCTTAGTCATAGTGCAGGGATTATGTGGTTTATTTAATAAGCTGAGTCTCGACGATAAAAGTGATGAAAAACCTTTTAAATCATAGAAGATAGTAGATTTTATTCTCTATTTGACTCTTCTAATGGATTGCTTGTTCCGCTGCAGTTAAACTTGATGTTTGTTATATTGTATTAGTTTAACACTGTTGAAGGCTAATGATAATTTATTCTGCATTATCTTAGCCATAAAATTTCTTATTGGGCTAGTTGAGCTGACCCTTTCTTTCACTTTTCTCTTCAGGAAATGGAAATATAGCTGGGACGAGTCGAGAAATGGATTGACGGTCCCGATGGTTGTTTTAGTAGTCCTCAATATTCTGTAAAATAGTGTAACAATAAATGTAATGAGGACTCCATTGAGAGTGGATGTTGTCTAGAAGGCAATATTCTTGTTTAAACTCTCAGTTATGTTTTGTCGTATATTTTGCACGACAGTTGTATAATTAAGTTTGTATTTGATTTATGTACCATGCATTTGGCGACCCAAGATGGGTGATATATACCTGTTTTGGGGGCGTCACACATAATCTAAGAGTTTTAATAAAAATATTGTCATCTAGAAAATATTCACACTCAATGGACTCCTCATTACATTTATTGTCACACTATTTAACAGAATAGTGAGGACTACTAATGCTATCATCTAGACCGTCACTCCATTCCCCAACTAGTCTCTTGCCACGCTCATTTTCAAGAGAACAAATGAAAGAAAGGGTGAGCTCAACTAGCCCTCAGAAGAAATATTATGACTAAGATAATGCGAATAAATTATCCTTAGGCTTCAATAATGTTAAACTAATAAAATACAATAGACATCAAGTTTAAACTGCAGCGGAATAAGCAATCCATTAAAAGAGTCAAGTAGAGCATGATATCTACTATCTTCTATGATTTAAAATGTTTTCATCAATTTTATCACGAGACTCAGCTTAATAAATAAACCACATCATCGAAGTCATCCTCGCACTACGGGCCAATGATACTCATTAAATCATCAATGGTCATGACTATACCGAATAATCCTCGTCATAATCATACCAAAAACCGTCCCATCAATGCACTACAGGCTACTGAGGACTTTTACCACATCATTTATAACATTACAGGTCATGATTATACCGAATAATCCCTGATCATAATCATACCAAGTCCATCTATGCACGTAAGCCAAAGATGACTTTTATCACAATATAAGTATGAGGATGATGGCAATGACATAATAATTCAATAAAACAAGTTCAAGAATAAATTTTAAAGATTTATAAGTTAATTTATCTTGAAATCAATTACGTCCAAATTGTCAACATGATACTGCTTTATGGAGTAAAATTCAAGAATGCTCAGAAGAATATTTTCATGAAAAGATATCGGATGAAGCACAAATATCCAGGATATTCTACTAATTTCATGGAGATAGAAGCCAAAACTTTAACCAAATGAGTATCATAGAATATATGAAACTGCAAATGGATTTTCACCCGCCATGCGGTAATCCACGTAGACTGATCATTTCCACAATTTAATAAGGAATGAATACGAAGGATCATTCACCATGCATGTGATAATCCACATAGATAGGTTATTCCAACAAAATAATAAAGAATGGAACCAGGTCATGCATAATCCGCACAGACAGGATATTCCAACAGAATAATAAATAATGGAATAACAGAAGAATTCACCATGCATGCGATAGATCGCACAGGGGTTATTCCAAAAGAATAATAAAGAATGGAACCAGGTCTAGCATAATCCGCACAGACAGGATATTCCAACAGAATAATAAAGAATAGAATAACAAAGAATTCACCATACATGCGATGAATCGCATGCATACGAGTTATTCCAAATAATAATAAAGAATGGAACCAGTGTCTGGCGCGTAATCCATTACGATACAAAGTTATTCCAATGAGAATCATAAAGAATGGAATAACAGAAGAATTTCACCATGTATGCGGTACTTCGCATGAACAAGTTATTCCAACATAATAATAAAGAATGGAATAACAAAAGCTCTCTTCATGAATAAGAAAGAAATAATACCCCTTACCTTAGAAGAAACTAGATATTGAAATAGTGAGGTAGCAGACTTATCTTCTTCTTTCTCTCTATAATTTCTCTCTATAATAATTGCTCTAAAGCTTTAGTGAATTGGTGAGAAATGAAGGAAGAATGAGTTTCTATTTATAGGAAAATATAGTTTCGATAATTGCACGTTTTGGGGCTCGAAATATTACAATATAATACATTCCTATTTTTCTTCATTTTTAATTTAGTCCTGCAAGTATTATCAAACTTGCACCACCTCCCCTAATAGTAAATATTGTGAATCAATAGTTCAATCATGAGAATCAATAGTTATAATCATGTGAAAATACGAATTACAGTATAGTACCTCCATTTATACCTCTATTTTTAACTTAGTCATACAAGTATTATCAATCTTGCACCAACTCCCCTAATAGTACAAGAATGTGAATTAATAGTACACACATGTGAACAAATAGTTATAATTATGTGAATTAATAGGAATTAATTGCTCATTTATCCGATTAATTACCCGACTGGTCAGTATAACTTCCAGACATCAATTAATATCGAAATAAATGTCGATTTCCACTAACACTAATAATTCCAACAAAATGGAACTATCAATTTAGTCTTTAATCAACACGAACTTATTCATCATTAATATTATAACTCACAATATTTAACAACCAGGTCGTTCCCAGGAAAGAGGGGGCTTTCTGATAAGGATTTCTCCTTATTGGCGCGCAATTAGATGACCAAACCTCTCCTTAACATAACTTCAAGACATTGTAAATATTGCAATTTAATAATATAAATAACTTTGTCGTCTCAATTATTGATTTAATAATATAACATATTATGCAGATGATACTGTGACAATAATCGAATCAATAATATGAGAGATATGATGCAAAAATTATCGTAGCAATAATTGAGTATAACCGGTGTGACTTCTCACGTAAGCATCAATAATCAATACCGTGTGCTACTACGCAACCACGCCAGACATCTTGTATTTTTTACTACCGAGTAGTTCAACAGTTTTAACGGTAACACTTTCGCCGTTATTTTTATAAAATGATAATTCTATCATTTTCTAACTACGATAATACTTCCGTTGTGGGGTCCATCAATGATTGTGTCTTATCGTCATTTAATATTCCCTGTTAAAACGAATATTCCCCGACCAATCGAATATTATATAACCACTTGCTTACTTTGCAAAATTTGTAAATATTACCCACAACTATAACATTATATCAAATCCACGCCATAATATTCAAAAATATATTTTGAGAAAATTATTCTTTATTCATAAAAGTTGGGGTCTTACAACCTCCCCTTCTTATGAAATTTCGTCCTCAAAATTAGGGTGCGTACCTGGTATGTCGAAGAGGTGAGGATACCTTGATTTTATTTCAGATTCTAACTCCCAGGTCATTTCCTCAACATCGTGGTTTCTCCACAAAACTTTGACTTGAGGTATAACTTTATAGCGTAGAATATGATCTTTCTTATCCAAGATTTTAACAGGTACCTCTTCATACGTTAAATCTTCCTCTATTTCATCTGTTTTTAATTCAATAATATAGTTCGAGTCTTTCACATATTTACGTAACATAGATATGTGAAAAACGTTATGAACACGAGACATACTTGGCGGTAAGGCGAGTCTATAGGCCACAGTTCCTACTCGTTCGAGGATTATAAATGGGCCAATGAATCGAGGATTGAGCTTTCCTCTCTTTCCAAATCTCGTAACTCCTTTCCATGGAGCAACACGTAACAACACATGATCTCCAATATTGAATTCCACGTCCTTTCGATGAAGATCAACATAACACTTTTGTCGATCTTGTGAGGTTTTTATACATTGTCGGATCATTTGAATCTTTTTCGTAGTCATACGTACCAAATCCGGTCCCAACAATGTTGCTTCACCCACCTCATCCCAGCATACTGGAGAACGACACTTTCTTCCATACAATGCCTCAAATAGAGCCATGCCAATACTTGCTTGATAACTATTATTGTAGGAAAACTCCACCAATGGTAAGAACTTATCCCAACTTCCCTTGAAGTCAAGGACACAAAGTCTTAATAAATCTTCAAGAGTTTGAATAGTCCTTTCCGACTACCCATCCGTTTGAGAATGATATCCCGAACTAAATCGTAAATTCGTGCCCATAGCTTTTTACAAATTAACCCAAAATATTGAAGTGAATCTTGGGTCTCAATCAGAAACTATGGATACTGGCATACCATGCAATCTTACAATCTCGTTTATATACATACTAGCAAGACGTTCAAGTGTATAAGTTTCTCCTATTGGTAAGAAATGAGCAGACTTGGTCAATCTATCAACAATGACCCAAATCGCATCTATGCCTTGAGAAACCTTGGGAAGACCAGTAACGAAATCCATGGTAATGTGCTCCCACTTCCATTCTGGAATTTCAAGTGGTTGCAATGGACCTTTTGGCACTTGATGCTCTGCCTTGACTCGTTGACAAGTTAAACACCTTGAGATAAACCCCGCTATCTCTCTCTTCATATTGCTCCACCAAAATGTATGTCGAAGATCACGATACATTTTAGTACTCCCAGGATGGATTGCAAAAGGTGTGTTGTGCGCCTCCATCATGATTTTATACTTCAAGTCAGAATCGTTAGGAACACAAATTCTGGAGTTGACTCGAAGTATTCCTTCTTCATTGATTCTTGCTTCTGAAATAACACCTTCTTGCACTTTCTTCCTCATACGCATCAGCTCCAGGTCTTTAGCTTGACCAGCTTTAACTTTATCGATTAAAGTCGGTTTCACTCGTATATTCGCCATCATCACATGGGTCCCTGGAGTCTTTAACTCTATTTCCATCCTTTTCAAGTCATACAAAATGGGTCTTTGTGTAAGACCCCAACTTTTATGAATAAAGATTAATTTCTCTCGAAATATATTTTTGAATATTATGGTGTGGATATAATATAATGTTATAATTGTGGGTAATATTTACAAATTTTGCAAAGTAAGCAAGTGGTTATATAATATTCGATTTGTTTCCGGGTAATATTCGCTTTTAACAGGAATATTCGTATTCTAACGACAATCATTAGTGGACCCCATAGAATGTAATTTATTGTCGTAGTAAGAAAGCGATGTAATTATCTTTTATAAAAAATAACGGTGAAAGTGTTACCGTTAAAATTAATGAACTACCCTTAGTAAAAGTACAAAGAATACACGTGGGTTGCACAAAGAGTACACTCAGTATTGGTTATTGAAGCTTACGTGAGAAGTCACTCGCTTATACTCAATTATTGCTACGATAATTCTTTGCATCATATTTCTCATGTTATTGATTCGATTATTGTCACAGTATCATCTGCATAATATGATATATTATTAAATCAATAATTGAGACGACAAAGTTATTTATATTATTAAATTGCAATATTTACAATGTCTAGAAGTTCATCAAGGAGAGGTTTGGTCACCTAATCAAGGCTACCAATAGGGAGAAATTCTTATTGAAAGCCCCCTCTTTCCTAGGAACGACCTGGTTGTTAAATATTGTGAGTTATAATATTAATGATGAATAAGCTCGTGTTGATTAAAGATGAAATTGATAGTTCCATTATGCTGGAATTATTAGTGTTAGTGAAAATCGACATTTATTTTGATAATAATTGATGTCTGGAAGTTATCGGGTAATTAATCGAATAAATAAGGAATTAATTGCTATTAATTCACATGATTATAACTATTTGTTCACATGTGTGTACTATTGATTCACATTCATGTACTATTAGGGAAGTTGGTGCAAGATTGATAATACTTGCATGACTAAGTTAAAGATGGAGGTATAGATGGAGGTACTATACTGTTATTCGTATTTTCACCTGATTATAACTATTGAATCACATGATTGAACTATTGATTCACATTATTTACTATTAGGGAAGGTGGTGCAAGTTTGATAATACTTGCAGGACTAAATTAAAAATGAAAGAAAAGTTGAAGGTATTGTACTGTAATATTTCGAGCCCCAAAACGTGCAATTATCGAAACTAAATTTTTCTATAAATAGAAGCTCATTCTTCCTTCATTTCTCACCAATTCACTAAAGCTATAGAGCAATTATTATAGAGAGAAATTATAGAGAGAAAGAATAAAAGAAGTCTGCTACCTCTCTATTCCAGTATCCAGCTTTATTCTAAGGTAAGGGATATTGTTATTATAGTAAGGGGTATTATTTCTTTCATTTTCATGAAGAGAGTTATTGTTATTCCATTCCTTATTATTATGTTGGAATAACCTGTCTATGCGAAACACCGCATACATGGTGAAATTCTTCTATTATTCCATTCTTTATTATTCTGTTGGAATATCATGTCTGTGCATATTACGTATGAACTAGTTCCATTCTTTATTATTCTGTTGGAATAACCTGTCTGTGCATTTTATCGCATGCCTCGTGAATTCTGTTGTTATTCCACTCTTTATTATTCTATTGGAATATCCTGTATGTGTGGATTTCGCATGACCTGGTTCCATTCTTTATTATTCTGTTGGGAATAACATGTCTGTGTGGTCTATCGCATGCATGGTGAATTCTTCTGTTATTCCATTCTTTATTATTCATTGAATAACTTTTATACATGTGGATTACCACATGTATGGTGAATAATCCTTTGTATTCATTCCTTATTAAATTGTGGAAATGATCTGTCTATGTGGATTACCGCATGGCGGGCGAAAATCCATTTGCAGGTTCATATATTCTATTATACTCAGTTGGTTAAAGTTTTGGCTTCTATACTCCATGAAATTAGTAGAATATCCTGGATATTTGTGCTTCATCCAATATCTTTTCATGGAATATTCTTTTGAGCATTCTTGAATTTTACTCCGTAAAGCAGTATCATGTTGACAATTTGGACGTTTTTGAGTTTAGGAGAAATTAATTTATAAATCTTCAAAATTTAATTCTTGAACTTGTTTTATTGAATTATTATGTCATTGTCATCATCCTCATATTTATATTATGTTAAAAGTCATCTGTGGCCTGTAGTGCATAGATGGACTTGGTATGATTATGACTGAGGATTATTCTTGGTATATAGTCATGAATCGTAATGTTACAAATGATGTGGTAAAAGTCCTCATTGGCCCGTAGTGCATTGATGGACAGTTGTTGGCATGATCATGACCATTAATGAAAACACGAATATCCTTGGCTTGTAGTGCATGGATAATTTGTGGTCGTGATACTAATGAATATCCTTGGCCGTAGTGCAGGGATGACATGGTTTATTTAATAAGCTGAGTCTCAGCGATAAAAATGATGAAAAACCTTTTAAATCATAGAAGATAGTAGATTTTATTCTCTATTTGACTCTTCTAATGGATTGCTTGTTCTACCGCAGCTAAACTTGATGTTTGTTATATTGTATCGCTTTTAACATCATTGAGGCTAACGATAATTTATTCTCGCATTATCTTAGCCATAATATTTCTTCCGGGCTAGTTGAGCTCACCCCTTTTGCTTTCATTGTTCTCTTTAGGAAATGAGAACGTGGCGTGACTAGTCGGGAAATGGAGTGACTGGTCCGGATGATAGCATTAGTAGTCCTCACTATTCTATGAAATAGTGTGATAATAAATGTATTGAGGACTTATTTTGAGTTTGAATACTTTATACAGAAGACAATATTTGTATTAAAACTCACAAATTTCATATAGTATATTTAAGATTGTATTTGTATTCGTATCATGTATTTGGCGACTTTTAATAGGTGATGTATACCTATTTTGGGGCGCCACACTTTCACAATTGACAATATTGCACTCGCATGCAGTATATGATCTTCTACTCAATGCGTCAGCTACTACGTTCGCTTTTCCAAGATGGTATTGGATGGTATGATCATAATCTTTCAACAACTCAAGCCATTGTCGTTGCCGCATGTTGAGTTCCTTTTGAGTGAAGAAATATTTGAGGCTTTTATGATCCGTATAGATCTCCACCTTCTCTCCATACAGGTAATGCCTCCAAATCTTAAGCGCAAAAACAACTGCTGCCAACTCTAGATCATGAGTAGGATAATTCCTATCATATTCTTTGAGTTGTCGAGAGGCATAGGCTATGAATTTCCCATGTTGCATGAGAACACATCCTAACCCTTTGCCTGAAGCATCACTGTAGATGACAAATCCTATGACACCCACAAACCCAGGTACTTCATTCCCACAGGATTTAGTGTTCACTTAATCAAACATTCATATCTAACTACCAATCATAATAAAATTGAATAAATAAAATCTTCCCCATTAAAGGGTTACATAATAAAAATCTCTAGGTTGTCTAACCTTTAAATACAATTATTCAAATGCAGAAAATAAATAAACTTCATTACAACAATTCAATTAAAATCTGATAACAAAATATTAGCATAATACAAGTCTTCAATACTTGTTCATCTTTCCTTTTCCCTTACTTATTTTAGGTACATCAACCTTTTCATCTTTAACTGTAATAGTTATATAAGCAAGAGTGAGCAAACAAAGCTCACTTGAAACAACAATGAATAAAAATCTTTACAACAACTGTCAAATAAGATGCTCGATAGAATTAAGCAATATGATTTATCAACACTCTGAAGTATATAACTGAGGGTCCTAAGACCACAAACTATGTCCATAGTTATAAGTAATTTTTCAACTTAAACTTTAACAGTAATAAGACTATAGGGACTCCTCGTACTTAGGGGATCACCTTCTTCATATAATGTATTGTGCACAAACATTTCAACGATAAGCGTAAATTACCCCTAATAATAGGGTTGTTCATCTCAGTATTTAGAGTACAAGTCCGCACCAAAGTGAGTTTGGTTTGGATACATTTAAAGGTAATTTGGAATTCAATGAACATCAACTAAGGATTAGTTGAATAAAATTAATAACATCATACTATGGAATAATCATAACTGAATCGACATGGTGAATTAAATCATATTTTAGGAATAATCTAATAGCATACATGTTGAATAACTATAACACACCTTGCTTGAACAATATTAAGCCAAGGTTATTTAGAATTGAATACTAAGCATGCATAGCCATTTGAACGATAAAATTGTTCAACATTAGTATATATAAATTTGCATGCTAAACAACAAGTTAAATACAAGAATAACTTGCTCAATAAAGTTTAGAAATCTTGCATCATAATATGGTAATCGAATTGGAAACAATAATTGGCTCAACAAGAAAATAGATTTAGAGAACTTGCCTTGCTCGTAGGTTAAACCGAACAATTCGAATCATAATACCATATATATATATATATATATATATATATATATATATATATATATATGTCATCATGATATAGTTAGTCACTACCACTTTACAAACATAACTAAGTACATTCATCATGTAAGATTTGATTTATTTATTTTTTTTAATCACATAATCAAATTAGAAAACAAGTTAATTACTAATAACATGCTCATTCATGATATAGAAATACTGAAGTCATAATTTAACAGTCCTACTATTAACACATAACAATTCCTTCAGACTTTGAGTACAAAAATTACAATCGTCGACCGTTATTCTCGCTAACTCAAGATCACTGGCCGCCATACGCTTTATATCAGTGGGTCAACACAATGTATGAGATGAGAATGGCGCTACTGGCGAGAATTATATTTAAAGAGGTCGCACTGCATGCCGAGAACTATACTACTAAGTCGTCATGCGGCTTAATTGCGCATTTCTAAAACCAAATACTACTAAATCACATGAACAAAGCCAATTTTGGCCTACAAGCTACTTTCTAACAACCTAATTAGCATGTACATCATACAGAGACTTTATATAAACATATTTCAAAGACTCTTAACATGATTATACTCATAAAACAACATAAACATCGAATTAAAAACATCCAATTTCAATGTTTTTGATAAAAACTCACTTTTTGATGTTTTCAATGAAAATCAACACTGTGATTTTGTTTTTCAACCAAAACAGTTAATTCATAGCACCTTATTTATGTTTATACAACCTCTTTCAAATTCAATAGTCAATTTATCAACTAAACAACTAATTAAACCTTAAACTAAACCATATTCATATATATATTCATATAAACTCACTGTAATAAAGTTTTCTTTACAAATTATATACATAACATCAATTCATTGACTATACTCATATATAACTTATGAAAATAGTTTCACAACAAAAACAATTTATCATATAAAACTATCTATAACAATTAATTCAATTTCTACAAAGATTTTATAGAGAAAATTGAGAGAGAATACAACTATAACTTTTGAAAAGAAAAACAAATAACAGAGTTTAGATGATACCTTAGATTTAGAAGATAGTGGCTATCCTTTGATATCAATCTTCTTTTCCCCAATTCCTTTCTCCAATTCTCTAGCCTTCTCACAATTCTCTCTGTAAACTTTCTTCTTCTCTTCTACTGAGTCTTACCTCTCTATTCTAATCTTACGTATTAGAGTTATAACGTATAAGATATAATATATATTAATTATATAATATAAATATAAGTATAACTGATATCAGTTATCATATTTTTGAAAATCAAAAGCCATAAGGCTACCAACACAATTAGATTAAAAACTTAATAGGCATTAGGCCTTGTTTGGCAAAACTGAATTAAACTCCTTTAATTTATTTTAATAACTCCTTTATAAAAGGTTATTTGTCACACTTTTATTTAATTAAATTTTTCAATAATCAATTAAATTATTCTAATAACAATTTATTAAATTACCTTAACACATAAATCAATACCACAAAATTATAATTTTCTATATAATTATAACTTTATTTAATCAACTAACACATCCTTTTAATTACAAATTCAAATTAAAATATAATAATTCATTCAATCAAAACTCTAAACTTAATAATTAAATTAAATTAGAATATAATAATTAATTTCCTTAATTATTTATTTAACAAATAATTAACCAAATCGAATCAATTTGAACAATTATTTATTCAACAATAAACACATCCATTAAATAATTATATAATTCAATAAATATTTAATATAACAATTTTAAAAAAATTCTAGAATGTTACATCATTCCCTCCTTACAAGGATTCTATCCTCAGAATCACAATTCAAACAACTTATTCGTCACATTCTCCCCTACTTACAAAGATTCTGTCCCCAGAATCGAAGACACAGATTAAACAAATAACTCAGGGTAATTTTTCATCATTTCAGTTTCGAGTTCCCACGTAGCCTCTTCTACATTGTGGTTTCTCCATATTACCTTAACAGAAGGTATCACCTTATTCCTGAGCACTTGTTCTTTCCTGTCAACTATCTGGATAAGAACCTCTTCATAAAACAAGTCTTTATCAAACTGCAATGTTTCGTACTCGATCACGTGCTTGTAATTAGATTTATATGGTCGTAACACCGAAACGTGAAAAACATTATGAATGTTTTGCAACTCTGGAGGTAGAGCTACCTCATAAGCCACCTCTCCAACCTTTCGCAACACTTCGAAGGGTCCAATAAACCTCGGGCTTAGTTTCCCCTTTTTACCAAACCGAATTTTTCCTTTCCAAGGAGAAACTTTTAGGAAAATGTAATTTCCTACATCGAATGCACGATCTTGTCTGTGTTGATCAGCATATTTCTTTTGTCTGCATTTGAGCAAATTGTCAATCTTGTTCGATGAGTTTGACAACCTCAAGAGTTTGTTGTACCAGCCTCGGTCCTAATAGTTGACGCTCACCGACTTCATCCCAAACAAAGGAATTCTGCACCTTCTGCCGTATAATGCTTCATAAGGCGGCATGCCGATGCTTGCGTGGTAACTGTTATTATAGGCAAATTCCACCAATGATAATTGTTCATCCCAGCTCCCTTTGAAATCCATGACGCATGCTCTCAGCATATCTTCCAATGTCTGGATTGTTCGTTCGCTTTGGCCATCTGTTTGCGGATGATATGTCGTACTCATTCGCAACTGTGTTACCATACATTCTTGTAGTCTCTTCCAAAAGTTTGATGTGAACCTTAGATCTCTATCTGACACAATTGACACTAGAATTCCATGTCTCGTAACGATCTCTTTAACATATAGCTTTGCCAGCTGATCAAGATTGAATCTAATCTTTATTGGCAAAAAGTGTGCAGATTTTGTCAATCTGTCTACTATCACCTATATTCCATTGTATCCTTTCTGAGTCGGTGGGAGACCTACCACAAAATCCATTGTGATATGTTCCCATTTCCATTCCGGTATCTCTAACGATTGAAGTAATCCGCTTGGCCTTTGATGCTCTACCGAGTCTCCGACATGTTAAGCACTTTACAACGATTTTCGCAACGCTCTCTTTCATATTTGGCCACCAAAATGTCAATCATAAATCTTGATACATCTTCGTACTTCCCGGATAAATCGAATATCTCGAGCTATGAGCTTCATCAAGATGTCTTCTTTAATATCCGTAATCTTTGAACCCAGTTATTCGCCCTCAAATCTCAAAGATTCCCTGTCAACCTTGTATTTCATTTCTTTTCCCTCGCCCACACTTTCTTTTATTTTTCTGCATTCCTCATCCTGCAGTTGATCGTTCTTCACTTTGTCCATCAAAGTTGGACTGGCTTCCATCAGGTATAATTTTTCATCGGATTCTTTCAGAAATTTGATTTCCAACTCTAACCTTGACATTGCTGAAATAAGCTCCTCCTTATTAGTTAATAACATCAATTTTTCTCTGCCTTTCCTACTCAAGGCATCTGCAACCACGTTTGCTTTGCCTGGATGATAAAAGATCTCACAATCGTAATCTTTTATTTATTCCATCTATCTCCTTTGACGCATGTTCAGGTCTTTCTGAGTGAAAATGTACTTCAGACTCTTATGGTCTGTGTAGATCTCACATTTTTCTCCATAGAGATAATGTCTCCATATTTTCAAAGCAAACACAACCGCCGCCAACTCTAAATCATGAGTCGGATACCCTTTTTCGTAGTCTTTCAATTGTCTTGATGCATACACGATGACTTTGCCATTCTGCATAAGGACACATCCTAATCCTTTGTGTGAAGCATCACTATACACCACAAAATTTCCTGTATTATCAGGTAATGACAACACATGTGCCATACTTAACCTCTTTTTCAATTCTTGGAAACTTCCTTCACACTTCTCCGTCCAAACAAATTTTACAGATTTCCTAGTCAAATTTGTCAACGGAGTGGCAATCTTGGAAAAATCCTGGATAAACCGTTTGTAATACCCTGCCAATCCCAAGAAACTTCTCACTTCTGATGGAGTTCTTGGTTGCCCCCAATTTATCACAGCTTCGACCTTTGATGGCTCCACTAAAATTCCATGCTTGTCAATTACGTGCCCAAGAAATTGTACACGTTCTAACCAAAATTCATATTTAGAGAATTTCGCGTACAATTTTTCCTTTCTTAGCGTCTCCAGCGTTAGACATAAATGTTCCACGTGTTCTTCTTGAGTTCTAGAGTACACCAGAATATCATCGATAAACACCACCATAAACTTGTCTAAAAATGGTTTAAACACCCTGTTCATCAAATCCATGAATGCTACAGGGGCATTTGTCAAACCAAAAGACATCACCAAAAATTCGTAATGTCCATACCGAGTTCGGAATACCATCTTCAGTACATCCTCCTTCCTTACTTTCAGTTAATGATACCCACTTCTCAAATCTATTTTTGAGAAATATCTAGCACCCTTCAACTGGTCAAACAAATCGTCTATTCTCGGCAATGGATATTTGTTCTTAATAGTGACTTTATTTAACTCCCTATAATCAATGCAAAGACGCATTGACCCATCCTTCTTCTTTACGAATAACACCGGTGCTCCCCACGGTGACACACTTCTACTGAATGTATTTCTTGTCCAACAGCTCTGCGCATTGTACCATCAGCGCCTTCATCTATCTACCGAGCCATTCTCAGACGGGGCCTTCAATATCAGAGCGGTTCCTAGTGCTAAGTCTATCACGAACTCGATCTCTCTGTCAGGCGAAAGTCCTGGCAAATCCTCCAGAAACATGTCCACGAATTCCCTAACCACTAGTATTTCTTCCAGTTTCACACCCTTTTTCTGAGTATCGACTATGTAAGCTAGATAACCCACACAGCCTTGACTCAACAACTTCTTGTCCTGCATAATCGTCAGACATCTCATTTGTTTAGGTGATTTGCTACCATTGAAAACTACCTTTGACTTTAGTCATAAGGTTTACACATTTCTTTTGGCAATCAATTATCGCCCACAATTGAACAACCAATCCATTCCCAAAATAAGATCAAACTCTCCAAGCCTAATCAAAATTAAATCTACCATCATAATATTTCCTTAATATTCACTCTACGCTTCTTGTATACTGAACCTAACAGAATTACTTTCTTATTCGCAATTTCTATGTTTAAAGGGAAATTCAATTCTTCACTAGGCAATCCTAATCTCATAGCAAATTCATCAGATATAAATGAGCAAGTAGCACCCGAATCAAATAATACATAAGCATCAATATCATTGATTGGGATAATACCGACACCACATCCTTTGATTGAGACCGCATCTCGCATACCATGTCAAGGTTCTGGCTGTGGGTTTATTTGATGTCGTTGGTCCAGTAATG
Source organism: Panax quinquefolius (assembly GCA_020205615.1). Lineage (NCBI taxonomy): Eukaryota > Viridiplantae > Streptophyta > Magnoliopsida > Apiales > Araliaceae > Panax > Panax quinquefolius. The sequence continues at coordinate 78,655,479 of CM035163.1, forward strand.
GCCCAAGTACCTCCACTGCTTCCTCCCTTGCTTCCCGTTGTCTCTCCAACTTTCTTCTTAGGGTACTCACAAACAAAGTGATCCTTAGACCCGCAAGTGAAGCAAACGTTCTTCTTGGGTTGATTGCAGTTTGAGGTGATGTGACCCTTCTGGCCACAGTTAAAGCATACTCATTTCCCCATTAAGCATACACCCTTGTGAAACTTCCCGCATGTAGCACATGCTTCAAAGTTCTTATTCTGCTGGTTACCTTGTTGACTTCCAGCAACCACATTTCCATTCCACTTTCTTTTCAGATTATTGTTACCATTTTCACTACCACCAACTCCATTCTTAACCTCCACTTCATTCTTCTTCTTTTTCTGTTCTTGATTGAACTTGGTTACAGCCTCGCCTCCACCTTCAGCGAGAATTGCCTTTTTCATTACGGCTACAAATGTCTTCAACTACAACAAGGAAACCCTACTATACAACCAGGGCTTCAGTTCTTGTTCAAACCTCTTCGCCTTGCGTTCATCTGTCCTGACTTGGTATGGCGCAAACACTACTCATCAATTTCAAAATAGGTATACATCACCCATTTTGAGTCGATTCTGCGGTTGATAACACGGTACGTAAAACAACTACAACTTTATTAATACAACATAAAAACTGTGAGTTTTTAAATACAAATATTGTCATTCTAGATAATATTCATTCACACTCAAATAAGTCCTCATTACAATTATTGATACATTATTTTACAAAATGGTACATCACCCATTTTGAGTGAGGACTACTAAAACAACTTTCTAGAACCATCATTCCATACCCCGACTAGACTCTACTTTCGCTACATTCTCGCCTCCCCGAGAAGAAAAAAATGGAACAAAAGGAAAAGGGTGAGCTCAACTAGCCCAAGAAGAATATTATGACTAAGATAATATAGAACAAATTATCGTTAGTCTTCAACAGAAAAAATCTGATAAAATACAATAGACAACAAGTTTCGATCAATATTCAGCAATGAAAATAATAATTCATAGAGAGTTACGAGAGAATGAAATCTACTATAATCTATGAATTTAAAAGTCCATCATCAATATTTTATCCTCAGAACATCAATCAATATACATCTTGAATCAAATATTCATCTTTTCACTACAGCCAAAGATATTCATCACCAATATGTTCATCTCAACACTGCTCATCTTCGCACTACTACGCCCAAAGATATTCATAAGAAAATCAACCATCTTTGCACTACAAAGCAAAGATATTCAAGAATATCATCATTTAGGACCGAGGATGATGAAAAATATTTTAAAGAAAACGAATCCAAAGAAACAAAAGAACAAATATTAAGGATTCAGACTTTAAAACAATCCGAAGTTCAAAAATACTTCATAAATAATCATAGTGAAGTAAAATTCAAGAATGATCAAAACATGGATACAATCAAAGCTAGTATCCATAATAGATATTTTGACAAAAATGAAAATTTAATTTTTCTCGTGAATAAGGTCGATTCGTGAATAAAGGTCGATACGTGAATAATGTGTCGTGATACGAAATAGTAACCCCGACACTAAAAGACAAGAATTTCACAAGAAAAATCTTACCAATATTCCGGCATAATGATATTAGAAGAAATAATATCATTTAAAAAAAAAATAATATCCCTTACCTCGAAAAGAATAGTATTTCCGGCCGAATATCGATATAACGTCAAGGAACTTTTGCACCGTATAAAGCAACACTCAAAGTATCAAAATACTCACAAGAATACGCCGATAATATAGAGAGAGAAAGAGAGAGAAAACTTCAGCTTCTGTGATTTTCAATTCTAACCTAAGACCCCTATTTATAGAAAAATGCTTAGAACACCAAAGCGTAAAATTTAATAAAATATTAATATAATTATTTTAAATTTCAACGCCCACTTTGACCAACTCAATTTCAAATCATCATACAATACAATGGGGCCAAAACAATTGCAAAAAAAACGTTTTTTTTAAAAAAAAAAAATAATTAAAACTTCAAAAATTAATTATTTCGAACTTCTAACTTCAATAATTCATAATAAATAGCCCTTTTATCGTAAAAATTCAAACCTTATGTCCATTCCATAGAAAATTCATTCTCTACAACTTTGTAAAGTTTAAGTTTTTCCAAATTCCAAATGTAAATTGACCAAATCCACAAACTGGACGATTTTACAAGCTATAATCAAATTTCAACCAAGAAATGGGGTCCACAAACATGTTTAATATGTTTTAAATATTTTTTGTAACAAAAATACTCTTCCTCCTCATATATTCATATATCCCACATTCATTGTAAAAATATCACCATTATTATATTATTAAAATATAATAATATATTTAAATGAATTATTTTATCGTAAAAGATAAAATATCAATTTTTCAACAATTGTCACTTTAAAAATTTCTCCATCTATATCCACATAAAATGAATATTTTCCTTATCATATAAATCAATAATTAATTATTCACAAATAATATTACGTAATCACAATATCGACAACCAGTGTCGCTCCTGTGAAAGAGGGGGCTTTCCAATAAGGATTTCTCCTCATCATGCCAAGCAATTAGGTGACCAAACCTCTCCTTAGATGTAACTTTCTAGACATTGCCAATAATGTTATCTAATAATATTATTCAAATAATATGAATTATTGATCCGATAATGAAAAATATCATCGTAGTAGTGACAATTATCAAACAACAATAATATAAAATATCAACGTAGCAATTATTATCAATCAATAAAATAAAATATCGAATAAGAATTACCGTAAATAATTATCGAGTAAGTGCCTTCTTACGTAAGAATCAATAATCGTGCAATACCGCAGTACACCGTGTTTTAACCACCCGGTATTCCAACAAGATAATCTGTAATAACTACGCCGCTATTTATAAACAACTTATACTTGTCGCTTTTTTCATCCAATCGCTTTCCGCATGGGGCCCACACAAGTCAACTACTGTCAGCATTTAATATTCCCCGACAAAGAAGAATATTCCACGACCAAACGAATATTCCCCGACAACAATGAATATTTTATAACCACTTGCTTATTTGAAATATTTATGATTTTTTACCATAACTAACCACATTAATCAAATCAACCCTTACTATTTCAAAATAATAAATAGAGGAAATTTAATTTCATTTATAATAAGTTGGGGTCTTACAACCTCCCTCCTTATGAAATTTCATCCTCAAAATCGACGACGCACTGTGTTTTCAAAAGGTGAGGATACCTCGCTTTCATTTCCGCTTCCAACTCCTGTGTCATTTCCTCAATAAAGATGGTTCCTCCACAAAACTTTCGACTTGTGGTATGACCTTTTGTGCGTAGGACATGCTCCTTCCTATCCAAGATCTTGACAGTACCTCCTCATACGTTAAGTCTTCTACTATCTCATCCGGCTCTAACTCAATAACGTGGTTCGGTCTTTCACATATTTACGGCACGATATGTGAAAAACATTATGAACACGAGACATACTTGAGGTAACGCGAGTCTATAGCTACATTTCCTACTCGGGCCAAGAATCAAATGGACCAATAAATCGTGGATCGAGCTTTCCTCTCTTCCCAAATCTTGTAACTCCCTTCCATGGGCAACACGCAACAATACATGATCCCCAATACTAAATTCCACGCCCTTTCGATGAAGATCCGCATAACTCTTTTGTCGATCTTGTGCCGCTTTGTATACGCGCTTGTCAAATCATTTGATCTTTTCTCAGTAGTAATACGCACCAACTCGTCCCAACAATGTTGCTTCACCCACCTCATCCCAACATACCGAGAGCGACACTTTTTCTTCCATATAATGCTTCAAATGGAGCCACACCTATACTTGCCTCGATAACTGTTGTCAGAGGAGAATTCCACCAATGGTAAATACTTATCCCAACTCCCTTTGAAGTCTAGGACACAGTAGTCTTAATAGATCTTCAAGAGTTTGAATAGTCCTCTCGATTGTCCGTCCGCTTGAGGATGGTATGCCAAAACTCAATCAGAATCTGCGCTCATAGCTTTTTGCAAGCTAACCCAAAATCGTGAAGTGAATCTTCGGGTCACGATCCAAACTATGGATACCGGCATGCCATGCAATCTCACAATCTCATTTACGCACATACGAAAGCAGACGCTCAAGGAATAAGTCTCCCAGATTTGGCAAGAAATGAGCAGACTTTGGTTAATCTATCAACAATAACCCAAATAAGATTTATACCTTTGAGAAACCGTGGGAAGACCCGAAAATAAATCCATGGTAATGTGTTCCCACTTCCATTTCGGAATCTCAAGTGGTTGCAATGGACCCTTAGGCACTTGATGCTCCGCCTTTACACGCTGACAAGTTAAACACCTCGATAAACTTCGCAATCTCTCTTCTTCATATTGTTCCACCAAAATGTATGTCAAAGATCACGATACATTTTGGTACTTCCAGATGGATTGCAAATGGTGTATTGTGTGCTCCCATCATGATCTTGTATTTCAAATCGTAAATCGTTAGAACACAAAGTCCGGAGTGGACTCAAGTATTCCTTCTTCATCGATTCTCGCTTCCTAAATAGCACCTTCAGTATTTCTTCTTCATACGATCACCCCCGGTTCGCGGCTTGAGCAACTTTAACTTTTCGATTAAAGTCGGTTCTACGCGATACTTGACATCATCGCATCGGTCCCTCGCTCCTCGTTCTATCTTCTTCTTCTACTCAACGCGCCTTTGTGTTACCACGCTTCCTCTTTTTTTCCTCAACGCGGTATCAATGGTGGTATCAATCATGGTCATAATCTTTAAATAAATGAGCCAACGCCATTGCACGCATGTCGAGTTCCTTTTGGGTGAAGAAATATTTGAGGCTTTTTATGGTCCTAATATATCTCCACTTTCTCCCATATAGATAAGGCCTCCAGATCTTTAGCGCGAAAACGATCGCGCTAACTCTAGATCATGAGTAGGATAATTCCTCTCATATTCTTTTTGTTGTCGCGCGAGGCATAGGCTATGACTTTCCCATGTCGCATGAGAACACATCCTAACCCTTTGCCTCAAGCATCATCAGAGATAACAAATCCATCCAACCAGATGGTATTGTCGTAACAAAATAAATGAGTCTCCTCTTAAGCTCTTGAAAACTTTTTCGCATTCCTCGCCCATACAAATTTTATATCTTTCCGAGTCACCGAAGTTAATCGGAGTAGCGATTCGAGAAAATCCTTCCACAAATCTCCGATAATAACCAAATAAGCCCGTAAAGTTACGTACTTTGGCCACCGACTTCATTTGTCCCAACTTCAGATTGCTTCAATCTTCACCGTCAACAGATACTCCATGTTTTGACACCACGCGCCCAAGGAATGCTACTTCCTCAAGCCGTAACTCGATTTCTTCAACTTGGCATATAGCTTGTTTTCACGGGCCTTTGAGTACCAAATTTTCAAATGGTGCTCATGATCTTCACGGCTTTTGAATATATGAGGATGTCATCAATAAAGACAACAACGAATCGATCCAAATATTCCTTGAATACTTGGCTCATCATATCCATGAAAGTCAGCAGAGCATTAGTCAATCCAAAAGACATGACTAAGAATTCATAATGCCCGCATCGAGTTCTCAAGGCGCTTTTTGAATATCCTCGCCTAATCTTCACCGATGATATCCGTAATCTAAGATCGATCTTTGAAAAGAATTGTGCTCCTTGCAATCGGGTCAAACAGTCATCAATACGAGGTAGTGGATACCTATTCTCGATGGTGACATGGTTCAATTCCCGTAGTCAATACAAAGTCGCATACTCCCGCCTTTTCTTCTTTACAAATAAAACAGAGCACCCCAAGGAGATGTACTAGATCTAATGAAACCGATGTCCAACAACTCCTAGAGTTGGACCTTTAACTCCTCAAGTTCAATAGAGCCATTCGATATGGGGTTTTAGAAATGGGCTTTGTACCAAGTTCAAGATCAATAAAGAATTCAACTTCACGCTCGGGGTAGACCGGAAGTTCTTCAGAAATACGCCAGAAATTTACTAACAACAGAATATTATTCAAATCGACGTGTCTTTATTCAAATCCATAACATGGGCTAAGAAAGCTTGACATCCGCTTTTTCAATAAACGAATAGCTTTATGATTTGATATGACAAAGTGATTGATTTTAGTGGTTTAGTTGTTTGAATTCGCATAACAGTCAAGTTAGAATATGAAAACTAACAACCTTACGAAAAAATCAATTTTGGCATGATGAGTAGTTAACCAATCAATCCCTAAAATCACATCAAAAGCAAGTATCTTTAAAGAGATAAGGTCAATGTGTAATGTGATGGTGCCAACTTGATCAAACAAGATTTATAAACAAAGGATGTGATGAAAGTTTCTCCTAACTGAGTCTCCATAGATAAATCAAAGTCTAATTTCTCCTGAGTTAAGTTTAAACGCTGAGCACAAGCAGAGAGAGATAAATGAATGGGTAGCACCCCAGATTCAGTAAGGTATAAACTTCAAAAGAATTTATGATTAGCTTACCCGTGATCACCTCGCTTGGGTTCCTCAGATTTTGACCAAATACGACAAAAACGCCTTTCCAGAACCGCTGACTTTGACTTTTTCTCGGGATAAATTTTTTGAGTCACCATCCCCACTCGACTTGGTTTCGCACCAGCATAATCTCGAGCGATATATCCTTCCTTTCCACAATTATAACATACCTTGAACTGCTAGGGCGCAATGAATGATATGTCCTCTTTCCAAGATTTATAAGATACGACCGTGGTCGCTTCTCCTCCCTTAGAACCAGCTTGTCACCGGTGCCGACGCCTTCACATCATTATTGTTGAATCTCCTCTTTTTAAAATCTCCCCCCGACTCGCTTCTTCTATTTTCATGGCCATGATTACCACCAGAGTGGTTACCGCTTTTGTCCGTATTTTTCTTTCTCCGCTGGTTATCGTTGTTCGATGATCGCCACCACCCCAGATGATCCTCGGTTGTGGTCCCTCTGCTGAACGTACTTTTATATCTCGCCTAATAATTGAGCCCTGTCGACAACATCTAAATAGAGAGAAAATTTATGAGAAATGAGATATCGACGACGCCGGGTTTCAAACCTCTCGTAAACATCCGCCATACGCTCCTCATTCTCCACCAAATGAGGTGCAAACCTCGATAACTCGCAAACTTCGCCTCGCATCGACACACCGCCATGTTGTTTTGTTCCAATCTAATAAACTCCACTTCCTTCATATACGACGAAATACTTTCGTGAAAGTACTTGTCATTGAATAGCTTTCAAACGCTCCCAAGACATGCCGAATGCGTACGGATGGGTACGCTTCACGATTCCCACCAAGAATCGCCTCATTACGGAACATAAAGGTGGCGAATGGAACCTTCGTTCTCCGCATCCCAAGACATCAATATCTTGGTAATTTGTTTCGACCCACGCCTCTCGCTTTTAATCGGATCCGCTTTCCCTGCAATTCGTGGTCCCAACTTTTGAATCGCTTGGCTGCGATAAACCGTAAGTTGTTATCATTTCCACCGTATTTTGTACACGAGTCTCCTCGTCTGATTTTTGTATGAACTGCAAAAAGCTTCTAAACATCCCATCGCTCATCATCTCGCTCAAGGGTGTTGTTTACACAGGAGGAACATTGCCACTGTCACGACGCTTCTCCTCATCAGGTGAGAAAGGTGTCTCCACTGGTCTCATTTACTCCAATCATTAACATTCTCAAATGACATTCTCAAATACCCATATAAAACAAGGGTTAATTAAAGAAATCAACATATCACATAATATCCCTATATATCGACTAACCAACAAATAAGCTTAGTAGGACACACTAGCGGGATTTACTTGTGCCTCCCCTCCTAGTTCTATTCCCCGATCTCCGCCAGAGATCATATCCCTAAGCTCGATACTAAATCAGTGACGCCCCCAAAATAGGTATACATCACCCATTTTGAGTCAAATACAATAACAAACAACTACAACTAAATTAATACAACTTTATTAATACAACATAAAAAACTGTGAGTTTAAATACAAATATTGCCATCTAGACAATATTCACACCCAAATAAGTCCTCATTACAATTATTGATACATTATTTTACAAAAATGGTGAGGACTACTAAAAACAACTTTCTAGAACCTTCATTCCATACCCCGACTAAGACTCGCTACATTCTCGCCTCCCCGAGAAGAAAAAATGGAACAAAAAGGAAAAGGGTGAGCTCAACTAGCCCAAGAAAGAATATTACGACTAAGATAATATAGAAACAAATTATCGTTAGTCTTCAACAGAAAAAAAATCTGATAAAATACAATAGATAACAAGTTTCGATCAATATTCATGCAATGAAATAATAATTCATAGAAGAGTTACGTAGAGAATGAAATCTACTATTATCTATGAATTTAAAAGTCCATCATCAATATTTTATCCCTCATAACATCAATCAATATACATCTTGAATCAAATATTCATCTTTGCACTACAGTGCCAAAGATATTCATCACCGGTCATGTTCATCTCAACACTGTACATCTTTGCACTACGCGCCAAAGATATTCATAAGAAAATCAACCATCTTTGCACTACATGCCAAAGATATTCAAGAATATCATCATTTAGACCGAGGATGATGAAAAATATTTTAAAGAAAACGAATCCAAAGGAAACAAAAGAACAAATATTAAGGATTCAGATTTAAACAATCCAAGTTCAAAAATACTTCATAAATAATCATAGTGAAGTAAAATTCAAGAATGATCAAAACATGGATACAATCAAAGCTAGTATCCATAATAGATATTTTGACAAAAAAAAAAATTTAATTTTTCTCGTGAATAGTGTCAGATTCGTGAATAAGGTCGATACGTGAATAATAAGTCCGATACGTGAATAAGTAACCCGACACTAAAAGACAAGAATTTCACAAGAAAAATCTTACCAATATTCCGCAAGATAATGATATTAGAAGAAATAATATCATTTAAAAAAAAATAACATCCCTTACCTCGAAAAAAGAATAAGATTTCCGACCGAATATCGATATAACGTCAAGGAACTTGCACCAGATAAAGAACACTCAAAGTATCAAAATACTCACAAGAATACGCCGATAATATAGAGAGAGAGAAAAACTTCAGCTTCGTGTGATTTTCAATTCTAACCTAAGACCCTATTTATAGAAAAATGCTAGAACACCAAAGCGTAAAAATTTAATAAAATATTATATATATTTTTAAAATTCAACGCCCACCACCAATTCCAATTCAAACATTACCATACATGTGCCAAAACAAAAAAAAAAAAAAACGTTTTTCTTAAAAAAAATATTTAAAACTTCAAAAATCAATTATTTCTAACTTCTAACTTCAATAATTCATAATAAATAGCCCTTTTATCGTAAAAAAATTCAAACCTTATGTCCATTTCCATAGGAAATTCCATTCTCTACAACTTTGTAAGTTTAAGTTTTTCCAAATTCCAAATGTAAATTGACCAAATCCACAAACTAACGATTTTACAAAAGCTATAATCAAATTTCACCAAGAAATGGGGTCCACAAACATGTTTAACATGTTTTAAATATTTTTAGTAACAAAAAATACTCTTCCTCCTCATATATTCATATATCCCACATTCATTGTAAAATATCACATTTATTATATTATTAAAATATAATAATATATTTAAATGAATTATTTTATCAAAAAGATAAAATATCAATTTTTCAACAATTGTCACTTTAAAATTTTCTCCATCTATATCCACATAAAATGAATATTTTCTTTATCATATAAATCAATAATTAATTATTCACAAATAATATTACGTAATCACAATATCGACAACCAAAGCCGCTCCTGAAAGAGGGGGCTTTCCAATAAGGATTTCTCTTTATCGCGCAAATTAGGTGACCAAACCTCTCCTTAGATGTAACTTTCTAGACATTGCCAATAATGTTATCTAATAATATTATTCAAATAATATGAATTATTGATCCGATAATGAAAAATACTCAGAAGTGACAATTATTAAAACAACAATAATATAAAATATCAACGTAGCAATTATCAATCAATAAAATAAAATATTGAATAAGAATTATCGTAAAAAATTATCGAGTAGTGCCTTCACGTAAGAATCAATAATCGGTGCAATACCGCAAAGCTACCGTGTTTTAAACCACCGGTATTCCAACAAGATTAATCTGAATAACTACGCCAAGTTATTTATAAACAACTTATACTTGTCGCTTTCTTCATCCAATCGCTTTCACATGGGGCCCACAAGGTCAAGTCGTCATCTTCATCGCATTTAATATTCTCCTACAAAGAAGAATATTCCACGACCAAACTAATATTCCCCGACAAATAATGAATATTTTATAACCACTTGCTTATTTGAAATATTTATGATTTTAACCACATAATCAACCAACCACATTAATCAAATCAACCCTTACTATTTCAAAATAATAAATATAGGAAATTTAATTTCATTTATAATAAGTTGGGTCTCATCGAGGTCATTTGCTTTCGGCCTACTATCTCTTGCAATTCCTCGACAATATCTTGAAGTTCCATTGCGATCAGTGACTTCATCGCATATATACGAAGCTGACGATCGAGGTCGGTGGGAATCTCTTCCTCTTGTCCTCGCCATCCTCATTTGCCTGCGAAAACTCAACGAGGTCTTCCTCATCTGTTTCTACCTCATCATCCTCATCTTCAACCACTGTAAACAACAGGGATGACTCCCGTGGAAGTAGTTGTTCTCCACACACCACTGAATGTCACGAGATTCCTCCTCTCTAGGCATCTCGAGGTCCTTCCTCCCTAACTTTGACCGGATTCTCCGACATTAGCCATCCTGACAACAAGATTTTTAAGTTTTAGTTATTAATCATCATTACTCGACACTCACGAGCACATAAGTTATAATCACGTAAGCACATAAGTGTTTTATTACTTCTTCCTTAAAACTCGATAAGAGTTTATCATCACTATCTTTTCGAAGGTTACTTCCTAAGGCTTTTCCCCACCTAAGGTTCATAACCTAAGGCTTTGATACCAACTTGAAACACCCCCAAACCCAGGTATTTCATTCCCACAGGATTTGATGTTCACTTAATCAAACATTCATATCTAATTACCAATCATAATAAAATTAAATAAATAAAACCTTCCCCATTAAAGGGTTACATAATAAAAATCTCCCAGGTTGTCTAACCTTTAAATACAATCATTCAAATACGGAAAATAAATAAACTTCATTACAATCATTCAATTAAAATCTAATAATAAAATATTAACATAATTCAAGTCTTCAATACTTGTTCATCTTTCCTTTTCCCTTACTGATGATAGGTACATCAACCTTTTCATCTTTAAATGTAATAGTTATATAAGCAAGAGTGAGCAAACAAAGCTCACTTGAAACAATAATGAATAAAAATCTTTACAACAACTGTCAAATAAGATGCTCGATAGAATTAAGCAATATGATTTATCAACACTCTGAAGTATATAACTGAGGGTCCTAAGACCACGAACTATGTCCATAGTTATAAGTAATTTTTTAACTTAAACTTTAACAGTCATAGGAGTATAGGGACTCCTCGTACTTAGGGGGATCAACCCTTCGTACAATGTATTGTGCACAAACATTTCAACGCTAAGCGTAAATTACCCCGAATAATAGGGTTGTTCATCTCAGTATTTAGAGTACAAGTCCGCACCAAATTGAGTTTGGTTTGGATACATTTCAAGGTAATTTGGAATTCAACAAACATCAACTAAGGATTAGTTGAATAAAATTAATAACGTCATACTATGGAATAATTATAACTGAATCGACATGGTGAATTAAATCATGCTTTAGGAATAATCTAATAGCATACATGTTGAATAACTATAACACACATTGCTTGAACAATATTAAGCCAAGGTTATTTAGAATTGAATACTAAGCATGCATAGCCATTTGAACGATAAAATTGTTCAACATTAGTATATATAAATTTGCATGCTAAACAACAAGTTAAATACAAGAATAACTTGCTCAATAAAGTTTAGAAATCTTGCATCATAATATGGTAATCGAATTGGAAACAATAATTGGCTCAACAAGATAATAGATTTAGAGAACTTGCCTTGCTCGTAGGTTAAACCGAACAATTCGAATCACAATACCCTATATATATATGTCATCGTGATATAGTTAGTCACTACCACTTTACAAACATAACTAAGTACATTCATCATGTAAGATTTGAATTATTTATTTTTTTTAACCACATAATCAAATTACAAAACAAGTTAATTACTAATAACATGATCATTCATGATATAGAAATACTGAAGTCATAATTTAACAGTCCTACTATTAACACATAACAATTCCTTCAGACTTTGAGTACAAAATTACAATCGTCGACCATTCGCTAACTCATGTAAGTATACCACGCTTATCTTGTGGGTCGTTATTCTTGATATGAGAGATGGCGCTTACAATTATGGAGATGGCGTTATGGCTAGCGAGAATTATACTATGAGTGACATCATGCAGCGTGGCGTATGCTCATGGGCGCTAGAACTATACTACTAAGCCTCATTGCCATGCTATTCTAATTGCGCATTTCTACAACCACTACTGAAATCACATGAACAAAGCCAATTTTGGCCTACAAGCTACTTTCTAATAGCCTAATTAGCATGTACATCATACAGAGACTTTATATAAACATATTTCAAAGACTCTTAACATGATTATACTCATAAAACAACACAAACATTGAATTTAAAACATCCAATTTCAATGTTTTTGATAAAAACTTACTTTTTGTTGTTTTCAATGAAAATCAACACTATGATTTTGTTTTTCAACCAAAACAGTTAATTCAAAGCACCTTATTTATGTTTATACAACCTCTTTCAAATTCAATAGTCAATTTATCAACTAAACAACTAATCAAACCTTAAACTAAACCATATTCATATATATATTCATATAAACTCACTATAATAAAGTTTTCTTTACAAATTACATACATAACATCAATTCATTGACTATACTCATATATAACTTATAAAAATAGTTTCACAACAACCAATTTATTATATAAAACTATCTATAACAATTAATTCAATTTCTACAAAGATTTTATAGAGAAAATTGGGAGAGAATACAACTATAACTTTTGAAAAGAAAAACAAATAACAGAGTTTAGATGATACCTTAGAGTTAGAAGATAGTGGCTATCCTTTGATATCAATCTTCTTTTCCCCAATTCCTTTCTCCAATTCTCTAGCCTTCTCCTAATTCTCTCTTCTTTTCTCTCTCAGAAACTTTCTTCTTCTCTCTATCGAAGTCTTACCTCTATTCTAATCTTACGTATTAGAGTTATAATGTATAAGATATAATATATATTAATTATATAATATAAATATAAATATAACTCGATATCGCTTATCATATTTTTGAAAATCAAAAGCCGTAAGGCTTGTTTGATTACCTACTAAAATATAATCATTTAATCCTTATGCCTTGTTTGGTAAAACACAATTAGATTAAAAACTTAATAGGCATTAGGCCTTGTTTGGCAAAACCTAATTAAACTCCTTTAATTTATTTTAATAACTCCTTTATAAAAGGTTATTTGTCACACTTTTATTTAATTAAATTTTTCAATAATCAATTAAATTAATTCTAATAACAATTTATTAAATTACCTTAACACATAAATCAATACCACAAAATTATAATTTTCTATATAATTATAACTTTATTTAATCAACTAACACATCCTTTTAATTACAAATTCAAATTAAAATATAAAAATGAATTCAATCAAAAACTCTCTAACCTAATAATTAAATTAAATTAGAATATAATAATTAATTTCCTTAATTATTTATTTAACAAATAATTAACCAAATCGAATCAATTTGAACAATTATTTATTCAACAATAAACACATCCATTAAATACTTATATAATTCAATAAATATTTAATATAACAATTTTAAAAAAATTCTAGAATGTTACAAATCCCTCCGAGACAGATGGTATTGTCAGAACAGGTGCTGAAATGAGTCTCCTCTTGAGTTCCTGAAAACTCTTTTCACATTCCTCGCTCCAACCGAATTTTGTATCTTTTCGAGTGAGCTGAGTTAATGGACTAGCGATTCGAGAAAACCCTTCTACGAATCTCCGATAATAACCACCATTTTTAAAAGCTACGTACTTTCTATTATCGACTTAGGTTGCTCCCTTTTGAATTGCTTCAATCTTTGCCGGGTCAACAGATATTCCATGATTTGATATCACATGCCCAAGGAATGTAACTTCTTCAAGCCAGAACTCGCATTTCTTCAACTTGGCATAAAGCTTGAAGCTTTTGGAGTATCAGCCTCAAGTGTTGCTCATGGTCTTCGCGGGTTTTGGAGTATATGAGGATGTCATCAATAAAGACGACCACAAAGTGATCCAAATATTCCTTGAATATTCGGTTCATCATATCCATGAAGGCAGCAGAAGCATTAGTCAATCCAAAAGACATTACTAGGAATTCATAATGCCCGTCATCGAGTTCTCGGAAAGCGCCTTTGAATGTCATCGCTTTTAATCTTCAACCGATGATATCTGGACGAAGATTAATCTTTGAAAAGAATTTGGCTCCTTGCAATCGATCAAACAGTCATCAATGCGAGGCAATAGCGGTAATTTATTTTTGATGGTGACATGATTCAACTCCCGATAATCAATACAAAGTCGCATACTTCTATCTTTCTTCTTTACGAATAGAACACGAGCACCCCAGGAGACGTATTAGGATGAATGAAACCGATGTCAAATAATTCCTGTAGTTGGGTTTTTAACTCGTGAAGTTCAATGGGAGCCATTCGATATGGGGCTTTGGAAATGGGTTTTGTACCGGATTCAAGGTTGATACAAAATTCAATTTCACGCTCTGGGGGTAGGCCAAAAAGTTCTTCAGGGAATACGTCAGGAAATTTATTAACAATAGAAATATCATTCAAATCTGACGTATCTTTATTTAAATCCGTGACATGGGCTAAAAAAGCTTGACATTCATTTTTCAATAAACGAATAGCTTTATGACTTGATATGACAGTGATTGATTTTAGTGGTTTGGTTGCTTGAATTCGCATAATAGGTTGATTAGGAATATGAAAGCTAACAACCTTACGAAAATAATCAATTTTAGCATGATGAGTAGTTAACCAATCAATCCCTAAAATCACATCAAATGCAAGTATTTTCAAATAAATAAGATCGACAGGTAATGTGCGGTTAGCGATTTGAATCAAACAAGACTTATAAACCGTGGATGTAATGAAGGTTTCTCCCAACGGAGTTTCAACAGATCAGTCAAAGTCTAATTTCTCTGGAGTCAAATTTAAACGTTGAGCGCAAGTAGGAGAAATAAAGAAATGGGTATAACCGGTATCAAATAAAGTATAAACTTCGCTAGAGTTTATGATTAGCTTACCCGTGATCACCTCGTTCGGATTCCTTGCTTTTTGGGAGGTTACGACAAACGCTATCCCTTGAACTACACGGTTTGTCTTATGTCTGGACACCTTTGATGCCTCTATCCCAATTTGGACTTGACTTTGGTGCACGACAAAATCGGGCTAGGTGACCTTCTTTTCCACAATTATAACACGCTTTGGACTGCATCATACAGTTTGGACTTATGTGTCCTTCCCCTCCACATTTGTAACATACGACCGGTGGTCGTTCTCCTTCCTTAACAACAAAATTTGGTCGACGCGTCTTTCCATCCTTATTGAATCTCCTCTTCTTGAAATGTGCACTCTTATTGTCATGGCCATGATTACCATCGAAGTGATTATCATTTCTGGCATGTTAATTCCCTCCACGTTTGTTGTCACCGCTTCGATGACTGCTACCACTGGTATTATCAACTTCTCGGTTTCTCTCTCTTAGTTGGGTTGACTCATTATCGCGCTCCAATAATTGAGCCCTATTCACAACATCTGAATACAAACACAGTTTGTGAGAAATTAGATATTGACGTATCTCGGGTTTAAAACCTCTTAGAAACATCTGCGTCATTCTCTCCTCATTATCAACCAAGTGGGACGCAAATCGAGATAACTCGGCAAACTTAGCTTCGTACTGCGCTACGGTCATATTGGTTTGCTCAAGCTTGATGAACTCTACCTCCTTCATGTGACGAATACTTTCAGGAAAGTACTTGTTATTGAATAGCTCTTGGAACTTCTCCCAAGATTTTTTATTGCGGCGAGGTTGAGTCGCTTTTACGATTCCTACCAATGAATCGCCTCTACTCATAACATAAAGTTAGCAAAGGGAACCTTTTCCTCCTCGAAGCATCCCAAGACATCAAATATCTTGTTGATCTGCTTTATCCACGTCTCCGCCTTAAGTGGTTTTGGCTCTCCAAAAAACTTCGGTGGTCCCAGCTCCTTGAACTGCTTAGCGGTGACCGTCCTAGAGTTATCAGTGATTCCACCTGCACTTTGGACAGGAGCCGCCTTCGCCTGATGTTGCATGAATTGTATAAGACCTCTGAACATCTCATCATTCATCATTTGATCGTTGTTGTTTACCTGAGGATTATTGTCTTCCTGTTGCACATTATCCTGGGTATTAATCTGTGGTGACTCAACAGTCTCATGTGCTTCAATACTTATCTCAACATTTTCGGAAGCCATTTTCAAATACTTCCACAAAACAAGGGTTAATTATCATATCACATATTATCCATATACTCTGATCAACCAATTAAATATAAAATAAACTTAGGTAGGTCATACTAGCGAAGAAATTTCCCGTCTCTCCCCTCCTAGTTCTTATCTCAAATCTCAGCTAGGGATCATATCCCTAAGCTTTGATACCAACTGTGACGCCCCCAAAATAGGTATACATCACCCATCTTGAGTCGCCAAATATATGGTACAAAATTCAAATACAACTTAATTATACAACAGTCGTGTAAAATACGACAAAACATAATGTGAGACCCCAAATTTTATGAATAAAGATTTAAATTTCTCGAAATATTTTTTTGAATATTATGGTGTGGATTTGATATAATTTTATAGTTGTGGGTAATATTTATAAATTTTGCAAAGTATGCAAGTTGTTATATAATATTCAATTGGTCGGGGAATATTCTTTTTATCGGGAAATATTCGTATGACGGCACAATCATTGGTGGACCCCACAACAGAAGTATTGTCGTAGTTAGAAAACGATAGAATTATCTTTTTATAAAAATAACAGCGAAAGTGTTACCGTTAAAACTGTTAAACTACGGAGTAGTAAAAGTACAGTAATACGCGTGGTTGCATAGTAACACACGGTATTGATTATTGATGGTTACGTAAGAAGTCACTCAGTTATACTCAATTATTGCTATAGTAATTATTGCATCATATCTCTCATATTATTGATTAAAAATTTATCACAGTATTATCTGTATAATATGTTATATTATTAAATCAATAATTGAGATGACAAAGTTATTAATATTATTATTTGCAATATTGACAATGTCTAGAAGTTCTGTCAAGGAGAGGTTTGGTCACCTAATTGCGCACCAATAAGAAGAAATCCTTATCGGAAAGCCCCCCTCTTTCCTGGGAACAACCTGGTTATTAAATATTGTGAGTTATAATATTAATGATGAATAAGTTCATGTTGATTAAAGATGAAATTGATAGTTCCATTGTATTGGAATTATTAGTGTTAGTGAAAATCGACATTTATTTCGATAATAATTGATGTCTGAAAGTTATCGGGTAATTAATCGGATAAATGAGGAATTAATTCCTATTAATTCACATGATTATAATTATTTGTTCACATGTGTGTACTATTGATTCACATTCATGTACTATTAGGGGAGTTGGTGCAAGATTGATAATACTTGCATGACTAAGTTAAAGATGGAGGTATGATGGAGGTACTATAATTGCTTTTTGTATTTACATGATGATTATAACTATTGAATCACATGATTGAACTATTGATTCACATTATTTACTATTAGGGGAGGTGGTGCAAGTTTGATAATACTTGCGGGACTAAATTAAAAATGAAAGAAAAGTTGGAGGTATTGTCTTTGTAATTTTTCGAGCCCCAAAACGTCTGATTATCAAAACTATATTTTCTATAAATAGAAGCTCATTCTTCCTTCATTTCTCACAAATTCACTAAAGCTATAGAGCAATTATTATAGAGAGAAATTATAGAGAGAAAGAAGAAGAGAAGTCTACTACCTCTCTATTCCAGTATCCAGCTTTATTCTAAGGTAAGGGATATTGTTATTATAGTAAAGGGTATTATTTCTTTCATTTTTCATGAAGAGAGCTATTGTTATTCAATTCCTTATTATTATATTGGAATAACTTGTCTATGCGAAGTACCGCATACATGGTGAAATTCTTCTATTATTCCATTCTTTATTATTCTGTTGGAATATCCTATCTGTGCATATTACGCATGACCTGGTTCCATTCTTTATTATTCATTGGAATAACTTTTATCATGCGGTCTATCGCATACTGGTGAATTTTGTTGATATTCCATTCTTTATTATTCTCGTTGGAATATCCATGCATCTGCGATTTCGCATGACTTCGGTTCCATTATTTATTATTTTGTTGGGAATAACTTTTATGTATGCGATTCTATCGCATACATCGTGAATTCTTCTGTTATTCCATTCTTTATTATTCTATTAGAATAACCTGTCTATGTGGATTACCACATGCACGAAATTAGTAGAATACCTGGATATTTGCGCTTCATCCAGTATCTTTTCATGAAAATATTCTTCTGAGCATTCTTGAATTTTACTCCTGGCAAATGATCATGTTGACAATTTGGACATTTTGAGTTCGAGGATAAATTAACTTATAAATCTTTAAAATTTAATTCTTGAACTTGTTTTATTGAATTATTATGTTATTGTCATCATCCTCATGTTTATATTATGTTGAAAGTCATCTCGTGGCTGTGGTGCATAGATGGACTTGGTATGATTATGACGAGGATTATTCAAGATAGTGTGTGGTAGTAATGTTACAAATGATGTGGTAAAAGTCCTCATTGGCCTGTAGTGCATTGATGGACAGTTGTTGGCATGATCATGACCATTAATGAAAACACGAATATCCTTGGCCCGTAGTGCATGGATAATTTGTGGTCGTGATACTAATGAATATCCTTGTCGTAGTCAGGAGGATGGCGTGGTTTATTTATTAAAATTTGAGTCTCGGCGATAAAAGTGATGAAAAACCTTTTAAATCATAGAAGATAGTAGATTGTATTCTCTACTTGACTCTTCTAATGGATTTCTTGTTCCGCTGCAGTTAAACTTGATGTTTGTTTTATTGAATCAATTTAACACTGTTGAAGGCTAACGATAATTTATTCTTCATTATCATAGCCATAATATTTCTTACTGGGCTAGTTGAGCTGACCCTTTCTTTCACTGTTCTCTTCAGGAAATGGGAATATAGTTGGGACGAGTCGGGGAACGGATTGACAGTCCCGATGGTTGTTTTAGTAGTCCTCACTATTCTGTAAAATAATGTAATAATAAATGTAATGAGGACTCTATTGAGAGTGGATGTTGTCTAGAAGGCAATATTCTTGTTTAAACTCTCAGCTATGTTTTGTCGTATATTTTGCACGACAGTTGTATAATTAAGTTTGTATTTGATTTATGTACCATGTATTTGGCGACTCAAGATAGGTGATGTATACCTGTTTTGGGGGCGTCACACATAATCTAAGAGTTTTAATAAAAATATTGTCATCTAGAGAATATCCACACTCAATGGAGTCCTCATTACATTTATTGTCACACTATTTAATGTAATAGTGAGGACTACTAATGCTATCATATCTCGACCGCCACCCGCTCCCATTACTAGTCCTTACTACGCTCTCATTTCCTCAAGAGAACAAAGGAAAGAAAGGGTGAGCTCAACTAGCCCAAGAAGAAATATTATGACTAAGATAATGCGTAATAAATTATCATTAGTCTTCAACAATGTTAAACCGATAAAATACAATAGACATCAAGTTTAATCATAGCTGAATAAGCAATCCATTAAAAGAGTCAAGTAGAGCATGATATCTACTATCTTCTATGATTTAAAATGTTTTCATCAATTTTATCAATCGAGACTCAACTTTTAATAAATAAACCACATCATCGAGTCATCCCTGCACTACGAGCCAAGGATATTTATTAAATCATCAATGGTCATGACTATACCGAATAATCCCTGGTTATAATCATACCAAAAACTGTCCATCAATGCACTACAAAGCTCTCGAGGACTTTTACCACATCATTTATAACATTACAGGTCATGATTATACCAAATAATCCCTGGTCATAATCATACCAAGTCCATCTATGCACGTAAGTCAAAGATGACTTTCATCACAATATAAGCATGATGATGATAACAATGACATAATAATTCAATAAAACAAGTTCAATAATAAGTTTTAAAGATTTATAAGTTAATTTATCTTGAAATCAATTACGTCCAAATTGTCAACATGATAATCCTTTGTGGAGTAAAATTCAAGAATGCTCAGAAGAATATTTCCATGAAAAGATACCAGATGAAGCGCAAATATCCAAGATATTCTACTAATTTCATGGAGTATAGAAGCCAAAACTTTAACCAAATGAGTATCATAGAATATATGAAACTGCAAATGGATTTTCACCCGCCATGTGGTAATCCACATAGACAGATCATTTCCACAATTTAATAAGGAATGAATACAAAGGATCATTCACCATGCATGTCATAATCAACATAGACAAGTTATTCCAACAGAATAATAAATAAAGGAACCAGTCATGCGTAATCCGCATGCATGTGATATTCCAATGTAATAATAAAGAATGGAATAATGTAAGAATTCACCATGCATGCGATAGACCGCATGTATAGGTTATTCCAATGTAATAATAAAGAATGGAACCAGTCTAGCGTAATCCGCATGCATGTGATATTCCAAATGTAATAATAAAGAATAGAATAACAAAGAATTCACCATGCATGCGATAGACCGCACAGACAGGTTATTCCAACAGAATAATAAAGAATGGAACCAGGTCTAGCGTAATCCGCACAGACAAGATATTCCAACAGAATAAGCTCTCTTCATGAATACGAAAGAAATAATAACCCTTACCTTAGAAGAAATTGTATATTGAAATAGTGAGGTAGCAGACTTCTCTTCTTCTTTCTCTCTATAATTTCTCTCTATAATAATTGCTCTAAAGCTTTAGTGAACTGGTGAGAAATGAAGGAAGAATGAGCTTCTATTTATAGAAAAATATAATTTTGATAATTGCACGTTTTGGGGCTCGAAATATTACAGTATAATACCTTCCTCTTTTTCTTCATTTTTAATTTAGTCATGCAAGTATTATCAAACTTGCACCACCTCCCCTAATAGTAAATAATGTGAATCAATAGTTCAATCATGTGAATCAATAGTTATAATCATGTGAATTAATAGCATTTAATTGCTCATTTATCCGATTAATTACCCGATAGGTAAGTATAACTTCCAGACATCAATTAATATCGAAATAAATGTCGATTTCCACTACCATTAATAATTCCAACACAATGGAACTATCAATTTCATCTTTAATCAACACGAACTTATTCATCATTAATATTATAACTCACAATATTTAACAACTAGGTCGTTCCCAGGAAAGAGGGGGCTTTCCGATAAGGATTTCTCCTTATTGGCGCGCAATTAGATGACCAAACCTCTCCTTAACAGAACTTCTAGACATTGTAAATATTGTAATTTAATAATATAAATAACTTTATCGTCTCAATTATTGATTTAATAATATAACATATTATGCAGATGATACTGTGACAATAATTGAATCAATAATATGAGAGATATGATGCAGCAAGTACTGTAGCAATAATTGAGTATAACTGAGTGACTTCTCACGTAAACATCAATAATCAATCTGACCGTGATCTACTATGAACCACGCCAGATTCATCGTACTTTTTACTACCGGTAATTCAACGGTTTTAACGGTAACACTTTCGCCGTTATTTTTATAAAAAAGATAATTCTGTCATTTTCTAACTACGACAATACTTCCGTTGTGGGGTCCACCGATGATTATGCCGTCGTATAAATATTCCCTGTTAAAACGAATATTCCCCGACCAATCGAATATTATATAACCATTTGCTTACTTTGTAAAATTTGTAACTATTTCCCACAACTATAACATTATATCAAATCCACACCATAATATTCAAAAATATATTTCGAGAAAATTATTCTTTATTCATAAAAGTTGGGGTCTTACAACTAATGCAAACATCTGGACCGTCACTCCGTTCCTCGACTAGTCCCAGCTACGTTCTCATTTCCTGAAGAGAACAATGAAAGCAAAAGGGTGAGCTCAACTAGCCCAGTAAGAAATATTATGACTAAGATAATGCAGAATAATTTATCGTTAGACTTCAACAGTGTTAAACTGATAAAATACAATAGACATCAAGTTTAACTGCAGCGGAACAAGCAATCCATTATAAGAGTCAAGTAGAGCATGAAATCTACTATCTTTTATGATTTAAAAGAATTTATCATCAATTTTATCGCTTAGACTCAGCTTAATAAATAATCCACATCATCGAATCACCCCTGCACTACGGCCAAGGATATTCTTTAGTATCACGACCACAAATTATCCATGCACTACGGGCCAAGTGTAAAATCCCAAATTTTACGAATAAAGATTTAATTTTCTCGAAATATTTTTTTTCAAAATTATGGTGTGGATTTGAGATAATGTTATAGTTGTGGGTAATATTTATAAATTTTGAAAAGTATGCAAGTTGTTGTATAATATTCGTTTGGTCAGGGAATATTCTTTTTGTCAAGGAATATCCGTACGATGGCACAACCATTGGTGGACACCACAACGGAATTATTGTCGGATTGAAAAAATGACAAAAATATTTTATGAAAATAACGGCGGAAGTTTTACCGTTAAAATTGTTCAACTACTCGGTAGTAAAAGTACAGTAATACGCGTGGTTGCATAGTAGCACATGGTATTGATTATTGATGCTTACGTGATTAGTCACTCAGTTTTGTTCAATTATTGCTACAGTAATTGTTGTATAGTATCTCACGTTATTTGATTCAATTATTGTCGATATTTTATGTGACGCCCCCAAAATAGGTATACATCACCCATCTTGAGTCGCCAAATACATGGTACAAAATTCAAATACAACTTAATAATACAAATTGTCATGTAAAATAATGACAAAAGCGTAAACTAAGAGTTTAATAAGAATATTGTCATCTAGACAATATCCACACTCAAAAGAGTCTTTTTACATTTATTTTCACACTATTTAATGTAATAGTGAGGACTACTAAAACTATCATCCGACCGTCACTCCTCCTCCCCGACTAGTCCCTTCCATTACGTTCTCATTTCAAGAGAATAAAGTGAATGAAAGGGTGAGCTCAACTAGCCCAAGAAGAAATATATGACTAAGATAATGTAGAATAAATTATCATTAGCCTTCAACAATGTTAAACCGATAAAATATAACAAACATCAAGTTTAATCATAGCGGTGAACAAGCAATCCATTAAAAGAGTCAAGTAGAGAATAAAATCTACTATCTTTTATGATTTAAAAGGTTTTTCATCACTTTTATCAATCGAGACTCGACAATAAATAATTCACATCATCCCCTGTATTACTACGGCCAAGGATATTCATTAGTATCACAACCATAAATTATCCATGCACTACTACGGCGAGGATATTCGTGTATTCATCAATGGTCATGATCATGCCAACAACTGTCCATCAATGCACTACGGGCCAATGAGGACTTTTACCACATCATTTGTAACATTAATCCCTGGTCATAATCATACCAAGTCCATCTATGCACTACAGGCCACAGATGACTTCAACATAATATAAACATGAGGATGATGACAATGATATAAGAGTTCAATATAACAAGTTCAAGAATTAATTTATCCAGGAACTAATAACATCCAAATTGTCAACATGATACTTCTTTATAGAGTAAATGTGACGCCCCCAAAATAGGTATACATCACCCATTCTGAGTTGTCAATACATGGTACAGAAACAACTACAACTTTATTATTACAACAGTAAAACTGTGAGTTTGAATACAAATATTATCTTCTAGACAATATCTATACTCAAATAAATCCTCATCACATTTATTGATACATTATTTTACAAAAATGGTGAGTACTACTAAACAACTCTCTCTAGAACCTTCATTCCATACCCCAGACTTCGTACTCGCTATATTCTCGCCTCACGAGAAGAAAAAAATGGAACAAAAAAGAAAAGGGTGAGCTCAACTAGCCTAGTAAAGAATATTATGACTAAGATAATATACAATAAATTACCGTTAGTCTTCAACAGGAAAAATCTAATAGAATACAATAGACAACAAATTTTAAATCAATATTCGCAATGAAATAATAATTCATTAGAAGAGTTAAGTAGAGAATGCAAACTACTATCTTCTATATATGAATTTAAAAGTTCATCGTTCTATCTTTTATCCCGGTAACATCAATCAATATATATCGGGATTCAAATATTCATCTTTGTACTACGGGCCAAAGATATTCATCATTGGTCATGTTCATCTAAACACTGCTCATCTTTGACTACGCCCAAAGATATTCTTCGTAAATCATTCATCTTTTGCACTACATGTGAGACCCCGTTTTTATCAATAAAGATTGAAATTTTGTTGAAATAATTTTTAATATTATGGTGTGAATTTAAGATAATATTATAGTTGTGGGTAGTATTTATAAATTTTGCAAAGTATGCAAGTGGTTATATTATATTCGATTGGTCTGGGAATATTCGGTTTAGCAGGAATATTCGTGACAACTACCAATCATTGGTGGACCCTATAAATGTAATTATTGGATTGATCGAAAAACGACAAAAATATTTTATTAAAATAACGGCGGAAGTTTTACCGGTTGATACTTTGAACTACTCTTGTAGTAAAAATGCGATGTACGTGTGGTTGCATAGTAACACACCATGTATTGATTATCGATGCCTATGTGAGAAGTCACTCAATTGATTCCATTATCACGATTAATAATATGAATTATTATAGCGATAATGACGCTTTTGTTTTATTCGTATTATTAACGTAATAAAATGTAAACATCTTTTATATAAAATAGAATACTTTATTAAAGTTATTCTATAAATAGAATATATTATATTTTATTATGCATAGTGTTGCAGTAGTGTTTTTGCATAGTGTTTTGCATAGTATTGCATAGTGTTTGCATAGTAAAATGTTTTTATATAAATAGAATATATTATATTTTATTTAAAAGATTTTTCTTTAAATATGGACCGTCAGATTAAAGTAAATCAATCTGGACCGTTCATGGATTAGTTACTATGCATTCCATTTTCCTATAAATAGAAGCTCATTCCTTCATTATTTTCTTACGAATTCATTGAAACTCTAGAGAGAGAAATTATAGAGAGAAGCTATAGAGAGAAAATTATAGAAAGAAGACGAGTATTCTGCTACTTCACTACTTCTATATTCAGTTCTTTTACGGTAATGGGTGTTATTCTTTCTTCTTGAAGAGAACTTCTGTTATTCCATTCATTATTATTCTGTTGGAATAACTTGTAAAAGTGGCATACCCTATACATAACCCTGATACGCCGGCATACCCTATACTTGGTGAAATCCTTATGTTATTCCATTGCTTATTATTCTGTTGGAATAACCTGTATACGCGGTTTACCCTATACTTGGTGACATTCTTCTATTATTCTGTTGGAACATCCTGTCTGTGTGTTTTACAATCGACACCGTTCCGCTTTTATTATTCTCATTGGAACATCCTCATCGCATGTTTTTACACCGGACCGGTTCCGCTCTTTATCATTCTGTTGGAATATCCTATCTCAAGTGTTTTACACCGGATCCGGTTCCATCTTTATTATTCTGTTGGAACATCCCGCTTGTCGATTGTGAAATTCACCCGACCGTTCCGTTATTATTATTCTCATTGAATAACTCATACATCTGCAAGCACCGCATGCATGGTGATTTCTTTTGTTATTCCATTCTTTATTATACTCAAATTGGTTAAAACTTTGACTTCTATACTCCATGAAATTAGTAGAATATCCTCGATATTTGCGTTTCATCCAAAGATCTTTTATGGAAATATTCTTCCGATCATTCTTGAATTTTACTCTACGAAAACAAAGATCGTGTTGACAATTTGACGTTAATAATTCATGGATTAAATAATTCTTGAACTTGTTTTATTGAATTATTATGTCATTGTCATCATCCTCATGTTATATTATGTTATCTTTGGCTTACGTGCATAGATGAACTTAGTATGATTATGACGAGGATCATTCTTATAATCACGACTTGATATAAATGATGTGACAAAAGTCCTCAATTGGCTTCGTAATGCAATGATGGATAGTTTTTGGTATGATTATGACCAGGGGGTGATTCTTTATATAGTCATGACCATTGATAATTTGATGAAAATCCTTGACCGTCAATGCGGGGATGATTAGATGTGGTGGTTTATTTATTAAAAAAAGAGTCTCAAATGATAAAATTGATGAAAACCTTTTAAAACCTAAAAGATAGTAGACTTTATTCTCTACTTGACTCTTTTAATGGATTGCTTATTCACCGCAGCTTAAACTGGTTTGTCTATTGTATTTTATCGGTTTAACATCGTTGAAGGCTAATGATAATTTATTCGCATTATCTTAGTCATAATATTTCTTACTGGGCTAGTTGAGCTCACCCTTTCTTTCATTGTTCTCTTCAGGAAATGAGAACATAACTGGGATGAG
The DNA here is from genome assembly GCA_020205615.1 of Panax quinquefolius. Classification (NCBI taxonomy): domain Eukaryota; kingdom Viridiplantae; phylum Streptophyta; class Magnoliopsida; order Apiales; family Araliaceae; genus Panax; species Panax quinquefolius. The sequence goes on from CM035163.1 coordinate 78,682,527, forward strand.
TCGGGGAACGAAGTAATGGTCCAGAGGATAGCATTAGTAGTCCTCACTATTCTGTGAAATAGTGTGATAATAGTTGTAATGAGGACTCCTTTTGAGTTTGTATAATATCTAATAGACAATATTTGTATTCAAACTCACGCTTTATGTCGTATTGTACCTACGCTTAGGTTAGTAAGTTGTATTTGAATTTATGTACCATGTAAGTGGCGACCCAAGATGGGTGACGTATACCTAATTTTGGGGCGCCACACTACGAAGCCAAAGATATTCAATAATATCATCATTTAAGACCGAGGATGATGAAAAATATTTTTAAAGAAACGAATCCAAAGTGAAACAAAATGACAAGGATTAAGGATTAAGGATTCGTACTTTGTTTTATCCATGTCCAAAATACCTCAAAAATAATTATAGTGGTGTAAAATTCAAGAATGATCAAAACATGGATACAATCAAAGCTAGTATCCATAATAGATATTTTGACGAAAAAGAAACTTTTCATTTTTTGATGAATAGTCTTAGTATTCGTGAATAAGATGCATATGCGTGAATAAAGTCTTGATACGTGAATAGTAACTCAGACACCAAAAAGTTCCAAATTTGTTAAAAACTTCAGATCAATATTTCAACATAATGATATTGAAGAAATAATATCATTACTGAAAAAAAATAATATCCCTTACCTCACAAAGACAAGATTTCTAGTTGAAACAGGATATTGACTATAACTTGAACTTGTACCGTATAGCAATACTCAAAGTATAATCAAAATACTCACAAGAATACGCTCGATAATATAGAGAGAGAAAACTTTAATTTCTGGTGTGATTTTCAATTCTAACCTAAGCACCCTATTTATAGGAAAATGCTTAGAACACCAAAGCAGAAAATTTAATATAATAATATTATATATATTACAAATTCTCTACGCACACTTTTTATCAACTGAATTCAGTATTCAACACAAGTAGCCCACCTCACAAAACTTTTAAAAAACATTTTTGTAATTAAAAATATTTTAAACTTCCAAAAATTAATTATTTCGGAGCTTCAGAACTTCAATAATTCATAATAAATAGCCCTTTTATCAGAAAATTCGAATCTCACGTTTTTTTATAGGAAATTCAATTCTCTACAACTTTGCAGAAGAAAGTTTTTCCAAATTCCAAACAGAAATTGACCGAAATTCACAAACGGGCAATTTTACATGCTATAATCAAATTTCAATCAATAAATGGGGTCCACCGACATGTTTAACATGTTTTAAACATTTATTGCAATAATAATACTCTTCCTCCTCGTATACTCATATATCCCACATTCGTTGTAAAAATATCACCATTATTATATTATTAAAATATAATAATATATTTAAATGAATTATTTTATCGTAAAAGATAAAATTTTAATTTTCAACAATTGTCACATTAAAATTTTCTCCATCTATATCCACATAAAATTAATATTTTTCTCATCATATGAATCAATAATTAATTGTTCACAAATAATATTACGAATCACAATATTGATGACCGTGCGCCTTCTGAGGAAGAGGGGCTTTCAATAAGAATTTCTCCTCATCGTAGCATGCAATTAGGTGACCAAACCTCTCCTTAGAAAGAACTTTCTAGACATTGCCAATAATGTTATCTAATAATATTATTCAGATAATATGAATTATTGCTTCGATAATGAAAAATACCGTAATGACAATTATTGAAACAACAAAATATAAAAATATCAACGCAGCAAATTATTAAATCAATAAAATAACGAATAAGAATTATCGTAACCATTATTGAGTAGTGCCTTCTTACGTAAGAATCAATAATTGCGCAATCTTGTATATCTTGTGTTTTAACCACCGAGTATTTTAACAAAGATTAATTGTAAATAACTATTCTGTTATTTTTAAACAACTTATATTTGTCGTTTTCTTCATCCAATTGCTTTCCGTTATGGGGCCCACAAAAGATCGCATACCGTCGCATTTAATATTCCCAGAACAATACGAATATTCCACGACCAAAACGAATATTCCCAAATAATAATGAATATTTTATAACCACTTGCTTATTCAAATATTTATGTATTTTACCCATAACTATCCACATTAATCAAATCAACCCTTACTATTTCAAAATAATAAATAGAGGAAAATAAATTTCATTTATTAATAATTTGGGGTCTTACAACCTCCCTCCTTATGAAATTTCGTCCTCGAAATTGACGTCACGTACACAGTGTTTCAAAAGATGAGGATACCTCGCTTTCATTTCCGCTTTCCAATTCCTGTGTCATTTCTCTATAGCATGATTTCTCCACAAAACTTTAACTTGTGGTATGACCTTTCATACGTAGGACATGCTCCTTCCTATCCAAGATCTTGATAGGTACCTCCTCATCACGTTAAGTCTTCTACTATCTCGTCCTGCTCTAACTCTATAATGTGGTTCGGGTCTTTCACATATTTACGGAAGTACAGATATGTGAAACACATTATGAATACGAGACATACTTTCGGAGGTAACGCGAGTCTATAGGCTACATTTCCTACTCGGTCAAGAATTTGAAATGGACCAATAAATCGTGGATTGAGCTTTCCTCTCTTCCCAAATCTTGTAACTCCTTCCATGGAGCAACTCGCAACAATACATGATCCCCTATACTAAATTCCACGTCCTTTCGATGAAGATCCGCATAACTCTTTTGTTGATCTTGTGCCGCTTTGTATACATTGTCGAATCATTTGGATCTTTTCCAGTAGTCATACGTACTCAACTCGGGTCCTAACAATGTTGCTTCACCCACCTCGTCCCAACATACCGGAGAGCGACACTTTCGTCCCATATAATGCTTCAAATGGAGCTACACCTATACTTGCTTCGATAATCATTGTTGTAGGAGAATTCCATCAATGGTAAATACTTATCCCAACCGCCTTTAAGTCTAGGACACGAGTCTTAATAAATCTTCAAGAGTTTGAATAGTCCTTTCGATTGTCCGTCCGCTTTGAGGATGGTATCTTTAGAATCAATCGTAAATCCGCGCCCATAGCTTTTTGCAAGCTAACCCAAAATCTTGAAGTGAATCTTGGATCACGATTCTAAACTATGGATACAGTATGCCATGCAACCTCACAATCTCATTCACGTACATACTACTAGCAAGACGCTCAAGGAATAAGTCTCCGTGACGGCAAAGAAATGAGCGAGACTTGGTTAATCTATCAACAATAACCCAAATAGCATTGATGCTTTGAAAACCGTAGGAAGACCCGTAACGAAATCCATGGTAATGTGTTCCCACTTCCATTTCGGAATCTCAAGTGGTTGCAAATTTTACCCTTATGTACTAGATGCTCCGCTTTTACACGTTGACAAGTTAAACACATCGAGATAAACTTTGCAATCTCTCTCTTCATATTGTTCCACCAAAATGTATGTCAAGATCACGATACATTTTGGTACTTCCAAGATGGATTGCAAATGGTGTATTGTGTGCCTCCATCATAATCTTGTACTTCAAATCGTAGTCGTTAGGGACACAAAGTGTGAGACCCCGATTTTATCAATAAAGATTTAAATTTTGTCAAAATAATTTTTAATATTATGGTGTGAATTTGAGATAATATTATAGTTGTGGATAGTATTTATAAATTTTGCAAAAGTATGCAAGTGGTTATATTATATTCGATTGGTCTGTGAATATTCGGTTTAGCGAGAATATTCGTGATAACTACTCAATCATTGGTGGACCCTAACAATGTAATTATCATTTGATTGAGAAAACGACAAAAATATTTTATTAAAATAACGGCGGAAGTTTTACCGTGGATACTTTGTTGAACTACTTCATTAGTAAAAAGTACACGATGAATACGTGTGGTTGCATAGTAGCACATTACCAGTATTGATTATTGATACTTATGTGAGAAGTCACTCGGTTTGATTCCATTATTGTCGATTAATAATATGAATTATTATAATGCGATAATGACGCTTTTGTTTTATTCAGTATTATTAACGTAATAAAATGTAAACATTTTTTTATATAAAATGTAATACTTTATTAAAGTTATTCTATAAATAGAATATATTATATTTTATTATGCATAGTGTTGCATAGTGTTTTTGCATAGTGTTTTGCATAGTGTTTTGCATAGTAAAATATTTTTATATAAATAGAATATATGATATTTTATTTAAAAGATTTTGCTTTAAATATGGACCGTCAGATTAAAGTAAATCAATCTGGACCGTTCATGGATTAATTACTATGCATTCTATTTTCCTATAAATAGAAGCTCATTCCTTCATTATTTTCTTACGAATTCACTGAAACTCTAGAGAGAGAAATTATAGAGAGAAGCTATAGAGAGAAAATCTATAGAGAGAAAGAAGAAGAGTATTCTGCTACTTCACTTTTCCAATATTCAGTTCTTCTAAGGTAAGGGATATTATTTGTTGTACCCGTAAGGGGTGTTATTCTTTCTTATTCATGAAGAGAACTTCTGTTATTCCATTCATTATTATTCATTGGAATAACTCGTAAAAAGTGGCATACCCTATACATAACCTCGTGATACGCCAGATACCCTATACTTGGTGAAATCCTTATATTATTACATTCTTATTTATTACATTGGAATAACTTTGTATCTGCCGAATCCCCTATACTTGGTGATCTTCTTCATTATTCCATTCTTTATTATTCATTAGAATATCCATACGTGTGTTTTACACCGGACTGGTTCTATTGTTATTATTCCGCATTTATTATTCTCGTTGAATATCCTCATCTGTGTGTTTTACACCGGACTGGTTCCATTGTTTATTATTCAAAGATTTATTATTCATTTGGATCATCCTGCTTGCAGTGAATTTCACACGACCGGTTCCGTTATTATTATTCTCATTGGAATAACTCGTCTCATGCTAAGTACAAAGCATGCACGGTGATTTCTTTTGTTATTCCATTCTTTATTTTACCCAAATTTAGTTAAAACTTTGACTTCTATACTCCATGAAATTAGTAGAATATTCTTGATATTTGCGTTTCATCCAAAGATCTTTCATGGAAATATTCTCACGATCATTCTTGAATTTTACTCTACAAAAGATTATGTGTTGACAATTTGACGTTAATAATTCCCGAATAAATTAATTCGTGAACTTGTTTTATTGAATTATTATGTCATTGTCATCATCCTCATGTTATATTATGTTATCTTTGGCTTACGTGCATAGATGAACTTAGTATGATTATGACCGTGGATCATTCTAAGAATCATGGCTTGTTATAAATGATGTGATAAAAGTCCTCGGTGGCTTGTAATGTTTGTGATGGATAGTTTTTGGTATGATTATGACCCGGGGGTGATTCGGTATAGTCATTACCATTGATAATTTGATGAAAATCCTTGACAGTGGTACAGGATGATTAGATGTGGTGGTTTATTTATTGTCGAGTCTCAAATGATAAAAATTGATGAAAACCTTTAAAACCTAAAAGATAGTAGACTTTATTCTCTACTTGACTCTTTTAATGGATTGCATATTCGCTTGCGCTTAAACCGGTTTGTCAATTGTATTTTATCGGTTTAACATTGTTGAAGACTATTGATAATTTATTCTGCATTATCTTAGTCATAATATTTCTTACTGGGCTAGTTGAGCTCACCCTTTCTTTCACTGTTCTCTTCAGGAAATGAGAATATAGCTGGGACGAGTTGGGGGAAACGAAGTAATGGTCCAGAGGATAGCATTAGTAGTCCTCACTATTCTGTGAAATAGTGTGATAATAATTGTATTGAGGACTCCTTGAGTATGGATATTGTCTAAATAAAAATATTCCTATTAGAACTCTCAGTTTATGTATTGTCGTATGTTACACGACAGATGTATAATTAAGTTTGTATTTGAATTTATGTACCATGTAAGTGGCGACCCAAGATGGGTGACGTATACCTAATTTTGGGGGCGTCACACAAAGTCTAGAGTGGACTCGATGTATTCCTTCTTCATCAATTCTCGCTTTCGGAATAGCTTCTTCTTGTACTTTCTTCTTCATACGCATCAGCTCCGGGTCGGTGGCTTGAGCAACCTTAACTTTTTCTATTAAAGTTGGCTCTATACATATACTTGACATCATCGCACTCGTTCCTCAAGATATGATCTTCTACTCAACGCTACCATTACCACGTCGCTTTTTCGGGATGGTATTGAATATTGTGGTCGTAGTCTTTCAATAGCTCGAGCCAACGTCATTTATGCAGCATGTTGAGTTCTTTTGAGAAGAAGAAATATTTAAGGCTTTTATGGTCCGAATATATCTCCACTTTCTCCCCATATAGATAGTGCCTCCATATCTTTAAGCTAGCAACTTATTTTGCTAACTCTAGATCATGAGTAGGATAATTCCTCTCATACTCTTTAAGTTGTCGCGAGGCATAAAGCTATGACATTCCCACGTTGCATGAGAACACATCCTAACCCTTTGCACTCAAGCATCATTTGTAGATAACAAATCCATCCGAACCGGATGGTATTGTTAGAAAAGTCTTAAATAAGTCTCATCTTAAGCTCTTGGAAACTCTTCTCGCATTCTTCGCTCCAAACGAATTTTGTATCCTTCCGAGTTAGCTGAGTTAATGGAGTAGCGATTCGAGAAAACCCTTCCACGAATCTCCGATAATAACCAGCTAGACCCAAAAAGCTACGTACTTCGGTCACCAACTTCGGTTGCTCCCAACTTTGTATTGCTTCAATCTTCATCGGGTCCACGGATACTCCATGTTTTGACACCACGTGCCCAAGAAATGCTACTTCCTCAAGCCAGAACTCGCATTTCTTCAATTTGGCATATAGTTTGTTTTCACGAAGCCTTTGGAGTACCAGCTTCAAATGGTGCTCATGATCTTCACGACTTTTGGAATATATGAGGATGTCATCAATAAAGACAACAACAAACTGATCCAAATATTCCTTGAATACTCGGTTCATCATATCCATGAAAGCCGCAGGAGCATTAGTCAGTCCGAAAGACATGACTAAGAATTCATAATGCCCATACCGAGTTCTGAAGGCAATCTTTGGAATATCCTCGCCTAATCTTCACCGATGATATCCGAATCGAAGATTGATTTTTGAAAAGAATTGTGCCTTGCGAATCGGGTCAAACAAGTCATCAATACGAGGTGAGGATACCTATTCTTGATGGTGACATGGTTCAATTCCCCGATAGTCGATACAAAGTCGCATACTCCCGTATTTCTTCTTTACTGAATAAAACAGAGCACCCCAAGGAGATGTACTAGGGCGAATAAAACCGATGTCCAACAATTCTCAGTAGTTGGACCTTTAACTCCTGAAGTTCAATAGAGCCATTCGATATGGGGTTTTAGAAATGGGCTTTGTACAGTGTTCAAGATCAATAAAAATTCAACTTCACGTTACGGGGTAGGCCGGGAAGTTCTTCAGAAATACGTCCGAAAAGTCAATAACAACAGAATATTATTCAAATTTGACGTGTCTTTATTCAAATCCATAACATGGGCTAAGAAAGCTTGACATCCGCTTTTTGAATAAACGAATAGCTTTATGATTAGATATGATGATGATTGATTTTAATGGTTTAGTTGCTTGAATTAAATAACAACGGGTTGGTTAGGAATATGAAAACTAACAACCTTACGAAAATATTCAATTTTGGCATGATGAGTAGTTAACCAATCAATCCCTAAAATCACATCAAAAGCAAGTATCTTTAAAGAGATAAGGTCAATGGTGTAAGGTGATGGTGCCAACTTGAATCAAACAAGATTTATAAACAATGGATGTGATGAAAGTTTCTCCTAACGGAGTTTCCACGAGATAGGTCAAAGTCTAATTTCTCCTGAGTCAAGTTTAAACGTTGAGCACAAGCGGAGAGATAAATGAATGGGTAGCACCAGATCAAGTAAGGTATAAACTTCAGTAAAAATTTATAAATAGCTTACCCGTGATCACCTCGTTTGGGTTCCTCGCATTATGACCAAATATAACAAACACTCTTCCCTAATCGTTGACTTTGACTTTTCTCGGGATAGTCTTTTGAGTCACCGTCCCATTTGAACTAGGTTTATTCTACTGTCTAATCTCGAAGCGATATGTCCTTCCTTTCCACAATTATAGCATACCTTGACTTTGTTGTGGGCGGTTTGGACTGATATACCCCTCTTTCCGCATTTATAGCATATAACCGGTGGTGGTCGTTCTCCTCCCTTAGAACCGATTCTTTACTTGAGACTTGTCGTCTTCACGGTCGTTGTTAAATCTCCTCTTTTAAAATCTCCTCCTTACTCGCTTCTTCTATTTTCATGGCCATGATTACCACTAGAGTGGTTACCATTTTGTCCGTCTGCTTCTTTCTCCGTTGGTTATCATTATTACATTGATCGCTATCTCCGGTACGATCCTCGTTATGGTCCCTCGGTTGAACATACTCGTTATCTCGCTTCTAACAATTGAGCCCCATTAACAACATCCTAATAGAGAGAAAATTTATGAGAAATGAGATATTGTCGTGTATCTTGGGTTTCAAACCTCTCGAAACATCCGCGTCATACGTTCCTCATTCTCCACCAAATGAGGTGCAAACACGGATAACTCGCAAATTTTGCCTCGAGAGACACCGCGTATGTTGTTTTGTTCTAATCGATGAACTCCACTTCCTTCATATGATTTAACACTTTCGTGAAAGTATTTGTCATTAAATAGTTTCAAACGTCTCCCAAGACATCTTGAGTCGCGGTTGGATGGAGTACGCTTCACGCACTCCCACCAGTGAGTCGCTTCGCCACGGAACATAAAGGTGGCGAATGGAACCTTCTGTTCTCCGTGCATCCCAAGACATCGAATATCTTGGTAATTTGCTTGACCCATGTTTTCGCCATGATCGGATCCGGCTTTCCCTTAAATTCGTGGTCCCAACTCTTTGAATCGCTTGCATTGTGACAACCCGTGAATTGCTATCATTTCCTCCTATATTTTGAACACGAGTCTCCTCGTCGATTTTGCATGAACTCGCAAAAAGCTTCTAAACATCCCTCGTTCATCATCTCGCTTTCGGTGGGTGTTATTCACGGGAGGAACATTTTCACTGTTTGCACGTTCTCCTCGTTGGTGAGTACAAAGCGTCTCCACGGTCTCATTTCCATTGTTAATATTCTCGATCGACATTCTCAAATCTTTGGCCATAAAAACAAGGGTTAATTAAGAAATCAATATATCACATAATATCCTATATATAACCGACCAACTAACAAATAAGCTTAGGTAGGACACACTAGCGAAGGATTTACTCGTCTCTCCCTCCTAGTTCATTCCCCGATCTCCGCCAGATCATATCCCTAAGCTCGATACCAACCGCGGCGCCCCAAAATAGGTATACATCACCCATTCCGAGTTGTCAATACATGGTACGTAAACAACTACAACTTTATTATTACAACAAGAAAAGCGTGAGTTTGAATACAAATATTATCTTCTAGACAATATCTATACTCAAATAAATCCTCATCACATTTATTGATACATTATTTTACAAAAATGTGAGGACTACTAAACAACTCTCTCTAGAACCTTCATTCCATACCCCAGGCTAGTACTTTTGCTATATTCTCGCCTCTTGAGAAGAAAATGGAACAAAAAGGAAAGGGTGAGCTCAACTAGCCCAAGAGAAAGAATATTATAACTAAGATAATATACAACAAATTACCGTTAGTCTTCAACAGGAAAAATCTAATAGAATACAATAGACAACAAATTTTAAATCAATATTCGCATGATGATAATAATTCATTAGAAGAGTTAAGTAGAGAATGCAAACTACTATCTTCTATGTATGAATTTAAAAGTTTATCGCTCATCTTTTATCCTGTAACATCAATCAATATATATCTGGAATCAAATATTCATCTTTGCACTACAGCCAAAGATATTCATCGATTGGTCATGTTCATCTAAACACTTGTTCATCTTTTACTACGGGCCAAAGATATTCTTCAAAAATCATTCATCTTTGCACTACAGGCCAAAGATATTCGGTAATACCATCATTTAGGACTGAGGATGATGAAAAATATTTTAAAGAAAACGAATTCAGTGAAACAAAAGAACAAATATTAAGGATTCGTACTTTAAACAATCCGAGTTCAAAAATACTTCATTAATAATCATAGTGAAATGAAATTCAAGAATGATCAAAACATGGATACAATCAAAGCTAGTATCCAGAATAGATATTTTGGACGAAAAGAAAATTTTTCATTTTTCGATGAATAGTCTTGGTATTCGTGAATAAATACTCAAGTATCGTGAATAGTCTGAGTATCGTGAATAGTAACTCAGACACTAAAAGTTCCAAATTTGTTAAAAACTTCAGATCAATATTTCAACATAGTGATATTGAAGAAATAATATCATTACTGAAAAAAAATATCCCTTACCTCACAAAGACAAGATTTCTAGTTGAAACAATTTGGATATTGACTATAACTTGAACTTGTCTTGGTATAGCAATACTCAAAGTATACTCAAAATACTCACAAGAATACGCTCGATAATATAGAGAGAGAAAACTTCAATTTCTGGTATGATTTTCAATTCTAACCTAAGCACCCTATTTATAGGAAAATGCTTAGAACACCAAAGCAGAAAAATTAATATAATAATATTATATATATTACAAATTCTCTATGCACACTTTTTATCAACTGAATTCAGCATTCAACACAAGTAGCCCACCTCACAAAACTTTTAAAAAACATTTTTGTAATTAAAAATATTTTAAACTTCCAAAAATTAATTATTTCGGAGCTTCAGAACTTCAATAATTCATAATAAATAGCCCTTTTATCAGAAAATTCGAATCTCACGATTTTGTATAGGAAATTCAATTCTCTACAACTTTGCAGAAGAAAGTTTTTCCAAATTCCAAACGGAAATTGATCGAAATCCACAAACCAAGGCGATTTTACAAAGCTATAATCAAATTTCAATCGATAAATGGGGTCCAATGAGCATGTTTAACATGTTTTAAACATTTATTGCAATAAAAATACTCTTCCTCCTCAGATACTCATATATCCCACATTCGTTGTAAAATATCATCATTATTATATTATTAAAATATAATAATACATTATCTTATCGAAAAAGATAAAATTTCAATTTTCAACAATTGTCACATTAAAATTTTTCTCCATCTATATCCACATAAAATCAATATTTTCTCATCATATGAATCAATAATTAATTATTCACAAATAATATTACGAAATCATATTGACAACCAGGCGCGTTCAGGAAAAGAGGCTTTCCAATAAGAATTTCTCCTTCTTGGCGCCGCAATTAGGTGACCAAACCTCTTCTTAGACGAACTTTCTAGACATTGCCAATAATGTTATCTAATAATATTATTCAGATAATATGAATTATTGCTTCGATAATGAAAAATACGTGTAATGACAATTATTGAAACAACAACAATATAAAATATCAACGCAACAATTATTAAATCAATAAAATATCTTTGAAGATAATTCGTAACCATTATTGAGTAGTGCCTTCTTACGTAAGAATCAATAATTGGTGCAATACCGTAGTAATCTTCTTGTGTTTTAACCACCTAGTATTTTAACAAAGATAATTGAGAATAACTACTTCTGTTATTTTAAACAACTTATATTTGTCGTTTTCTTCATCCAATCGCTTTCCATTATGGGGCCCACAAAAGATCATGCTAAATAAGTATGCGAATATTCCCACAATAATACGAATATTCCACGACCAAACGAATATTCCCTGACAATAATGAATATTTTATAACCACTTGCTTATTCGAAATATTTGCGTATTTTACCCATAACTATCCACATTAATCAAATCAACCCTTACTATTTCAAAATAATAAATAGAGGAAAATAAATTTCATTTATTAATAATTTGGGGTCTTACAGTAAATTTCAAGAATGCTCTGAAGAATATTTCCATGAAAAGATACTGGATGAAGTGCAAATATCAAGGATATTCCACTAATTTCATGGAATATAGAAGTTAAAACTTTAACCAACTGAGTATAATAAAGAATGGAATAACAAAAGAAATCACCGGGCATCCGATGAATCATATGCAGACGAGTTATTCCAATGTAATAATAAATAACGGAATCGAATCAAATACAAGAAATGCATGCAGACGTGTTATTCCAATGAATAATAAATAATGGAACCAGGTCATGCGTAAACGCACAGACAGGATGTTCCAACAAAATAATAAATAACGGAACCAGGTCATGCGTAACGCACCGACAGGATGTTCCAATAGAATAATAAAAATGGAATAACAGAAAAATTTCACCATGTATGCGGTACTTCGCACAGACAGGTTATTCCAACATAATGATAAAGAATAGAATAACAGAAGAATTTCACCAAGTATAGGGTAGCCCGCGTATACAGGTTATTCCAACAGAATAATAAATAATGGAATAACAAAAGTTCTCTTCATGAATAAGAAAGAAATAATGCCCCTTACCTTGGTAGAAAATTGGATACCGCAATATTGTAGTAATAGAAGATTCTTCTTCTTTCTCTCTTATTCTCTCTATTCTTTCTCGCTCTAAAGCTTTAGTAAATTCATGAAAAATAATGAAGGAATGAGCTTCTATATATAAGCTTGGTAGAGTAAGGGTAAAATAGTCTTTTCGCCATAATTTATGACATCATCGCTTACATCATCGATCATATGACATCATTGCTTACATCAACGATCAAATGACATCATTGCTTACATCATCCTTCCGATGACATCATTGTTTACCTCATCGTTAGATGACATCATCGCCATACTTCATCATCGTAATTTAAATTCAAATTGTTCTCTTCCACCTCATTTTACTTTTATACCATGAATTTACTATAATAATGTTACCATTCAAATTATATAAAAAAGAATAACATACTATCATATAATCACATCATACTACTATAATATAATATAATATTATAATAATATATTTAAATGAATTATTGATTTGATAATTTGAAATACTGTGTAATGACAATTATTGAATCAAAAATATCAACGTAGCAATTATTGAATTAATAAAATATTAAACAGTAATTACTGTAACAATTATTGAGTAGTGCCTTCCTACGTAAAAATCAATAATTTAAAAAATATTGTGTAATACCGTGTGCTACTGTGCAACAACGCGTGTTACTATATTTTAACCACCAGGTATTCCAACAGTGTTAACGGTAACTCTTCCGCCGTTATTTTCATAAAAATATTTTTGTCGTTTTCTAACTCCAACAATAATTCCGTTGTGGGGTCCACCAATGATTGTGTCGTCGTACGAATATTCCCCGACAAAAAGAATATTCCCCGACCAAACGAATATTTTATAACAACTTGCGTACTTTGCAAAATTTATAAATATTACCTGAACTATAACATTATATCAAATTCATTCCATAATATTTAAAAATAATATTTATAGAAAAATCATCTTTATTTAAAAAGTTGGGGTCTTACAACCTCCCCTTCTTATAAAATTTTGCTCTCGAAATTAGGGTACGTACCTGGTATGTTGAAAAGGTAAGGATATCTTGATTTCATTTCAGATTCTAACTCCCAAGTCATTTCCTCAACATCTTGGTTTCTCCACAAAACTTTGACTTGAGGTATAACCTTGGAGCGTAGAATATGTTCCTTCTTATCCAAGATTTGAACAGGAACCTCTTTATACGTCAAATCTTCCGCTATTTCGTCCGGTTTTAACTCAATAATGTGGTTCGGGTCTTCCACATATTTACGTAACATGGATATGTGAAAAACGTTATGAACACGAGACATACTTGGCGGTAAAGCGAGTCTATATGCCACAGTTCCTACTCGATCGAGGATTAAAAATGGGCCAATAAATTGAGGATTGAGCTTTCCTCTCTTTCCAAATCTCGTAACTCCTTTCCATGGAGCAACACGTAACAACACATGATCTCCAATATCAAATTTCACGTCCTTTCGATGAGGATCAGCATAACTCTTTTGTCGATCTTGTGAGGTTTTTGCCGGATCGTTTGAATCTTTTTCGTAGTCATACGTACCAACTCTGGTCCCAAAAATGTTACTTCACCCACCTCATCCCAGCATACTGGAGAACGACACTTTCTTCCATATAATGCTTCGAATGGAGCCATGCAAATACTTGCTTGATAACTGTTGGTGTATGAAAACTCCACCAACGGTAAGAACTTGTCCCAACTTCCCTTGAAGTCAAGGACACAGAGTCTTAATAAATCTTCAAGAGTTTGAATAATACTCTCTGATTGTCCGTCCGTCTGAGGATGATATGTCGAACTAAATCGTAAGTCCGTGCCCATAGCTTTTTGCAAACTAACCCAAAATCGTGAAGTGAATCTTGGATCTCGATCAGACACTATGGATACTGGCATACCATGCAGTCTTACAATCTCGTTTATGTACATACGAGCAAGGCGTTCAAGTGTATAAGTTTCTCGTATTGGTAAGAAATGAGTAGACTTGGTCAATCTATCAACAATGACCCAAATTGCATCTATGCCTTGAGAAACCTTGGGAAGATCAGTAACAAAATCCATGGTAATGTGCTCCCACTTCCATTCTAGAATTCTAAGTAGTTGCAATGGACCTTTTGGTACTTGATGCTCCTCCTTAACTCGTTGACAAGTTAGACACCTTGAGATAAACAGCGCTATCTCTCTCTTCATATTACTCCACCAAAATGTATGACGAATATCACGATACATTTTGGTACTCTCAGGATGGATTGCAAACGGTGTGTTGTGCGGCTCCATCATGATTTTATACTTTAAATCAGGGTCGTTAGGAACACAAAAACTGGAGTTGACTCGAAGTATTCCTTCTTCATCGATTCTTGCTTCCGGCATAGCACCTTCTTGCACTTTCTTCCTCATACGCATTAGCTCTAGATCTGTAACTTGAGCAGCTTTAACTTTATCAATTAAAGTCGGTTCTACTCGTATATTCGCCATCATCACATAGATCCCTGGAGTTTTTAACTCTATCTCCATCCTTTACAAGTCACACAAAATGGGCCTTTGCGTTGTCAATATCGCACTCGTACTCGCATATGATCTTCTACTCAATGTGTCAGCTACCACGTTCGCTTTTCCAAGATGGTATTGGATGGTATGATCATAATCTTTCAACAGTTCAAACCAACGTCGTTGTAGCATGTTGAGTTCCTTTTGAGTGAAGAAATATTTAAGGCTTTTATGATCCGTAAAGATCTCCACTTTCTCCCCATACAAGTAATGCATCCAAATTTTAAGTGCGAAAACAATAACTGCCAACTCTAAATCATGAGTAGGATAATTCCTCTCATATTCTTTGAGTTGTCGAGAGGCATAGGCTATGACTTTCCCATGTTGCATGAGAACACATCCTAACCCTTTGCCCGAAGTATCACTATAGATGACAAATCCCTCCGAGCCAGATGGTATTGTCAGAACAGGTGTTGAAATGAGTCTCCTCTTGAGTTCTTGAAAACTCTTCTCACATTCCTCGTTCCAACCGAATTTTGTATCTTTCTGAGTCAACTGAGTTAATGGAGTAGCGATTCGAAAAAACCCTTCTACGAATCTCCGATAATAACCAGCTAAGCCGAGAAAGCTACGTACTTCGGTCACTAATTTAGGTTGCTCCCAGCTTTGAATAGCTTCAATCTTTGCTGAGTCAACAGTTATTCCATGGCTTGATACTACGTGCCCAAGGAATGTTACTTCCTCAAGCCAGAACTCGCATTTCCTCAACTTGGCATAAAGCTTATATTCACGAAGCTTTTGGAGTATAAGCCTCAAGTGTTGCTCATGATCTTCACGGCTTTTGGAATAAATAAGGATGTCATCAATAAAGACGACCACAAAGTGATCCAAATATTCCTTGAATACTCGGTTCATCATATCTATGAAAGCAGCAGGAGCATTAGTCAATCAAAAGACATGACTAGGAATTCATAATGCCGTCTGCAGGGAGTTACGAAAGTCATCTTTGGAATGTCATCGGTTCTATTCTTCAATTGGTGATATCCGAATCTAAGATCGATCTTTGAAAAGAATTTGGCTCCTTGTGGCGGTTAAACAGTCATCATCAATATGTGCAATGGGGACCTATTTTGATGATGACATGATTGACTCCGATAATCAATACAAAGTCGCATACTCCCATCTTTCTTTTTCACGAATAGAATAGGAGCACCCCAAGGAGAAGTATTAGGACGAATAAAGCCAATGTCTAACCATTCCTGCAGTTGGGTCTTTAACTCCTGAAGTTCAATAGGAGCCATTCAATATGGGGCTTTGAAAATAGGTTTTGTATCGGGTTCAAGGTCGATACAAAATTTAATTTCACGCTCTGGGGTAGGCCAGGAAGTTCTTCAGGGAATACATCAGGAAATTCATTAACAATAGAAATATCATTCAAAACTGACGTATTTTTATTTAGATCCGTGACATGAGCTAAGAAAGCTTGACATCCGTTTTTCAATAAACAAATAGCTTTATGGCTTGAGATGATAGTGATTGATTTTAATGGTTTGGTTGCTTAAATTTACATAATAGGTTGGTTAGGAATATGAAAGCTAACAACCTTACGAAAACAATAAATTTTTGCATGATGAGTAGTTAACCAATCAATCCATAGAATTACGTCAAATGCAAGTATTTTCAATGAAATAAGATTGACAGGTAATGTGAGGGTACCGATTTGAACTAAACAAGACTTATAAACAGTGGATGTAATGAAGGTTTCTCCCAATGGAGTTTCAACAGATAAGTTAAAGTCCAATTTCTCCGGAGTCAAATTTAAACGTTGAGCGCAGGTAGGAGAAATAAAATAATGGGTAGAACCGGTATCAAATAAGGTATATACTTCGCTAGAGTTTATGATAAGCTTACCCGTGATGACCTCGTTCGGGTTCCTTACTTTATGGGAGGTCACGACAAACGCTCTCCCTTGAACTACCGGTTTTGTCTTGTCTGGGACAGCCTTTGATGCCTCCATCTCAGCTAGACTTGTCTTCGGCGCACGACAAAATTGGGCCAGGTGACCTTCTCTTCCACAATTGTAACATGCTTTGGATGGCATCGCGCAGTTTGGACTGATGTGTCCCTCTCCTCGACATTTGAAGCATATGATAAGTGATCGTTCTCCTTCCTTAACGACAGGTGTTGACGCTGACGTCTTTCCATTATTGTTGAATCTCCTCTTCTTGAAATGTCCATTCTTATTATTTTGGCCATGATTATCACCGAAATGGTTACCATTTCTGACATGTTGATTCCCTCTACGCTTATTGTCACCGCTTCGATGACTGTTATCACTGGTATTATCATTTTGTCGGCTGCTCTCTTTTGGTTGGGTTGACTCATTATCACGCTCCAATAATTGAGCCTTATTAACAACATCTGAATACAAACACAATTTATGAGAGATAAGATATTGGCGTATCTCGGGTTTCAAACCTCTTAGAAACATTCGCATCATTCTCTCCTCATTATCAACCAAATGAGGCATGATCCGGGACAACTTCGGCAAACTTAGCCTCGTCTTTGCGACACGATTATGTTGTTTTGCTCCGACTTGATGAACTCTACCTCTTTCATGTGCGAAAACTTTCGGGAAAGTACTTGTCGTTGAACAAGTTCTTGGAACTTCTCCCAAGACATCTTGATCGGCGGCGGTTGAGTCGCTTTTCTGATTCCTACCGATGTATGCCTCTGCCACAACATGAAGGTGGCAAAGGAACCTTTTCTCCTCGGAGCATCCCAAGACATCAAATATCTTGTTGATCTGCTTTATCCACGTCTCAGCCTTAAGTGGTTTTGGCTCTCCAAAAAAACTCGGTGGTCCCAGTTCCTTGAACTGCTTAGCGGTGACCGTCCGAGAGTTGCCAGTGTTTCCACCTGCATTTTGGATAGGAGCCGCTCTTGCCTGATGTTGTAAGAAATGTATAAAGCCTCTGAACATTCCATCGTTCATCATCCAGTCATGTTGTTGTTTGCACGAGGATTATGCGCCTTCTTGATGCACATTATCACGATTATTGATGCATGGAGACTCAACGGTCTCACATGCTCCATTGATGTTCTCACCATTCTCTGATGTCATTTTCAAATCTTGCCACAAAACAAGGGTTAATTAACATAACACATATTATCCTATACTACGTGAGACCAATTAAATACCAAATAAACTTAGGTAGGTCATACTAGCGAAGGAATTCCCGTCTCTCCCTCCTAATTCTTATCTCAAATCTTAGCCAGGGATCATATCCCTAAGCTTTGATACCAACTGTGACACCCCCAAAATAGGTATACATCACCCGTCTTGAGTCGCCAAATACATGGTATAGAATTCAAATACAACTTAATAATACAGATGTCGTGTAAAATACGACAAAACGTAAATTGAGAGTTTAATAAGAATATTGTCATCTAGACAATATCCACACTCAAAAGAGTCTTTTTTACATTTATTTTCACACTATTTAACAGAATAGTGAGGACTACTAAAACTATCATCTGGACCGTCACTCCGTTCCCCGACTAGTCCCGGCTACGTTCTCATTTCCTGAAGAGAACAGTGAATGAAAGGGTGAGCTCAACTAGCCCGGTAAGAAATATTATGACTAAGATAATGCAGAATAAATTATCATTAGCCTTCAACAATGTTAAACTGATAAAATATAACAAATATCAAGTTTTACTGCAGCGGAACAAGCAATCCATTAAATGAGTCAAGTAGAGAATAAAATCTACTATCTTTTATGATTTAAAAGGTTTTTCATCACTTTTATCATTTGAGACTCGACAATAAATAATTCACATCATCCCCGCACTTCTGACGAGGATATTCATTAGTATCACAACCACAAATTATCCATACACTTCTGACCAAGAGGATATTCGTGTATTCATCAAAGGTCATGATCATGCCAACAACTATCCATCAATGCACTACGGGCCAATGAGGACTTTTACCACATCATTTGTAACATTACGGTCATGATTATACCTATTAATCCCTGGTTATAATCATACCAAGTCCATCTATGCACTACTGAATACGAGATGACTTTCAACATAATATAAACATGAGGATGATGACAATGATATAAGAGTTCAATAAAACAAGTTCAAGAATTAATTTATCCGAGGAACTAATAACGTCCAAATTGTCAACATGATACTTCTTTGTAGAGTAAATTTCAAGAATGCTCGAAGAATATTTCCATGAAAAGATCTTTGGATGAAGCGCAAATATCGAGGATATTCCACTAATTTCATGGAGTATAAGTCAAAACTTTAACCAACTTAGTATAATAAAGAATGGAATAACAAAGAAATCACCGGGCATCGATAGATCGCGCGCAGACGGTTATTCCAGCGAATAATAAATAACGGAACGGTCGTGCATAAGCCGCAGACGGGATATTCCAACGAATAATAAATAATGGAACCAGGTCATACGTAAACGCACGTACGGATGTTCCAACGAATAATAATAAATAACGGAACGAAATCATGCATAATTATGCGAGCGATGTTCAAATGAATAATAAAAATGGAATAACGAAAGAATTTTACCATGTATATGCGGTACTTGGCGTGAGGCGAGTTATTCAACATAATGATAAAGAATGGAATAACAGAAGAATTTCACCAAGTATAGGGTAGCCTGCGTATACAGGTTATTCCAACAGAATAATAAATAATGGAATAACAGAAGTTCTCTTCACGAATAAGAAAGAAATAATTCCCCTTACCTTGGTAGGAAATTGGATACCGCAATATTGTAGTAACAGAAGATTCTTCTTCTTTCTCTCTTATTCTCTCTATCCTTTCTCGCTATAAAGCTTTAGTGAATTCGTGAAAAATAATGAAGGAATGAGCATCTATTTATAAGCTTGGTAGAGTAAGGGTAAAATAATCTTTTCGCCATAATTTATGACATCATCGCTTACATCATCGATCATATGACATCATCGATCAAATGACATCATTGTTTACATCATCCTTCCGATGACATCATTGTTTACCTCATCGTTCCGATGACATCATCTCTTACATCATCAGAATTCAAATTCAAATTGTTCTCTTCCACCTCATTTTACTTTTATACCATGAATTTACTATAATAGTGTTACCATTCAAATTATATAAAAAACATACTATCATATAATCACATCATACTACTATAATATAATATTATAATAATATATTTAAATGAATTATTGATTTGATAATTTGAAATACTGTGTAATGATAATTATTGAATCAAAAATATCAACGTAGCAATTATTGAATCAATAAAATATTAAGCGATAGAATTACGATAATAATTATTGAGTAGTGCCTTCTTACGTAAGAATCAATAATTTAAAAAATCTTTAATGCAATACCGTAATAACTTCTTGTGCAACAACGCGTGTTTCTTGTATTTTAACCACCGGTATTCCAACGAAGTTTAATTGGTAACTCTTCCGCCGTTATTTTCATAAAAATATTTTTGTCGTTTTCTAACTCCGACAATAATTCTGTTGTGGGGTCCACCAATGATTGTGTCATCGTACGAATATTCCCCGATCAAACGAATATTTTATAACAACTTGCGTACTTTGCAAAATTTATAAATATTACCCACAACTATAACATTATTTCAAATTCATTCCATAATATTTAAAAATAATATTTATAGAAAAATCATCTTTATTTAAAAAGTTGGGGTCTTACATTTTATATATTATTAAATCAATAATTGAGATAACAAAGTTATTAATATTATTATTTGCAATATTAACGATGTCTAGAAGTTCTACCAAGGAGAGGTTTGGTCACCTAATTGCTACGTCGATGGGAGAAATCATTATTGGAAAGCCCCTCTTTCACGGGAAACGACACAGTCGATTAATATTGTGAATTATAATAATGATAATAAATGTTGTTAAATATATTGAGATGTCTTTTATAAAGTCACGAAAGTTTATATATATATATATATATATATATATATATAAATTTTGTTTTATTAGTATTATTAATGTAATAAAACAAAAAAGCTTTTTATATAAAATGTAATACTTTTATAAAGTTATTTATTTTATTAGATAATAATTATAATATAATATATTTTATTATGATAGTGCACTGCATAGTATTTGCATAAATACTGCATAGTATTTACATAGTAAAATATTTTTATATAAAACAGAATAATTTTATAAAGTTATTCGTTTTATTAGATTATAAATAGAATATATTATATTTTATTTAAAAGATTTTGTTTTGTTAGAATATTTTATTAATACTACATAGTAAATTAATATGGATCGTCCGCTTAAAAGTAAATTAATCTGGACCGTTCATGAATTAATTAGTATTATTCCATTCTCCTATAAATAGAAGCTCATTCCTTTATAATTTCTTACAATTCACTTGAAACTCTAGAGAGAAAACTATAGAGAGAAGAAAAAAAGTATTCTCGCTACTTCACTACTCTTATATCCAGGTTTCTTCTAAGGTAAGGGTATTATTTCTTTTGTATTCATGAAGAGAACTTCATTATTCCATTCCTTATTATTCATTAGAATAACCTATATATCTGTCTGGCATACATGGTGAAATTCTTACGTTATTCTATTCTTTATCATTACATTGGAATATCATATGCATGCGTTTACGCATGACTGATTCCATTATTTATTATTCTCATTGGAATAACTCATGTTCGTGTGGCGGTCTATCACATGCATGGTGATTTTTTTTGTTGTTATTCCATTCTTTATTATTCTCAGCTTAATATCCTCATCTTGTGCGAATTTCAATCGACTGGTTTCGCTTCTTTATTACTATGTCGAAATATCACGTCTGCGCGTAATGCGTTTACGCATTGACTGTTCCATTATTTATTATTTTGTTGGGAATAACTCGTTACATGCGATCTATCGCATGCATGGTGAATCCTACATTATTCCATTCTTTATTATTACGTTGGAATAACTCATCTGCATGTGGATTACCACATGCATGGTGAATGATCCTTTGTATTCATTTCTTATTAAATTATGGAAATGATCCAAGCATGTGGATTACCGCATGGCGGGCGAAAATCAATTTGCAATTTCATATATTCTATTATACACAGTTGGTTAAAGCTTTGGCTTCTATATTCCTTAAAATTAGTGGAATATCCTGGATATTTGCGCTTCATCCAGTATCTTTTCGCGAAAATATTCTTTTCCGAGCATTCTTGAATTTTTCTCCACAAAGCAAGATTATCGTGTTGATAATTTGGACATTATTGAGTTCAGATAAATTAACTTATAAATCTTTAAAATTTATTCTTGAACTTATTTTATTGAATTATTATGTCATTATCATGATGAGTTATATTGGTTATTATGTGAAAACATGAAAGTTTCTTAGAAATCACAAAGGGTTGAAAATCAGATTTTGGTGAAAATAGAATATGGAATTCAATTGACCATATCTCCTATTATATTTCGAATTTTTGAGTGTGGTCAAGTTCTAGAATTAGATCTATGAGTTTTCTAACTTATCCAAGTGGAATCACTGGAAAAGGTGTTGTAGATTTTCGCGTGGACTGATTTTAGCAAAGGAGTCAAAAACTGCAAAGTACCAAAAAGGCTACTGTCCAGAAATTTAAAAGGGCATTTTCAGCCACTTAATTTGTGAGAAAAATTATGGCCTTTTGGGACATGGAAATATATGGTATAAAGTACCTCCTGTCCAAAAATGAGCTCATTCTGACTTAAAATGAGCAAGTTATGACTATTTCAATATTTAGGTTTTTCCGACGAAAAACGCTATAAACGGAGTTCTATAACTCCGATGACCATGAAATTTAAACTGGAAGCTCACGTTAACATGTGTAAGATCCTGCCAAGATTTGGGAATTTCTGGAGTTAAACTTGAGGTAGCTAATTTCTTAAGGAATTAATTAGAAATTGATTTTTGAAAAATACTTAAGGGAGTTGAAAAATTATAAAAAAATACTTGTTGTGTATGAAATATATATATATATATATATATGTTTGGACAAAGGATAGAAAAATAATAAGTTGATTTGGTAATTTTTTATGAAAATAGTTTAGTTATGAACATATGAGTTAAATATGTTATGTGAAGTTGAAAAATTGGTAAATATAATTTTATGGCTTGAAAATCCTATATAAGGTATATATACTGATTTTTGGTAAGGCATTTGATCATTGGTGATGAAATCTTATGAGTATGACATTTTTGAATGATTAAATTCATTATTTGGTAAAGTATAAATAATTGAAATAAATTGTTTATAAGTTTAAGAAGTAATTAAAATATTGTTATATATTAATAATATTAGATTATGAGTTTATTAAGTGATTGATAATATTTGGATAAATTTAAAGTCTTTAATATTTATCCTTATTTTCGTTGATTAATGCTTATATCATTGTCATCATTCTCATGTTTATATTGTGATAAAAGTCATCTTTGGCTTACGTGCATAGATGGACTTGGTGTGATTATGACCGTGGATTATTAGGTATAGTCATGATTAGTAATGTGATGGATGATGTGGTAAAATCCTCGAAGGACACATAGTGCGTTGATGGGCGCTTTTTGGTATAATTATGACCGAGGATTATTCGGTATAGTCATGACCATTGATGATTTAATGAATATCATTGGCCCAGTGGTCGCGGGATGATTCGATGATGTGGTTTATTTATTAAAATTTGTCTCAAATGATTAAGTTGATGAAAAACTTTTTAAATCATAGAAGATAATAGATTTTATTCTCTACTTGACTCTTTTAATGGATTGCTTGTTCCGCTGCAGTTAAACTTGATGACTTTTGTATTTTATCAGTTTAACATTGTTGAAGGCTAATGATAATTTATTCTGCATTATCTTAGTCATAATATTTCTTACTAGGCTAGTTGAGCTCACCCTTTCTTTCACTGTTCTCTTCAGGAAATGAGAATATAGCTGGGACGAGTCTAGAAATAGAGTGACGGTCCAGATGATAGCATTAGTAGTCCTCACTATTCTGTTAAATAGTGTGACAATAAATGTAATGAGGACTCCTTTCAGTGTGGATATTGTCTAGATGAAAATATTCTTATTAAAACTCTCAGCTATGTTTTGTCGTATTTTTACACGACGTTTGTATAATTAGTTTGTATTTGTATTCAGTACCTTGTATCTGGCGACCCAAGATGGGTGATGTATACCTATTTTAGGGGCGTCACACCAAGGATATTCGTGTATTCATCAATGGTCATGATCATGCCAACAACTGTCCATCAATGCACTACGGGCATTGATGACTTTTACCGCATCTTTTGTAACATTACGGTCATGATTATACCGAATAATCCCTGGTCATAATCATACCAAACCCATCTATGCACTACGAGCATTGAGGACTTTTACCACATCTTTTGTAACATTACGGTCATGATTATACCGAATAATCCCTGGTCATAATCATACCAAGTCCATTTATGCACTACGACCACAGATAACTTTCGTCATAATATAACATGAGAATGATGACAATGATATAAGAATTCAATTAAATGAAAGTAAAGGATAAATTTTTAAAGATTTATAATTTAATTTATCCAAAAATCAATAACGTCCAAATTGTCAACATGATACTGTTTTGTGGAGTAAAATTTAAGAATAATATTGTACCAAAAATTATTTGGACCGAAAGCGAATCAATTTTTATCATGAATAATACCCCGGGTAAATAGTACTCGAGTGAATAGTATCCCGTGAATAGTATTTCGTGAATAGTAACCCGTGAATAGTACTCCGGCATGAAAAAGTTAAAACTTATCAAGAATGCTCAGAATAATATTTTCATGAAAAGATACTGAATGAAGAGCAAATATCAAGGATATTCTACTAATTTCATGGAGTATAGAAGCCAAAACTTTAACCAAATGAGTATAGAATTCAAAATCTAAAACGAAATAATATTACTTACATACTACAAAGTATGGAAAAAAATATTATTTCAAGCGAATATTGAACAAAAATAACATCCCTTACCTTGAAAAGAAGAGTATTCCAACTGGCAGAGTGGGGATATTCTTGAAGAAAACTTTCACTATTTTCTACGCTCAAAACTTTCTAAGACTCGAAAGAAATACGCTCAATATTATAGAAGAAGAATTCTCTGATTATGGTGTGATTTTCAATTCGAACTAAGCATCCTATTTATAGGAGAATAGAAGGGGTACTATTTGATCACGGGTGCACCAAATGATAATTTCACGGATGAAACTTTAACAGTCACGGATGTTATACGCAATAATCGATATATATATATATGTGACGCCCCCAAAATAGGTATACATCACCCATTCTGAGTTGTCAATACATGGTACAGAAACAACTACAACTTTATTATTACAACAGTAAAACTGTGAGTTTGAATACAAATATTATCTTCTAGACAATATCTATACTCAAATAAATCCTCATCACATTTATTGATACATTATTTTACAAAAATGGTGAGGACTACTAAACAACTCTTTCTAGAACCTTCATTCCATAACCCTACCTTCGTATCGCTTATATATTCTCGCCTCCCGAGAAGAAAAATGGAACAAAAAGGAAAAGGGTGAGCTCAACTAGCCCGGAAAGAATATTATGACTAAGATAATATACAACAAATTATCGTTAGTCTTCAACAGGGAAAAAAATCTAATAGAATACAATAGACAACAAATTTTAAATCAATATTCATGAATGGAAATAATAATTCATTAGAAGAGTTAAGTAGAGAATGCAAACTACTATCTTCTATGTATGAATTTAAAAGTTCACCGCTCATCTTTTATCCTCGTAACATCAATCAATATACATCTGAATCAAATATTCATCTTTTTGCACTACGTGCCAAAGATATTCATCGATTAATCATGTTTATCTAAACACTGCTCATCTTTGCACTACGGGCCAAAGATATTCTTCAGAAATCATTCATCTTTTGCACTATAGGCAAAGATATTCCATAATATCATCATTTAAAATTTCAAGATGATGAAAAATATTTTAAAGAAACGAATCCAAAGAAACAAAATGACAAGGATTAAGGATTAAGGATTCGTACTTTGTTTTATTCACGTCCAAAAATACCTCAAAAATAATCGCAGTGGTGTAAAATTCAAGAATGATCAAAACATGGATACAATCAAAGCTAGTATCCGAATAGATATTTTGACGAAAAGAAAAATTTCATTTTTCGATGAATAGTCTTAGATTCGTGAATAATGTCAGATATCGTGAATAGTCCGTATACGTGAATAAGTAACTCTGACACCAAAGGTTCCAAATTTGATAAAAACTTCAGATCAATATTTCAACATAATGATATTGAAGAAATAATATCATTACAAAAAAAAATATCTCTTACCTCGAAAGATCGAAGACTTAAATTTAAACACCTGATATAAAGCTATGACTTGAACTTGCACCTAGAATAGCAATACTCAAATTATACTCAAAATACTCACAAGAATATGCTCGATAATATAGAGAGAAAAAACTTGATTTTCGGTGTGATTTTCAATTCTAACCTAAGCACCTATTTAAAGGAAATTGCTTAGAACACAAAAGCGTAAAATTTAATATAATATTAATATATTATATATAAATTCCTACGCACACAATCTATGATCTGAATTCACCATGCTTGACAACAAATAAGTCTACCAAACAAATCAAAAACGTTTTATTATTTAAAATAATTAAAACTTCCAAAATTAATTATTCAGAATTTCGAACATCAATAATTCATAATAAATAGCCCTTTATCGTAAAAAAATTAATCTCGCTAGTTTTTATAAGAAATTCAATTCTCTACAACTTTACGTAAGAAAGTTTTTCCAAATTCCAAATGTAAATTTACAAAAAATCCACAAACCAGGCGATTTTACAAGCTATAATCAAATTTCAGTCAATAAATGGGGTCCACCGACATGTTTAGCATGTTTTAAATATTTATTGCAATAAAAATACTCTTCCTCCTCGTATACTCATATATCCCACATTCGTTGTAAAATATCATCATTATTATATTATTAAAATATAATAATACATTATCTTATCGAGAAAAGATAAAATTTCAATTTTCAACAATTGTCACATTAAAATTTTTCTCCATCTATATCCACATAAAATCAATATTTTCCTCATCATATGAATCAATAATTAATTATTCACAAATAATATTACGAATCACAATATCGACAACCAGTGCGCTTTCTGGAAAGAGGGGCTTTCAATAAGAATTTCTCCTCATCTTGGCGCCATGCAATTAGGTGACCAAACTCTCCTTGTATGAACTTTCTAGACATTGCCAATAATGTTATCTAATAATATTATTCGGATAATATGAATTATTGCTTCGATAATGAAAAATATTGTGTAACGTGATTAATTATCAAACAACAAAGAATATAAAATATCAACGCAAAGAATTATTGAATCAATAAAATATCAATAAAGAATTATCGTAACCATTATTGAGTAGTGCCTTCTTACGTAAGAATCAATAATTGGTGCAATACCGGTGCTACTTCGTGTTTTAACCACCGAGTATTTTAACAAAAGATTAATGGTAACAACTACGCCAATTATTTTTAACCAACTTATATTTGTCGCTTTCTTCATCCAATCGCTTTTAGATTATGGGGCCCACATGGTCATTTAGTAAATCGAATATTCCCCGACAAGATCTAATATTCCACGACCAAACGAATATTCCCTGACAACAATGAATATTTTATAACCACTTGCTTATTTTGAAAAATTTGCGTATTTTACCCCTAACTATCCACATTAATCACATCAACCCTTACTATTTCAAAATATTAAATAGAGAAAATTAAATTTCATTAATAATAAGTTGGGGTCTTACAACCTCCCCTCCTTATGAAATTTCGTCCTCGAAATTGACGTACGTACCTAGTGTTTCGAAAAGGTGAGGATACCTCGCTTTCATTTCCGCTTTCCAATTCCCTGTGTCATTTCCTCTATAGCATGATTCCTCCACAAAACTTTAACTTGTGGTATGACCTTTCTTACAGTGGGACATGCTCCTTCCTATCCAAGATCTTGACAGTACCTCCTCATACGTTAAGTCTTCTGCTATTTCGTCCTGTTCTAATTCTATAATGTGGTTCGGTCTTTCACATATTTACTGAAGTACAGATATGTGAAACACATTATGAACACGAGACATACTTGGAGGTAACGCAAGTCTATAAAGCTACATTTCCTACTCGGTCAAGAATTTGAAATGGACCAATAAATCGTGGATTGAGCTTTCCTCTTCCCCAAATCTTGTAACTCCTTCCATGGAGCAACTCATGTCTGCATACTTGTCTAACTTGTGTTTTAACCACCGAGTATTTTAACAAAGATTAATGGTAACAACTACGCCGTTATTTTTAACCAACTTATATTTGTCGTTTTCTTCATCCAATCGCTTTTACATGGGCCCACACACGGTCATTTGCACGTCGCATTTAATATTCCCAAAAAGATCTGAATATTCCACGACCAAACGAATATTCCCCGACAACAATGAATATTTTATAACCACTTGCTTATTTTGAAAAATTTGCGTATTTTACCCCTAACTATCCACATTAATCACATCAACCCTTACTATTTCAAAATAATAAATAGAAAATTAAATTTCATTAATAATAAGTTGGGGTCTTACAACCTCCCCTCCTTATGAAATTTCGTCCTCGAAATTGACGTACGTACCTGGTGTTTCGAAAAGGTGAGGATACCTCGCTTTCATTTCCGTTTCCAATTCCCAGGTCATTTCCTCTATAGCATGATTCCTCCACAAAACTTTAACTTGTGGTATGACCTTTGCGCGTAGGACATGCTCCTTCCTATCCAAGATCTTGACAGGTACCTCCTCATACGTTAAGTCTTCGGCTATTTCGTCCGGTTCTAATTCTATAATGTGGTTCGGGTCTTTCACATATTTACGAAGTACAGATATGTGAAACACATTATGAACACGAGACATACTTGGAGGTAACGCAAGTCTATAGGCTACATTTCCTACTCGGTCAAGAATTTGAAATGGACCAATAAATCGTGGATTGAGCTTTCCTCTCTTCCCAAATCTTGTAACTCCCTTCCATGGAGCAACTCGCAACAATACATGATCCCCTACACTAAATTTCACGTCCTTTCGATGAAGATCCGCATAACTCTTTTGTCGATCTTGTGCTTGCTTTGTATACGTTGTCGAATCATTTGAATCTTTTCGGTGAGTCATATCGTATTAACTTCAGGTCCCAACAATGTTGCTTCACCCACCTCATCCCAACATATTGGAGAACGACATTTTCGTCCATATAATGCTTGAATGGAGCCACACCTATACTTACGATAAGCTATTATTGTAGGAGAATTCCACCAATGGTAAATACTTATCCCAACCGCCTTGAAGTCTAGGACACAAAGTCTTAATAAATCTTCAAGAGTTTGAATAGTCCTCTCTCATTGTCGTCCGTTTGGGGATGGTATGCGAACTAAATCGCAAATCCGCACTCCATAGCTTTTTGCAAGCTAACCCAAAATCTTGAAGTGAATCTTGGGTCACGATCCAAACTATGGATACTGTGCATGCCATGCAACCTCACAATTTCATTCACGTATACTAACTAGCAAGACGTTCAAGGAATAAGTCTCCGTGTCGGCAAGAAATGAGCGAGACTTGGTTAATCTATCAACAATAACCCAAATAGCATTGATGCCTTGAGAAACCGTAGGAAGACCCAGAATTGAAATCCATGGTAATGTGTTCCCACTTCCATTTCGAATCTCAAGTGGTTGCAACGGACCCTTAGGTACTAGATGCTCCGCCTTTACACGTTAGGCAAGTTAAACACATCGAGATAAACTTTGCAATCTCTCTCTTCATATTGTTCCACCAAAATGTATGTCAAGATCACAATACATTTTAGTACTTCCAGGATGGATTGCAAATGGTGTATTGTGTGCCTCCATCATAATCTTGTACTTCAAATCGTAGTCGTTAGGAACACAAAGTCTAGAGTGGACTCAAGTATTCCTTCTTCATCAATTCTCGCTTTGAATAGCTCCTTCTTGTACTTTCTTCTTCATACGATCAACTCTGTGCCTCGGTGGGCTGAGCAACCTTAACTTTTTCTATTAAAGTTGGCTCTACGCGTATACTGACATCATCGCACTCGTTCCGCGATATGATCTTACTCACTCAACGGGTCACCTACCACGTTCGCTTTTCCGGGATGGTATTGAATAGTGGTGTCGTAGTCTTTCAATAGCTCGAGCCAACGTCATTGCCGCATGTTGAGTTCTTTTGAGTGAAGAAATATTTAAGGCTTTTATGGTCCGAATATATCTCCACTTTCTCCCCATATAGATAGTGCCTCCATATCTTTAAGCGAAACGAATTGCTGGCCGCTTGACTCTGAGATCAGTAGGATAATTCCTCTCATACTCTTTAAGTTGTCATGAGGCATAGGCTATGACTTTCCCACGCCACATGAGAACACATCCTAACCCTTTGCACAAAGCATCATTGTAGATAACAAATCCATCCGAACCAGGATGGTATTGTTAGAACAGTGCCAAATAAGTCTCCTCTTAAGCTCTTGAAACCCTTCTCGCATTCTTCACTCCAAACGAATTTTGTATCCTTCCGAGTTAGTCAAGAATGGAGTAGCGATTCGAGAAAACCCTTCCACGAATCTCCGATAATAACCAAATAAGCCCAAAAAACTACGTGACTTCATCATCGACTTTGGTTGCTCTGAACTTCAGATTGCTTCAATCTTCGCTTCGGATCAACAGATACTCCATGTTTTGACACCACGTGCCCAAGAAATGCTATTTCCTCGCTTTAACTCGCATTTCTTCAATTTGGCATATAGTTGGTTTTCACGAAGCCTTTGGAGTACCAAACTTCAAATGGTGCTCATGATCTTCACTACTTTTGGAATATATGAGGATGTCATCAATAAAGACAACAACGAATTGATCCAAATATTCCTTGAATACTCGGTTCATCATATCCATGAAAGCCGCAGGAGCATTAGTTAGTCCGAAAGACATGACTAGGAATTCATAATGCCCATACCGAAGTTCTCAAGGCGCCTTTGAATATCCTCGGTTCTAATCTTCAAATTGATGATATCCGAATCGAAGATCGATTTTGAAAAGAATTGTGCCCTTACAGAATCGGTCAAACAAGTCATCAATACGAGGTAGAGGATACCTATTCTCGATGGTGACATGGTTCAATTCCCGATAGTCAATACAAAAGTCGCATACTCCCGTCTTTTCTTCTTTACTGAATAAAACAGAGCACCCCAAGGAGATGTACTAGGATTTAATGAAACCGATGCCCAACAATTCCTCAGAGTTGGACCTTTAACTCTTGAAGTTCAATAGGAGCCATTCGATATGGGTTTTAGAAATGGGCTTTGTATGCAAAGTTCAAGATCAATAAAGAATTCAACTTCACGTTCGGGGTAGACCGGAAGTTCTTCAGAAATACGTCGGGAAAGTCAATAACAACAGAATATTATTCAAATTTGGCGTGTCTTTATTCAAATCCATAACATGGGCTAAGAAAGCTTGACATCCGTTTTCAATAAACGAATAGCTTTATGATTAGATATGATAGTGATTGATTTTAATGGTTTAGTTGCTTGAATTAAATAACAAAAGTTTGGTTAGGAATATGAAAACTAACAACCTTACGAAAACAATCAATTTTGGCATGATGAGTAGTTAACCAATCAATCCCTAAAATCACATCAAAAGCAAGTATCTTTAAAGAGATAAGGTCAACAGGTGTAAGGTGATGGTGCCAACTTGAATCAAACAAGATTTATAAACAGATGGATGTGATGAAAGTTTCTCCTAACGGAGTTTCTACAGAGATAGGTCAAAGTCTAATTTCTCCTGAGTCAAGTTTAAACGCTGAGCACATGCAGGAGAGATAAATGAATGGGTAAAGACCTAGATTCAAGTAAGGTATAAACTTCGCAAGAATTTATAAATAGCTTACCCGTGATCACCTCGTTTGGGTTTCTCGCATTTTGACCAATCACAACAAAAACGCTTCTTCCCTAATCGTTGACTTTGACTTTTCTCGGGACGATCTTTTGAGTCACCATCCCCATCGAACTAGGTTTTGCTACTGCATAATCTCGAAGCGATATGTCCTTCCTTTCCACAATTATAGCATACCTTGAATCATTGTGGGCGCTTTGACTGATATGTCCCTCTTTTCGCATTTGTAGCATATGACCGTGGTCGTTCTCCTCCTTAGAACCAGTTGTTGCCACATCGCTCATCTTCATAATGGTCGTTGTTAAATCTCCTCTTTTAAAATCTCCTCCCGACTCGCTTCTTCTATTTTCATGGCCATGATTACCACCGAGAGTGGTTACCATTTTTGTCCGTCTGCTTTCTTTCTCATTGGTTATCATTATTCTATTATTCGCTATCTCTGCGTACGATCCACGGTTATGGTCCTCGGTTGAATATACTCGTTATCTCGCTTTCTAACAATTGAGCCACAATTAACAACATCCGAATAGAGAAAATTTATGAGAAATGAGATATTGTCGTATGTCGGGTTTCAAACCTCTCGAAACATCCAGCGTCATACGTTCCTCATTCTCCACCAAATGAGGTGCAAACCTCGGATAACTCTGCAAACTTTGCCTCGTCTTCGAGACACCGTCATGTTGTTTTGTTCCAATCGATGAACTCCACTTCCTTCATATAGCGAACACTTTCGTGAAAGTATTTGTCATTAAATAACTTCAAAACGTCTCCCAAGACATCTTTGAAAAGTACTGGATGGATACGCTTCACGAGACTCCCACCAATGATCCGCTTTCGCCCGGAACATAAAGGTGGCGAATGGAACCTTCTGTTCTCCGTGCATCCCAAGACATCGAATATCTTGGTAATTTACTTGACCCATGTTTCCGCCATGATCGGATCTGGCTTTCCCTTAAATTCCGGTGGTCCCAACTCTTTAAATTGCTTGGCTATGACAACCCGTGAATTGCTATCATTTCCTCCCAGTATTTTGAACACGAGTCTCCTCGTAAATGCGATTTTTGCATGAATCGCAAAAACTTCTAAACATCCCCTCGTTCATCATCTCGCTTCAATGGTGTTGTTCATGGAGGAACATTGTCGACTGTTGTTACGTTCTCCTCGTTGGTGAGTACAGCGCCTCCACGGTCTCATCATATGAATCAATAATTAATTATTCACAAATAATATTACAGAATCACAATATTGACAATCGTGCGGTTCCGAGAGTGGGGCTTTCGAATAAGAATTTCTCCTTCTTGGCGCATTGATTAGGTGACCAAACCTCTCCTTAGACGTAAACTTTCTAGACATTGCCAATAATGTTATCTAATAATATTATTCGGATAATATGAATTATTAGCCGATAATGAAAAATATTGTGTAATGACAATTATTGAAACAACAACAATATAAAATATCAACGCAAAGAATTATCAATCAATAAAATCTTTGAATAAGTAATTCATCGTAACCATTATTGAGTAAGTGCCTTCACGTAAGAATCAATAATTGGTGCAATACACGCAAAGCTTCTTGTGTTTTACCACCGAAAGTATTTTAACAATTATTAATGGTAACAACTACGCCAAGTTATTTTTAACCAACTTATATTTGTCGTTTCTTCATCCAATCGCTTTTTACATAGGGCCCACACACGGTCGCTACTTGTGCGTATTTAATATTCCCGACAAGCATTTGAATATTCCACGACCAAAACGAATATTCCCGACAACAATGAATATTTTATAACCACTTGCTTATTTTGAAATATTTGCGTATTTTACCCTAACTATCCACATTAATCACATCAACCCTTACTATTTCAAAATAATAAATAGAAAATTAAATTTCATTAATAATAAGTTGGGGTCTTATAATATATATATATACAAGAACATGGTGCTTTGAAAAACAACTCCTCTGTGATAAATTTTTGTAGGATCCCCCACCCCCACCCCCACCCCCACCCCCATTTTGTCAACTTCCATTATACATAAATAATATATATACTCCCTCCCCCATACGTAATTTACATTCACCCACCAAATTCATCATCCACCCACCAAATTTATCACCCACCACACCCATTATAATATAATAAATATATAATACTTATATATATATATATATATATTTATACTGAATAACTTTCTACCGATTATTTTTAAAAATGGGTAAATGGGAAGTCCAAATAATAAGCCAAACTTCATAAAAATTACCTCAATATTTTTAACAACATTTATCATCATTATTATAATTCGCAATATTTAACAACCAGATCGTTTCCAAGAAAGAGGGGGCTTTCCGATAAGGATTTTTTCTTATTGGCGCGCAATTAGGTGACCAAACCTCTCCTTGTAAACTTCTAGACATTGTCGATATTGCAAATAATAATATAAATAACTTTAATAGTCTCAATTATTGATTTAATAATATAAAATACTATCACAGATGGTATTGTGACAATAATTGAATCAATAATATGAGAGATATGATCGTGATTCATCATCTTGTAGCAATAATTTAACAAAACCGGTGACTTCTCACGTAAGCATCAATAATCAATACCGTGCTACCATGCAACCACGCATATTCTTTGTACTTGTAACAAGGTATTTCAACAGATTAATCGGTAAAACTTTCGCCGTTATTTTTATAAAAGATATTTTGTCGTTTTCTCAATCAACTGATAATTTTCGTTAGGGGTCCACCAATGATTGTGTCGTCGTCATTTAATATTCCCAGGCAATCAATATTATATAACAACTTGCTTACTTTGCAAAATTTATAAATATTACCCACAACTATAACATTATAACAAATTCAAACCTTAATATTCAAAAATGATATTTATAGAAAAAAATTCATCTTTATTCATAAAAGTTGGGGTCTTACAATCCTCAAACAGTCGGGCAATCAAAAAGGACTATTCAAACTCTTGAAGATCTATTAAGACTCTGTGTCCTAGATTTCAAAGGAAGTTGGGATACGTACTTGCCATCGGTGGAATTCTCCTACAATAATAGTTATCAAGAAAGTATAAGCATGGCTCCATTCGAGGCGTTGTATGGACTAAAGTGTCGTTCTCCAGTATGCTGGGACAAGGTGGGTGAAGCAACGTTGTTGAGACCAAAATTGGTACGCATGACTACGAAAAAGATTCAAATGATCCGACAACGTATACAAACCTCACAAGATCAACAAAAGAGTTATGCTGACTTTCATTGAAAGGACGTGAAATTTAATATTGGGAATCATGTATTGTTACGTATTGCTCCATGGAAGGGAGTTACAAGATTCAAGAAGAGAGGAAAGCTCAATTCATAATTTGTTGGTCCATTTGAGATTTTTGATCGAGTAGGAAATGTGGCCTATAGACTCGCATTACCTTCAAGCATGTTTCGTGTTCATAATATTTTTCTCATATCTATGCTTCGTAAATATGTGAAAGACCCAAACCACATTATTGAGTTAGAACTAGACGAGATAGTCGAAGATTTAATGTATGAGGAGGTACCTGTCAAGATCTTGGATAGGAAGGAGCATGTCCTACGCACAAAGGTTATACCACAAGTTAAGGTTTTGTGAAGGAACCATGCTATTGAGGAAATGACCTGGGAGTTAGAATCGAAAATGAAAGCGAGGTGTACCCTCACCTTTTCGATACACCAGGTACGTACGTCAATTTCGAGGATGAAATTTCATAATGAGGGGAGGTTGTAAGATCCTAACTTTTTATAAATAAAATTGAATTTCCTCTATTAATTATTTTTGAAATAGTAAGGGGTGGATTTGATTAATGTGGTTAGTTATGGGTAAAATGTGCAAATTTTGTGAAATAAGCAAGTGGTTATAAAATATTCATTTTTGTCGGGGAATATTCATTTGGTCGTGGAATATTCTTGTTGTCGGGGAATATTCGTACGAAATGCGGCGGTAAATGACCATTGTGGGCCCCCATAATGGAAAATGGTCGGATGAAGAAAACGACAAGTTTGAGTTTTTTTTTATAAATAACGACGTAGTTATTACCGTTAACACTGTTAGAATACGTGGTGGTCAAAGTATAGTAATACGCATGGTTGCACAGTAGCACACGGTATTGCACAATAATTTTTGGATGATTGATTCTTACGTAAGAATGCACTACTCAATAATAGTTACAGTAATTACTATTCAATATTTTATTTTATTGATTCAATAATTACTACGTTGATATTTTATAGTATTTTTAATTCAATAATTGTCACTGCACAATAGTTTTTATTATCAGATCAATAATTCATATTATTTGAATAATATTATTAGATAACATTATTGGTAATGTCTAAGAAAGTTCTGTTTAGGAAAGGGGTTTGGTCACCTAATTGCGCGCTAGTGAGGAGAAATCCTTATCAGAATGCCCCTCTTTCCTAGGAACGACCTAGTTGTCATTATTGTGATTCTGTAATATTATTTATGAATAATTAATTATTGATGTATATGATAAGAAAATATTTATTTTATGTGAATATAAATGAATGAATTAATGCTGAGGTGTTTTATCAATATTTTGTAGGAATTGAGGTATTAAAAATTATCTGTTTATGGATTTAGGTCATTTTCTGTTTGGAATTTGGAAAAACTTTCTTCTACAAAGTTGTAGAGAATTAAATTTCCTATGGAATTGACATAAAATTCGTATTTTTATGATAAAATGGCTATTTATTATGAATTATTGAAGTTTCTAAATATTGTTTAAATTTAAAACATTTTGGTGGAGATTTTCTAGAATGGGTGGGCCCCACTCTTGTTCTCTGTTGGTGTGCTGAGAATTATTATGCTCATTTTCAAAGATGGAGGGCTGTAAAAGCCTCTGTGTGTAAATTTAGTCTATTTTGGCGTTTTGACATTTTTCTATAAATAAGGTGCTTAGTTAAAATTAAAAATCACAAAAGAATTAGAAGTTTTCTCTCTCTATAATATCGATCATATTTTTGTGAGTATTTAGATATGTTGAGTGTTGCTATTTAGTGCAAGTTTTCTTCAGCATTATATCCAATATTTCAACCAGAAGTACTATTCTTTTAAGGTAAGAGATGTTATTTGTTTCGTAAATGATGTTATTTCTTTTAATATCATTATACCGAAATATTGGTATGAATTTTATTGTGAAATTTTTACCTTTTCGTGTCGGAATTACTATTCATGTATACGACACTATTTCACGAAAAAAATAAAATTTTCTCTTCTTTGTCCAATATGTCTATTATGGTTACTATCTTTGATTGTATCCATGTTTTGATTTTCATTTTTGAATTTTACTCCACTATGGTTTATTATGGAGTATTTTTGAACTTGGATTATCTAAAGTACGAATCCCTAATCTCTGTCATTTTATCTCACTGGATTCGTTTCTTTAAAATATTTGTCATCATCCGACGTCCTAAATGATGATATAACTGAATATCTTTGGCCTGTAGTGCAAAGATAAATGATTACCTGATGAATATCTTTGACCACAGTAGTGCAGATGAATGTGTTGAGATGAATATATTAATGGTGATACAAATGAATATCATTGGCCGTAAAGCTAAGATGAATATTTGGTTCAAGATGTATATTGATTGTTGTTACAGGGATAAAATATTGATGATGAACTTTTAAATCATAGAAGATAGTAGATTTCATTATCTACTTAACTCTTCTAATGAATTGTTATTTTCGCTGCGAATATTGATCTAAAACTTGTTATTCATTATATTTTATCTGATTTATTGAAGGCTAACGATAATTTATTCTACATAATCTTAGTGATAATATTCTTTACTGGGCTAGTTGAGCTCACCCTTTTCCTTTTTGTTCTATTTTTCTTCTCAGGAGGCAAGAATATAGCGGGAACTAGTCGGGGTATAGAGTGATGTTTCAAGATAGTTGTTTTAACAATCCTCACTATTTTATAAAATAGTGTATCAATAATTGTAATGAGGACTTTATTTGAGTGTGAATATTATCTAGAAGACAATATTTGTATTTAAACTCACAGTATGTGTTGTCGTATTTTGCACGACAATTGTAATAATGAAGTTGTAGTTATTTTCTGTAACATATATTTGACGACTCAGGATGAGTTGTGTGTTCCTATTTTGGGGGCGTCAAAGATATATACCATTTTTTTTGTACTAAAACGAACTGGTTATTTTTGTATCGAACTGACCAGTTCGATCTGGTCCGAAAAACCGAAAATTATGCCCACCCTTACTTTGGATACCCTTGTGTCCCCATATGGAAATGATGTACTACTACATGTGCTTCAAATTATAAAATTAATATTTACTTTCTAAAATTTAATAAAAAAATAATATTGATTTAAAATATTTTTAAATTTAAAATTAACATGATTCATTTTAATTTTTGAAAACAATAAATCTTATAATTAGTATTACTTGTTAGATATTTTATGATATTCATAATTATATTAAGATAAATTAATTAAATTCATGTCAATTTTAAATTTAAAAATGTTTAAAATTAATCTTTTAAAAGTCAATATTAATCATATAATTTAGAATGAAAGAAATATTTTTTATATATATTTTTAAATGTACTTCTCTTACATGAAAGTGAAAACTCATTTAAAAATGAAATTGATATTTTTATATGTTAAAATAATATTTATTCACGAGTCTCTTACATGGAAGTGAGCCCCTCCCGCTCGCTATTTATGTAGGAGCGATCATGTGGAAATATCAATTATTTTTTAAAAATAAAAAAATTCATGTGAAAATATCAAAAATAAAATAATATATATATATATATATATATATATATATATATACAATAATATATATACATATATACAAAAATAATAAAATAGTCTCCCTAACCATACAGACCATACAGTCCACCACTTTCCCTCTCTAAAAACCCCACCACACATCTCTCCTCCCTCTCTAGAAAAACACTCTCTAGAAATCTTTGTCATGGCTTCCTCATCCCACCACCAGCAAGCCCTCCCTTCCAAACGCCCCAAAATTGAACCCCACAATGAAAACCCTAACCCCGCCTCCTCCGCCGCCGCCGACAAGGGCAAGTCCGTCATTTCGCCCTCCCAGGAAGACGAGAATCTCTCCAATTCTACCCATCTCACGCACCAGGAAGTCCTGCAACGCCGGTCCCACTATTTCAGGCAGCTGGCCAAGTGCTACAGGGAGCATTACTGGGCCTTAATGGAGGAGCTTAAGATTCAGCACAGGGATTATGTCTGGAAATTCGGCCTCAGCCCCTTCAGTGGAGATAATAATGAGAAAAATGAGAGCAGAGAAATCGCCGGAGACGGTGGTGGGGTTACGGGAATTTATGAGGGCACTGGCGAAACTAATGCTAATAATAATGGTGGGAATCTGCTCTGTGCATTTTATGGTTGCAAGTACAAAGCCATGGCTTTAACTAGCTTCTGTCATCTACACATCCTTACTGACAAAAAGCAGCAGCTTTATAAGCCCTGCAATTATGTGATTAAAAGGTTCAATTTTGTTATTGGCTTATATAATCTGTTATTTGATCTAATGGGCTTGCTTTTTTAATTGGTGAATTGAGCTTATTAAATCTGTTATCTGATCTAATGGGTTAATTTTTTAATCGGTTAATTGAGCTTATTTGGTTTGTTTTGTAATGGTATTCTTTGGATTTTGCCTCACAAATTTGTCATTCTATACTTATACAATAAGAAAAACAAACAGTTTCTATAATGCTATGAAATGTATCGAATTCCTTCTTATCATTTTGCCATATTCCCCCCCCCCCCTCTTTCATAAATATATGCTCTGATAAATACTTGATCCTTTGTGTTGAGGAGATTCATTTGGAGGATTATTAATTGAATTTCTCTATATCCAGTGCTTTGGCAGGAGCTATAACCTGTGGGAAGCCGATACTGCGATCAACTGTTCCTTCTCTCTGCAATATTCACTTGCAGAAGGCCCAAAAGCATGTTAACCGAGCCTTGAAGAAGGCAGGTCTGAACGTCTCTCCATCAAGTAAGCTTGCTCCAAAACTTCATGTTGTTGTGGCTGAATATGTACGTGAAATTCAAGGCAAAAGAAAGGCCGCAATGAGGGAAAATAGAAAGAAGGGGGTGGTTAAGAGTGAAAGTTGTAGCTGAAAGCTTACTGATAATTGAAGCTTTGATCTGGAATAATGAAGTATAGTAGACAAGTTATGAAGACCAGATCTCAAAAAAAATTCCTGATGAATGACCAATGATGAGTTTGAGTTAGGGACTAGTACTGGAAGTATAACATGGGCTTACTTAAGGTACCAAAGTGTATGTGACTTTTCTTATTTGGCTAACTAGTATGTGTTACTAGTGTAAAATGTACAAGTTTATGTGTTATGCTGGCCTTTTCAAGAGTTATGTTCTTGTTAACTATTTTGACAAATTTTCTTCTGTTTTGTGGCCTCAGTTTGAGGATCTATATCTGTTTTCCCATTTTGTTACATATATATAGTGGTAGCTATTTTGTCTTCATGTATAGGGATTGGAAAAGGCCTTTGCCATATCTCCCACCCCTTGAGGTTCAAAGGCGTGTTGCATAGTATTTTAAATTTAAATATTTACTCTGACATATGGAATTGGAGCTTATTTAGTTGAATAGCTACAACATGGAAGCTGCAGATTACAACAAAGTAGAAAAGCTTTACTTACAGAAGACACTATTATAATACTAACAATTCTGTGGAAAACCTAGATATATGTGTATAAATATACATGTATTACTAAAAAAAAGGCAGCTTTAAATATAGATGATGTATTATATCCTTGATCTAGCCATGTGATATGAGAATGAACTAGGACTGCCTTAAACAATTGTACCATCAAAATAAGTGCCTCATATTTTTTTAGGTTAAACTCTGGTTACAAATTATAAAACTCATAGCAATATAGCATAAGTTGAGGTGATGACTCTTTGAAGTTTCATTTCACCTTTCCTTAGCTTAGCGTTATAAGGAATTGGTTGGTGTGTTAATTAGCTACTAGGGCTGTAGTTCTAACCGAGCAGCTTGGGCTCGGTTCGTTTATTTTGGGCTCGGCTCGAGCTTGCTTTCTTAGTGAGTCGAGCTCGAACAACATTATATGATGATTAGGATCGATGATTAGCTCGGGATCGGCTCGTTTGCTTGTGAACAAAACTCGTGTGCGGCTTGTATGGGGTCGTATAGGCTCATAAAGACTCGTACAGGCCTGTTTGATATGCTCAAAGTATAAGAATAATATAAGTAGAATGTATAATGTTTAAACTATGTGATTGCGAGCACTGTTCATGAACAAAGCTTGTTTGCACACTCAAACTGAGCTGGTGAACGAAACTTGTAAAGGATTGGAAACAGTTTGTGACCAATTTGAGCTGTAACAAATTTTTAAAGCTCGACTCAAGATCGACTAAATGTCGAGATTATGAAAAATTAACAAGTTCAAGTTTGAACTCGATTCGGCTCAGCTCAGCTTGGCTCATTTACACCCCGTATCTGTGTGATTATGTTTATTATGTATCATTACATATAGATAGATGGATCGGTGTTGAGAGAATAGTTTTCTAGGGTGTTATGAAATTTTCTTCTCCTGAATTTAGTTCTCAAACTATGCTCCTGTTCAAAGTTTGTAGCTGTAAATTTTTCTATATAGGCAGCGGAATGAACTTTTTCCCGTCTTAAAAAGCAAAAATAATATATTCAGGCATGGTAGTAGGATGAAGTTCCCTTTTTAAAAATTTCCCTATCCCATTAGTAGGTATCAGGTCTAGATTTGAAGCCACATCAGGCTTGTTCTTTCTTCTTTTTGAAGAAAGTTGCTTCTTCTGACATTTGACAAAACTATCAGAAACAGTTAAGAAAACAACTTCTCTGCGTTATTTTTGGAATGATTTTAAACTGAAAATGTGTACTATCAATCGACCAAATTTTTCTTTACCTGATAAATGGCACATGTCTTTGACTCCTAACAGTTAGATCCTTTAGCTGCAAAAAGCTACGGTGTGCTTGTTTGAAATGAAATTTGAAGCGGAGTCCATAAAATTGTTTTCATTTCTTTTTTTAGATAAGTGTAGAAGGTAAGTTTTGGTGGTTGCCTGATTAAAGCATTAGCAATAGCGAGGAACTCTATTAAAAGATTAAGATGGCAGTCAAATGTGACTTAACGAAAATTTAAAATAGAAAAAAGTAAAAAAGACCTCTACCACCTAGATTTCGCTAGGCGCCTAGGCAAAGAAATTTCTTGGTTTATTAAAGAGTTTGAAACTTTGCAATGCTTGAAATGAACGTGTGATTGTGAAACATTAAAGAATGTTTTCTTGGTATTTTTTAATGCAGGATTTTAAAAAATTACATCAACTATATATTTTGTATAATATAATGACTATATACAATAGAAGAATAAATAAATGAGTGTATGAAAAAACGCCTAGTTTACCTAGGAAAATGCCTAGGCCACACCTCCGCCACCTAGCGATTTTTAGAACACTGCCCATAGAGAATCTCCAACTTCTATGCCCTTCCCACCTAAATCTCTTCTCTCTTCTTTCTAGTAAAATTCTTATTATATTCGATTTAAAAAAAATACAAAGTTGAAGACTAGTTAAAATATAATTTAATAATGTTTTAGACAAAGAAAGGAAGGCTCCCCATGGAAATAACGTTTAGTTCAGTAATTATATAACTTTCACAATCATTTTAAATCCTGAGCAAGTACTTCTCTTTAATGTTCTACTGGGTGATATTGACCATCCTAATAGCATAAGCTGCATAACTGGGCTTGCAGATATGGAAAGTGAGTCAAGTAGTAGATATTGGGTTAAATAGTCAAATGCCTTTGTTCAGCTGATCTATGCTATGTTTAGAATTAGTTAGAATACAGAATGAGTGGGGAATCGTACATGGACCTGTTTCGGATAA
This sequence comes from Panax quinquefolius, assembly GCA_020205615.1. Classification (NCBI taxonomy): domain Eukaryota; kingdom Viridiplantae; phylum Streptophyta; class Magnoliopsida; order Apiales; family Araliaceae; genus Panax; species Panax quinquefolius. The sequence continues at coordinate 78,725,725 of CM035163.1, forward strand.
TATACAAGCAGTAATGGCAAAAGATCGACTATAGGTGCTTAAAGTTACACTGTCATCTTGGGAAGGAATAAGTTAGCTTGTCTAGCGTGTCAATGATGTCCAAAATAAAGTGGTTGTATTTAGGGAACGAACATAAAATTTAATGTAATCTGTCCTTGCACTGCAATCAGGTAAGGAAAAAATTGTTTGAATACATATATCGGGACTTCTATTATATGATACAAAATAATATCATCATAAGTACATTTTGGATTCTAGTCTAGGCTAAAATCTTATTCACAAGCTTGGCCAATCCAAACACTTTTTTAGCTTGAGCTTATTGTGGAAATAAGCTACAAGCCCTTTTATTTGCAGCCTATTATGACAAAGTCACTGCTTGCCATAGTTGTCAAATCGTGAATCGTATCGAAGACTCTCATCATCATATTGTGAATCGTATCGTACGATACGAAAATGAAATGACAAATGTGATAATATATATTTAAACATATACATTCAAGTGTATGATATGGAAATGAAATGACAAATGTGAGAATATATATTTAAACATATATAACACACAATTTATTGGACATTCAAGTATATTAACTTGACTATATATAAAAGTAGTCAAATAAATATTATTATAGACTAAAAATAAATTTTACAGTTAGGTTGTATCCAAAATACTCTTAACTTGATTTATTAGATATTATTATAGTAATCTTTATAGAGTAACAAGAGAAAATGAAAATTCAGATTCACCTTTTATCTCTAAAACAAAAGAGAATAATTCAAATTAACAAGCAAAATTCTAGATAAGTTATTAAACTCTAGAAAGTGATTAAAGGCCCATCAAACGATATAGCATACGCTTATGCTAAAAAACCTCATCATTTGAAATGGTAGAAGGCTTCAAAACTTTGTTTTTTATCTTTTGGTTCTACGTAAAAAACTTTTTCAAGCCGGTTGCTAACTTTAAAAAGTATTGTGCATTGTATCGTTTCGTAAGAATTGTATCGAATTGTAACTAAATTGTAAAATACAATGTCATTTTCGATTCACCCTGCGATATGTTTCTACATATCGAATTGTCTATGTATCGCATCGAACCATATCGTAAGATTCTGACAACTATGCTGCTTGCCTTCCTACTATGTTGCTTCAGGCAGCACCATGGCTCACATAATTACTGTAATTCTCATCACTCTATGTGGCCAGCCTTCACCACCTAGACTACCATTGTCGTATTGCCATGCTAACATTGCTAAAAGGTGTGCACATTAGCTGCTAGTTTTTTCAGTCAATAATTAAGATGCTAAGAGGTTGTTTAGGTAAATTTAGAAAGACTTGACATTGTATTAAAAAATGATGGAAGTTGAAAAGAATTTTGATCCAAAGATGTGAAAAAACTTTTCCATTAGAGTAATACATTTATAAATTGGTAAAATTAAACTCTTTCCTGTTTTTCTTTGATAGGTAATCATTTAGGAATCTAAAACTTTAAAAAGACATGATATACATATATCCGGTGGACTATAACCAAAAACTGCATCTTGGCTTCAATGCTGGTTGATATTTGAAAATAATTTTTGACATGTTAAACTTTGCACCATTACCTTGTGCTACAGAACTGTGAAGGTGTCAATATTTTCTGACGTCAACTTATTTTTTAAAATGTTTGTGATGAACAATTAACAAAATTGTTTAGGCTATGTTTGGAACATGGAACATTTGAGGGCAAAGAAAAAAGGAAGAATAAAAGAAAATAAAAGTTTTACGGAAGATAGTAAAGATAAAGCCTTCCTATTAAACATGACTAATTGTATCTTCATTTAGAAAATCTAATATCAAGTGTATTGTTAAGATGTTGCTTAATGTACATACTTGATAATAATTTTACCTTGTGTTTTGTTATTTCCGAACATAGCCTTATTTTTTTCTTAAAAAAACTTATTTCCTTCAATGTTGATGGCTTCTTCAAAATAATATATCAGCATTAGTTACTAGATCTTCTTGATTGTAAGTACAATGTCCTAAAAATCCTCACTAGGTCCGATTACTCCCCCGCCTAGGTGCTAGGCGGTCTTCTACCACCTCGATTTGGCAGGGCACTTAGGCTTCCGCTTAAGTAGAATCAAACCTCTACTTTGAAACTCTACAATACTTGAAATGATTTTTTTAAGCCTTAATTTTTTTTTTGTTATTTTAAGTGTAAGTATGTAGTATATAACAAGAATGTATAATAGAAAAATAAAAAAAATGAGACTACCTAAGAAAACGCCTAGTGCAGCCTAGGAAAACACTTTGGCCTAAGCGCTAGGCACCCCCTCCACCGCCTAGGTTCACCTAGCGACTTTAAAACAGTGTGCAAGTATTAATAGTGTTTCATCCACTCCTTTTCTAATTAAACATATTCGCATTATGAGGTAATAATATTAAACACGTGAAAAAAGAAAATATTTTACCATTATTTCTGTATAATTTTCTCGTAAACAAAATGTAGGGTTAAGGGTCCTTGTTCTTTTGGCAAGTAAATATGGAAAAACTAGTTATTCATTCATAGTTCTCTATGTTGGACTTGTTTTAAATATATTAAATAGAGAAAACTTAATAGGTGAGGCTTTGTGAGCTCATGGTTATTTTAAGAGGTGGCATGATATATTCTATATTTAATGCATCACTTATGGAGTGAAGCTTTGCTGAAATGTAAGATTAAATTTTGAGATCCATCGTTTGCCTTTTAGATGAATATCTTTCTCCTTTTGGCTATCCATACTATGAAGTCTTCACCTTGAGCTGTATAAGTGAATACAAGTTAGAAACTTACTTTTTAAGGTACCACAAGATGGGAATTATAATAAGAGAAGAAGAAAAGATTATCTCTGAGAATGCGAAATAACAATAAATGTCAATACTTGCATCTTGTGTATCTTCCATTTATGCCAGACATCAACTAAATAGCATCTTCATATCAATTGATTTAGGCTGCTCGATATGTATATCAACTAATTTATGCCTCTTACCGTGTATATAGCGATTTACAGTCAAGAGTCACTAATTTACATTTATGTCTGTCGTCTATATTTTTCTATTTATAAGATTTCAAGTACATATAGAATGAAATTAAGAGTGTGTAGCCTCCTAGTTATGCACAGGTCATATTTGAATTTATGCCCCAATACAAAATGTAAGTGAGAAGAAACTAACTTTCATCGAATTGGCTGTGAAGTATGTGCACACCCTAAGGATAATGGCTGTGGGTCCTTTTGATCACATGAAAAATAAAAAACAATGATTTAAAGCTTCTCCAATTTAGAGTTTCCCATGGATTAAGTAGAAGTTAGGACCTGAATAACAACTGATTTTGATTGAAAACTCATCACCCATTTTTTCAGGGTTGATCGTCTGAAAAACTTTATTGACTTACATATAACTATTGACACTTGTAAGGTTTCCTTCCCCCGAGAACTTATTGTTTGTTGAGGATTTCCATTTTGTTACTTTCACTTTCCTACATGTACTAACATTTTGGTTGGTATCTGCACACGGTTTCCCAAATTTTATTAAATTATTAGCTAAATTTCAAGACGCATCTGGTGGAAACAGTTTTTTTTTCTCTCTATAAGTATTATTTTGTGTAGATACTATATTCGGTAATTTTTATTAGTGAATACATAACATTAATGCATTGCTCATTTTTTTCTTTCTACAACAGGTCATTTATTGAATCACTGATTTTATATCCTTCTTGGATGAAAGGTACTTGTACATTACGTTGTCATTACAAATTTGCCATTGCCTGTTGTATGTCTAAGTTTATCTGGAACATCCATCCTATATCTGTCTAGAGTTTAAGCAATTCATATTTCTCCGTGTGGTTCTAACTTTGTGTTGAAGTAGATGGTCATATGGCAAGGCATGAATTTTCTCGATATGGAATAGGACATTGATTATTATGCAACTGAATATTTACACTTGATATAAAGCTCAAGTTGATGAAATAAGCTTTCACATAGGGGTGTACACGGTTGGTTTTGACCGGTTGTTGACAGAATTATTGACCAAAACTGAATTAGTCGGTTTTAAGATTCATAGCACCAAAGCTGACAAACGCAATTGGTTTATGGTAAGCTCGGTTTGTTGGCTGGTTTCGGACGGTTTTCTGTTTATAAAAATCACTAATTTTATATCACATACAAACAATTCCTGATTGGGCAAACACTATCAATCAAATCCCTAATTGATACAATTGTACTTTAGTCACACATCAACTTGATTCTTACGTACCTGAGGAACACAAATCATAATAATAAAAGAAGCCAATCTTGTAAACTCATCATAATTATTAATTACTGGCAAACCCTTCTACTCCGCCGCTGTTGATTTCCATGGCTAGCTGCTAGGATTGTCGGATACTTGAAGATTGTTAATTTGAAAATGAGGAATTGAATCCCTGGTACTGTGAGCTCTGAGAAGTGAGAGGAAGGAGAGGGGAACGGAGAGAGAGGAATAGCCAACGCCATAAGAAGAGTGGATGTCTGACTAAACCTAATATATAATTAGCTTAAACAATCAGCTGATTCAGTTTTGCAACTGACTTTATATTGCAAGCCTAAACAGACCACGATGGACTCGGTTTTTCACTCAATCAGACCAGCTATTAACCACATATAAATTAGACCGGCCGAAATCGGTTCAGTCGGTGTTTCGGTTTTGCGGGTTTTCTTGTGCAGCCTTACTTTCACATATATTTATTTGACAATCGTCTTTTTTTGATATAAAGCTCCATCTACCTTGTATTATCATTTACTAAGCATATGATAGCTTATTACGTTTGCCATGGGAGCCTATAGGGTACCTCTTTGTCCAATATATGTTGGGTATGGACTCTTGCCCCCTTCTCTTTGTATGTTTTTCATTCTTCCATCAATAATGTTTCTTTTTCTATCAAATTGATGAGAATGTAAATTCTCTTTGCGTTAGGAGACTAATGTAGGTATTTATTTACCCAATGCTTTATATATTGTGCATATATAGTTCACCTCCTTTTGATGTTTTTGAATGAATTTTTTAGTTATCATAAAAATATATGTTATTGGTATCTCTAAATGTCAGTATTTCCAATGTTCTAAAATGCGCTAGGCGGGAGGCGGGCGGTCGGGGGGGCCTAGCGTCTGGGGGGCCTAGGCGGGATTTTTTATTTTAAGACAATTTTAATATTTTATCTTACATTAATCTAACAAAATAATAATATAAAGCAAAATAATCTACAATAAAGATAATAATTAAATTATAGAATTAGTAGTAATTGCACTTGAGTAGTAAGATATATATCCATTGCTTGAAATAATTAAATTATAGAATTAATGTTACTAGTAAGTAGTAACTAGTAAGAAGTATCTTGATATCTTCATATATATAATTATATACGTGTACTTCTCTCAAAATTTAAATAATGTTATTTTTAATAATTAGTGTGAAGTTTATTGAATGAGACATTTGATATTATTAATTATGAAATTATTTTAATTTGTGTAATTTTCAAAATTGAGGACTTAAAGAAAATGACAAATACCATATACTAAGTATGACTAACATATCTTTGACGTATTAGTTTTATTCATAAACAAAATTGGTATTAAATAATAAAATTTAAAATTTTAAGAATTCAATTCAATATTAAAACTTAAGAAACTAAACATAAATTTAAGAATTATATTGAATTAAACTAAATATTACAAATGTATCATCACTTATAGAATTTCAAGTTGGTACAAGTTCAAAAAATTACAACTATAATAAAATTATCCATTTTGACTTGATCTTGTTCGCTTCTTGTTATGATTTGATATGCTATAACTTGCATTAAGAATATGGTAAATCATTAGAAAAATAAATATATCAAGATTTGGTTTTGGTAGTAATTTAAAAAAAAAAAAACTCTGCCTAGGCCCCCGCCTAGTCCGTTTTTTCCACCGATTTGGCCTTAGGCGCGGCGCCAAGCCTTCGCCTAGCGCCTAGGCCGCCTAGGCCAATTTTTAGAACAGAGAGTATTTCTGTGTTAAGTGCGCAAATTTTCATACCTCGTGCTTAAGTTGATGGTTCCCTACTGTATGATACTGAAACGTCTTATTTTTGACTATGTACAATGGTTTGATATCATTAGAGCATCACTATGATTTAATATTGTTTTCTCAAGTTTTCCACTTGCAGTTTTGTAAGCCATGTCATGAGTTTTTCACCATTAATTTTGCTGTCAGGAAATATCCTCAAAATTTGTACACTAAAACACTGTTAATTTTATGTCCGTAGTTTTGTCGACAACATTGTAGATAGAAATTTATTATTATTTTAAAATTTTATTTCATAGTCTATAGGGTCCCATGGAAAATATCCATGTCTCACTTTTGTTGTTCGCTGCTACTATTCTATGTTTTAAGGCTAAAATATATTTTACTACTCTAAACTATTACCCTTTTTCCACTTCGTTGGTTCACCTTTCAATTTTGTCAATTAAATGAATAAATTATTAATTTTCCACTGTTGTCCAAATTTACTTGACACGTCAGAATTTGATGACGTCTCCCCCCCCGAGTGGGGCATGTCCAGCTGATGTGTATTTAAAAAATAATATTTCTACTATTTTATTAATTTAAATTGTTTAATCAAGGGTAAAACTGTGACATAAGCTGGGGATTGGAATATTATATTTAAAAATCCAAAAGTCAAGCTATTAGAACATAAACGGTGTCAGAGAGAATGCCAGCATGATTGCTTGAATTGGAGCTGGCCTGCAAAAAATTGAACGTGACACAATCAAATAACCGCAACACAAATTAATAGCTAAAGAACACCGAAAGGCTAATAAGTGTTTGATATAGATAGGAAAAGATATATATATATATATATATATATAGAGAGAGAGAGAGAGAGAGAGAGAGAGAGAGAGAGAGAGAATTACGCATAGTCGTCAGACTGGCTGTTTCGGATGTGAGATCTTGGCGTCGGTGAAACTTTTTGTTTCAGAATTCTTTTGGATCCGACCGCGGTTGCTCAATTACCTCTCTTCTCGACCACCACGACAACGTTGTCCTCGGAAATCGCGTTGTGAGAAGGCCGCCAATCTAGGGCAGAGCCGGATTTCAACGCGGCCGTTCTCCACTGTTTACTGTTCCGGTAATGGAAGTTTTTCGGCGGAATGGAAGGTGGGACAGTAGACACGAGGGATCTCGTATTGTCGACGCCCAACGACAATGATGAAGTTTTTAAGGAGCGACATGGAGTACAACATGTGATGAATTTTAAAAGGAACTTCATGTTATACAGTTAAAGGAGCAAGTGTTGCCTAATTTCTTAATAACATTTAACACGCAAGTATACGTGGTCGTTTGTAATATTCAACAAGCAAGGATATTGTTCCCACGATGAAATAGACTAATATTTATCAATTACTAATTCCAATGCAATTAATCCTATTTTAAACTACGAAATATTGTTTGTGGACTGAAAATTAAACTTAACAAAACTAATAATTAAGATCAGAATCTCACAAGAGTAACTACAGATTTAACAGGTTAAGATTACTTCCCTTGGTATTTCATTTAAATCAATTTACTTCCCATTTAAATCAATTAATTAATATGAATCATTATCCAAGAATGTTTTATAGTATTCACACTTCTTCCAAAGACACATGAACAAATCCTCCTAAATTCGATTTTTAAGACACAAAATTACAAGGAACACCCTAGTCAATCAACTCACTAAATTCCTATGTGAATCAAGTTAATTAGGGTTTTTCGCACAAATTCTTTCAATATATACAAAAGACATAGGTATATTCCTATCATACATGCTAATCATATTAACCCTATTCAGATTATATGAACATATGTTATTATATCCAGATCTAAATCTATATTCTTCCAATTTTATATAGATTATCACAGTAATTGTTAGTCAAACAATTAATCAATAAATGCAAGATATAATAAATAATTCAATAAAAACCAACTTTCATTCAATGAGAAGGTTTAATTTAAACTACATACCAAGTTCCGTTGCAATCTTAATTAAAATTTAGTTCATGATAATAAAGAAAATTTTTATCCAAATTAATAATCCAGACATCTCAGGTAATTACAAAGATAAGATTAGAGAAAAGATTAGAAGAACTTGTCAGATTGCTCCTAATCCTCCACTTGATCTTTAGCCTCTGCAATATTCTTCGTGTTCTTCTCGTTGTTCTCTCTGCAAATCTCTTAATAATCTCCTTCCTGAAGTCTTTTCCTATTTGTATTGGTCCCAACCCTCATCAAGATTCCTAATTGGCTTCAAAAACAACTCAAAGAAGAGAAAAAATCAACTTTGATGCGATACGAAGCGCCAGCGCTCAACCTAGTATAAAAATCAAATCCCAGACTACGTATTTACAAAAATGTCACTCAGCTCTAATTTTAATGATTTTTGATCTTTTTCTTCTCCCAAATGACCAATTTGTCCCTCCAGCTCCAACCTACAAGAAATAAACACAAAAACACATAAAAAAAAAAATACTAAAAACACTTAAAGATAGCAATAATAAAGTTTAATAATATAGTATAAAGCCTACTCATCAAATACCCCAAACTTAACCAATTGCTTGTCCCCAAGCAATGCAAATAAAAATGCATCCTAACTATATGCCTACAAATCCAACCATCAGTCCGTACGAAATCAAACAAAACAAATATACCTTAGAGGTATCAACAATAGATTTAAACAATACATCCAAACAAGACAATTCAATAACCCATACCAATCCATAAATCAAAGCTTGTTATTACTAATGCAGGGTGTGTGCTTAGCAACCATTAAAATCAATTACAGTTTAAATACATTGCATAATATGCTTCTTAGAGGAAAAGACACAGTTTTAACGGGTAAAATGCAAGGTCGACCACCGAACTTTAGGGGTTTTTGGGTATTGAGCCCTTTCTTTAGGTCAACCCATTTGAGCCCTTTTCTATTAAAAAATTTGGACTTCGAGCCCCTGTTGCCACGTGAGCACACGTGGAATATATGACGTGGGTATTTTTATTTTAATTTTACATGTGGCATATATGATTTGGCGCATATTGGACTTTAACCCAAAAATTTTGTTGCTGCTCAGATTCGATCTCCAGACCTCCCGCTCAAATTTCAATCCAATTGACCACCCGAGCACCACGGGTTGGCTCTTATATTTTCGCAAGGATTATACTTTATAACCGAACAAAGAATTTTCCCCAAATTAATTAATACTAATACTACTAATAATAATACTACTAATAATAATAATAATAACAATAATCACAATAATAATAAAAATAAAAATAAAATAAAAAATAAAAAAATATAATAATAAAATAAAAATAATAAAAATAAAATAATAACAAATAAAAATAAAATAATAACAATAAAAATAAAAATAAAATAATAATAATAATAATAATAATAATAATTATAATGATAACAATAATAATAATACTAATAACAATTATAATAAAAATAATAATAATACTAATAACAATAATAATAAAATAATAATAATAACAATTTATATTGTACTGTCCCCATTCGCTTACATTTTATATTCTTTTATGTAGCATTTGATACTTCACTAGAATAGTATAATTATCATGAAATATGAATCTCAATTAAGGTGACAAGAATAAGAATTTTTTCCTTTAATTACTATATATATTTATAATTCTAATTTTATAAGAGATAGATATGGTACTATATATATAAACTATGAAGTGAGAATGATGAAAAGATCTCAAGTGCATGCATTTGTCACCCAATTATGATTTAATTAATTAATATTGCCCCAAAACACGTGATTCGTCAAGCCATTAAATTTTAATTTAATTCCATATCTCTTATATAATTATCCAAGAAATTAAAATATTCGAGAGGATTAATTAAATTAAACAGTAGCAGTGGGGATGTAGTCCATCAAAGACATCAAAGACGTCAGGAATAGTGGGGATGTTTATTCAAATTATTATTATTATTATTATTATTATTTGAAAAACTCCTACAAGATCTCATTAGTAATCAGGTCGCAATGCATCCAAAATCCTACCAAAAAATCCCACAACATCTATATGATCCAAGGACAAGAATAATTTTATAGATCTAGATCTATATCGACTAATCCCATAGTAGACTAAATCAAAACATCGGCAGACAAAAAATAAGATCTAGGCCTCCGTCGACTACTCCGTTACAGGAAGAATCGCGGTAAAACGACGTCCGCCACGGATACAATCAAGAACAAAATAGAAAGCGAGAAAATCAACAATTTAGATCCGAGAGCCTCGTCATTTACCGACGCCGATCCCACCATTTAGATCCGAGATACATCTTCAAAACCATCACCAAAGAAATACCAACAAGATCCGTAACCCCGATCTATAACAAGTACATAATCATCTTGTAGAGAGAGAGCTCTTATCCTCCTCATCAAAGAGACAAATCGTGCCCTAATCATCTCATTACTCTCGCCATTACTTTCATAAATACGAAGAGAGTTCATCAATTTTAGAGAAAGAAAGTAAAGGTTTAGAGAGAGAATACAGAGAGGGCTCTCTCTGTTATTTTTTGTTTTTGGCTAGTCTTTTGATTCTTCTTTTTTCATTTGTTTCTGTTTGTTTCTTACATAAATCATGATCGTATACATTTCTATACATATATCATATATCTATTTTAATTTGGAGGAAATTCTTTGTTCGGTTATAAAGTATAATCCTTGCGAAAATATAACAGCTAACCTGTGGTGCTCGGGTGGTCAATTGGATTGAAATTTGAGCGGGAGGTCTGGAGATCGAATTAACCAAAAGAAAATGGCTCAATACCCAAAAACCCCTAAAGTTCGGTGGTCAACCTTGCATTTTACCCCAGTTTTAACTTAGGAAACTCCGTTCACAAATTAAGCTCCAACTAAAACTACACAATCACCAAATCCTGAGTCAATACGGGATTTATTTCTTTTATTTGCTCACGAGGGCATTTATGCTCTCTCGTGTTTACACTTGACCGTGCAATGTCTAGTTTTCTTAGGCTTTTCAATGTTACCCATATAACGAGCTTTCGACCAACGACTCCCAAACCAGATGATTTTAGGGCGCTGGGTGTAGAGACACCCCTAAGGGCTTACTTACTTCAGTAACAAAGGCAACAAATCTAAACTAGTCAACGTGTTTATTCATATGAATTTTTTCTGGATTTTCTAATTTATTTTTTCTTATTTAAAAATCCCATATTTTTCTCCAAACTTGATTTTTTGCGTCATCCTAGCTTTTACTACAAGTTTACCGATTTCCCTCGATTAAAACCAAGATTTCCCCCAAGAAGACAATTTTGCGATCATTTAAACTAAGTTGGTAAAAATGGTAAACCTAACGTGCTATCTTGTTACATCAGTTTCAAAAAGGATAAGATTTACATCATGATAAGACATTACATCCATGTCTCAGTTGTAATACTGTTCAAATGTATACGCGATCCCAATCTCATCATCGACCAAGTCAAATTCACACTGACTGACATGCTCGGATTCATGCATTTTTTTTATAAATTAGAATTACAACTACATGCAAAACTACAAGATGAATGAGCTATGCTAAATGAATGCAAATAGTAAATGATTGCAATACAACTAGAAGAATGCACCCCCAAACTTAACGTATGCAATGTCCTCATTGTATATAAAAAAATCATAAGAAATTAGGTACCGAGGACTTCCCTGAAAGATCGAAACCTTACTCCTCGTCAACATCCTCTGCTTCTTCTTCATCAACCTCATCTTCAGTGGGTTAGTCAGTCAGAGGTACATAGACAAGGGTAGAAGTGGATTCATGCGCCTGTTGGATTTATGCGGTTGAACATCTCTATGAATGATGCATTACAATTCTGATATATCTCCGCTTGTCGTTGAGCCAATCTATTCTGCTTCCTATCCATCCGGTCAAAATCCTGCTGAATTTGGGTAGCCACCATGTCAATTCGTCTAGTTTGATGTCTCAATTCTCGACGAATATCCTCAAAAAAATTCGGTGCTGGCACGTAACTCTCAGTTGCAGTAAGATTGTCAGTTGACTGTTCATTAGGCTCGTCAATAGGATCTGGAGTCACAGTAATGAAACCTAATCCTCTCGGGTGTGGTTTACCCCAACCCGTACCTTGTATATTTTTATAACGAGTGGTCAATTGGGGCTAAAGGAGGTTGTCTAGCTTCTTTGGCTTCCCACTTTACTCCAACTTGTTGACATAGTCCAGTAATCAAAGATGGATGAGGCAGTCCACCTGAAGTCCCTCCTTGAATTGCTCTGTTGATTGAATCATGTATAACTTGATTCACATCTATAGTTTTTTCTTTTGCAATGCAGAAAAGCAACGCTGCCCGTTGATTTATGACATCACTCATACGCCTACGCGACATCAACTTGGCACAAATAAAGACATGCCATGCTTTCTCGTAACTACTCGGTGGGGATGCAGGAAAAAGAACTGCTTGCTGATCCGGTAATTTCTATTTTGTTCCAAGTACACACAATGCTTGAATGACCTCACTATAGTCCAGCTCGTGCTCTAGATATTGCAGGTAGCCATTACCAGGTATTTTGTCCAAGCCGTAGTAAGCATTTATTGTCGTGAAACTGACCTTTACTAATTTTCCGCGAACCCAAACAATGTTACCGACATCATCTTTTGCATTGGCGTAAAATTCCTTAACAATTTTTATGACCGACGGATCCGGTTGAGCTGTAAAATTCACCCATCTTCTACTTCCAATCATTTGTAGTAACTCTCATTTTAATCCACGCTCAGGTATTAGCGTTTTACAGGAAAGCCAATTGTGATGCCTTTCAGACGCACTAGCACTTGTGAATCTCTTTTTGTCAAACTTTGTTGAAGTGAGGAAAGGGAAGTTTGAGTTTCACGTGGTGTAGGAAGAGAAAAGAGAGGAGTTTTAGATGAACTAGGAGAGAAAATAGAGTTTGATTTGGGTTGAAAGGAGTGATGCCCGATTAGGACCGCCTAGGCACTTGAAGACAGAACGTGTTGGTCAGGTGTAGCACCTAGGCGCTTGGAATGGGCATGGAGTGAGCGCTTAGGCGCTTTGGAGTGTTAGTGTTACATTTGGCGCTGGCGCTTGTTTTGTCTGAGTTTAGGCACCTAAAGTTGAGCACTTGGTGGATTTTGTGCGTCTTCCATGCTTCTGACCTGCATATCAAAGCTTCAATTCTCAGATTTTATTTGCAAGGAGATTACGACTTATACTAAAACCCTAAACTAAGATATACTATGATTAATTTCTTTTATTTTAGCATGTTAGTTTAGTTAACGGTATATTTTATCTTAGTTTAGGGTTTTAGTATAAGTCGTAATATCCTTGCAAACAAAAACTGAGAATTGAAGTTTGATATGTAGGTTGAAAGCATGGAAGACACACAAAATCCACCAAGTCAGGCACAAGCGCCTAGGCGCCCAAACCATGCACAAAACAAGCGCCTAGGCGCTCAAATGCAGAACACTCAACAATCCACAAGCGTCTAAGCGCTCACTCCATGCCCATTCCAAGCGCCTAGGAGCTACACCTGACCAACATGTTCTGTCTTCAAGCGCCTAGGCGGTCAATCCCATACAAAATCAAGCGCCTAGGCGCTCCTGCCCAGACTTTGAAAAAAATAATTTAAGCCCTAATCGGGCATCACTCCTTTCAACCCAAATCAAACTATTTTTTCTTCCTACACCACTTAAAACTCATACTTCCCTTTCCTCAGTGCTAGTACGTCCGAAAGGTATCACAATTGGCTTTCTGGTAAAACGCTAATTTTTGAGCCTGGATTATTGTCGCAGAAGATGGGGAGTTACTACAAATGATTGGAAGCAGAAGATAGGTGAATTTTACATCTC